>JAKUAQ010000003.1:0-475118 GCA_030562965.1 Starmerella ratchasimensis
CCCCAAAAAAAAGAGATACCCGACCATATAAAACCTATGTACTTATATCAATAACCTTGACGTTCCAATACGAAACGCGTGCACTTTTTGCCGATAGCCGCCCTCGTATGGAAGATTTATCAGGGTAGGTGATGTGTATGATAACTGCCCTAGACCTGTAATGCACAGTGCAAACTAGCTGCAAGAATGGCCTCGTGATACTCCGCAGGTAACATAAGCAGGCACCGCCGTGGGCAAGCACAAAAAGCACGTGATACACGGAGACTCCGGCAAAAGTGGGTAACTGAGCCGGATTTATGAATCGGGATTAAATAATTCACGCACCACTGCAGAGGGTAACACAGTAGCAATGTATGGAAGTGACGCAGTTTTTATGGTGGGCCATTAGTAATGGGAAGTTTTACGAATCAACGTATAAAAAGCGTGTATAACTGTTGCCCCTATATATATACTATGACGGAGCAGCTGTCAATTACCGGCATCCCCAGCCCTTCGGAGGTTTCTGTGGGGTAGTAGTAGTGCTGCCTGCCTCGCAATCCGGGGCCGCAAGGACGGGCAAAGACCGATGGGTTGGGGTACGCAAGCGCCATGCTGGGCTTCAGATGGGCCGATAATTTCTCACTTGTAGGGAAGTGAAGGATAATTTAGACTAGATGTATATACTGTTCAACGACTTTATTTTACTTATTTTTACTTACTATGATTGTATTGACCTTTGAGTGAGATTGGCTTAGACTTCGTACTATTTGAAATATCAACATAACCTAGGTATTGCCACCTGGCACAGGACGGCGCGCATTCCTCGAGATAAGCAGTTTAGGGTGGGTCAGTTTGCGTTAACATAGAGAGATCTGGATTAGTCAGATATACCCCAGATTTTTCGGCCAATGAGAGTTAGCTTACTGCTGTACCACAGACGTCACTCAGAAAATACGCAGACACACCTAGATCGGGAGTGTGGTCACAAGCAGACATGTGATAAAATGTGCCGCGCTCAGCGCACGTGTGATAGAATGACACATTTCATTCAAAATGAATAAATATTACTTAAATCGAAAATTGCAAGCGTGTTTACTAAGGGCATAGCCGAGTATGTGAGGGTTTTCGCAGCCTCGGACCCGAGCACCCGTGGCAGCAGACCGCTTGCCGGCTACAGCCAACTTGTGAGGGTTTCCCAGAATCTGAAAAATAGGGTTCCCTAGCTTAGGAAACCCAGTGAGTGCGGCTCATAATCACACGATCGTGAAAAATGTAGCCACCTTCGACATTTGCAATTGTGGGCCATAAGAAATTTTATTGAGAACAAAGACCTAACTCATGTAGATTAAGAAAGTTTATTGACTGATAATTCGAAACAAGCATAATATTTCATACCAGTACGCATTATCTGAGCTATTAAGGGGAATTGTGGCCTTTTCGCCTTACCCCAAAATTGTTAGAGAAGTTGAGTGTTAAAAACCCTACACATCGCAAACTTTTTTGCTTTTCTAATCACGCTCTCTAGACAAACTGCATTGTGCCAGCTGGTCTTCTCTGCTTTAGGAAGTGCACGACACCGTTCTGGTGCTTTGACCACTTTTTATTCAATTCTAATGGAGACTTGCATCTCATGCATGCTGCAGTGATTAAGAGAGCTAAGATTGACTGACTTCATAAGAACTTGGTTCGCAAACGGTTAATGCGGTTCATAGTGTCAGAGAAGCCAAACATATACGATAGATATATAATTATATACGAAAGTAAAGACATGGCCTATGATACTTTGATAGGTCGATGATGCCGATAAAGATCAAACAACCGTACCCCCAATAATACACTGCACTAGCCATTCCTTTGATTTGACACATGAATTGTCCAGAGCAGCATTGCTTTGCATTTGGTAGATCAAGGTACTTGAAGACGGCTCGAACCGCGGAATGTCTTGGTCGGTGGAAAGATCCAGTACTATTGAGCCGTCAGGTACATTCTTTTTGTTTACGTGCACCAATGTTCGAAATCGTGGGACACATAATGCCGCCAATAGTTTAATGCCATCGGGGGATTTACCATCACCTATCACGCAAAATGGAACGCTCAACTTAAGCGTGATCTTGCGACACTTCAGATGTTTCTCTAATGTCCAATGCTCTAGCCAACCACGGTGAAATGTTGCAATATCCGCGCTTACCATCATTTTGCGACTTACCAATGAGGTCTCACCCGCAGGGAGTAGGTACGGCTTCCACTCTAAAAGATGTCCTTGCTTAATACAGTCTGTGATAAACGAAGAGTGGAGGCAGGGCCAACCCAATGCCACCATTTCAAGGTACTTCATTGTTCGTCTAGGTTTATCGGTTATAACTGCAGCAAACGTTGCTTCCGATACGCCACGATCAAAGTCATCCGTCTTACTGTGAAACACTATGTCGGGCATAGAGACATCATCCTCAGTATCTGAGAGCTTCAAGATCTCACTCAACCCCCTATCCAAAACCCGACCACCATATTTTACTACCATGTCACGTAAAGACTCCGAGTCTTCCATTGAAATCGTAAACACATGGTCGTAAAACAGAGTGGTAGTTAGACCACGCCCGCCATCTAGAGTATCAGCAATTTGCCTACAGGACATTCCTTTCATTTCTCTCCGTTTCCGAGGTGGAGACGATCCACCAAAATGATCCAATTGTATATCGCTCATCGCAGCGAGGCGGGCCTGGCGACGTGGTGACACCTCCAATCCGGGTGATCTAATCGGTGACACAGTTACGCCTGATGTATGACGGGCGGGACTCGATCTAATAGGAGCCCACTCAGGCGATTGATTTCGAAATGTACCAGCTCGTGACATTTCTCTAGAAGTTTGGCCAACGGGTACTGATTTGGGTCTGGACCGTAGCCGTGGGGGTGACGAGAATAGGCAGTCAGAGGTGGCCCTAGTGTATTCAGCTTGCTGATCTAGGTCATCTGTGAGAATCCCAAAATCTGTGGTGTCTCCCATAACATTTCTAGCCGGTAGTATGCATGAAGTGGCATTCAGCGCAGGCCGCACCGTGTCAAGATTTCGCGAGCTATCGTCATTCAAATTGGTGGAGTCAAATGCCCTAGTTGTAACCTCAGCTGTACTCCGACCTTCACCCTCGTTAGATTTGATGTCGCGAACGCTAAGATAGAGGTCAGCAACGGGAACCAGTATCACCCTCTTAGCAGACACCACTGTCGCCGTGTTGTAGCCCCCACTCGTCAAAATATTGCTTGGGCGTGATGGGACCCTGTCCAACTTGTGGATCCGAAAACGACCTCGTTGATCGACTACGTGAACCCAGTCATCGTGCTGTGGATCGAAGGGGCGACTAGTACGGAGGTTCACCTCACCATATTCATCGTTGCGAAATAGGACACGAGAACGGCTGTTTTTGCTTTTGAAATCAGATAAAGAAGCTTTGCATGGCCACCAATTGGGATCGTGGGGCCACTGTACAAGTAAGTATGTCGCAGCATCCTCCAAGGGACCAAGGCTTCCATGGTAATTCTCAGATGTATCGATTTGGGAATCTTGGCCACTTGGTAGGTATCTGGCATAAACTTGTTCTGAGCTCTGATGAAATTCGTTTATCCTTACACCTTTTGGAAGATTTCTATTGGATATTTCAGCATTGGTAGTGAGCCTAAGTGGCGTCTCATCGATGACTTCTAGACTTACCGCCGGGGTGATATTTGCCTCGTCATCAGTGTTAGGTGTTTGTGTGTACTTAGGGGGAGCATGTTGAGACGGCTGATGGTTAGAAGGCGCCACAGATGTGCTTTTGGGCAGGCGGGAAACCGTGGAGTTTGTGTCATGCCTCCTTGTCAAAGGGGTAGATCGACTATGCGGCAGCTCACCGTTTTCGGATTCAGAGCTGCTATTTATCTCAAAAGCATCGCTTGCATCCCTGGAAGCATGATATTCTACTCGCTTCCGTCTGTTATTGATTTCTCCCTTAAGGCCATTTCTACTCGAATGGTTTTCCGAAGGGAGATCTATATCTCCATCGCTTAATTCATCTTCTCCCATAATATCAGCAAATTGGGATTCCGTAAGCACTGGCACAGGCTGTGTCTGCTGCGAATCTACGGGTTTATCAGCCTGGTTCAGCCCATTTTTCGAAGCACCACCAGATTCCATTGAGCTAGCTGTAAATTTCACCTGATTTAAGGCCACACGAACTTCGAGAGACTCTGGGGTCAACTCACTAAATATGGATCGTGTCTCAACCTCCTGTGGATTCAATACACGGACAGGTGTACTGCTGGTTGGAGGAGGACGCTGCTCGCTGCGGTCAATTACCGGGGTTTCGATAACACGGCTAAACTCTTCGTCTGAGTCAACTTGTGCTGCAGGATCTGAATCTAAGTCTGTTACCTCAAAGTCCGATGGCATACTAAAGGCCCATGGAGATAAACCCGAGCTCCGCGAATGATTAATGGGATACCTCGGGAGCCGATTTTGAATCTAGATATGCCTACTAGCTGAGCGGAATAAAGAGCTGTTTATGGCTGATCCCGTGTGTCAAGATATCTATTCTCAGCCAGGCACACAGTTATTAAGAGCCCGTGCCCTGATACGTGCAACCAGCGGTGTCAGATAGATGGATGATGCACTAGTTCTTACGCTTCAGTGCCTGATGCAGCATTATTGTCCACAAATTTCTCCTCGCGGTAAAATATTATTATGTTTCTCATCGCAGCTCTAAAGCAGAGAGAATATACTGCTGATCATCCTATGTACGACACCCTAAGTAACGCTTACCAAACGATATGGATAGGTTCCGACTACAACCACTCAGGTGTCTATATGACTCTATCTGAAATTGATCATTATATACGAAGAGAAATGTACCTCTACCGCTGCAATAAGATATCATTGTCACGGATAGTTCTATAACTATAGGGTTAGGCGATATAGATCCGATGACCAAACCCCAGTGGATACTTTTCATATACTACTTTTTGTAGAACGGAATGAATCGCGAGTCTTTCATCCCGCCTAGTGCCGCAGCACCGCGACAGGCTGGTGCACGCTATTTATGTGCAAGTTGCGCATCACACGTGTCCCTCTCAAAAGGTGAGCCAGTACGATGCAAAGAATGTGGCCACCGAGTGCTCTACAAGGAGCGCAGCCGCAGAATCATTCAGTTTGAGGCGAGATGAGCGGAATTACGTCTCGCGTTTATTTATTAAGAAAAGAGCTGATAAGTCGTTCTGGTTCGGGCAGTTGATTGTATTATCCAATTGTGACCAATCATTATGGAAATCAGTCAGAACAAAGCAGAGTACAATGACGATACATAGATGTATCCATGAGAATGTATTATTTTGCATGTATAATAGTATGAGATGGATGTATTGAAAATAACACAAATGCAGATAGTATGCAAATAATAAATAAGGGGATGATATCTTGAGTGTTAGCTCTTCAACATTCAAACAGGAAGATCAAGCTCGCTGTTGGAATTATCACTCGCCGCCTCTCGTTCTGGCTCACCTCTCCTTAGAACCGTATCACGCCAAGAATTGGATGGGGCAAGAATGAATAACTGACAATAAGGGTCAGTGGATTCCGACATTTTGGTAACGAGCGTGCGCTTAGACACCGAGAAAGATAGTTCAGCCAAGATTTGCTCTCGCATAGTCAGCAAGAGGGCATGTTGTTCTGGGTGTTCCTTGATGTAAGTTATTATACCTTCCACTTTCTCTCGGTCATTGCGAAACGACTTTATATGCTGCAAGATTTCGTCAGCCTCGCGTTGACGTTCTTTTTGAAGTCTTGCAAGCTCAATCTGCTCTTCATCGCCCATAGTACTTTGAGAGGTGCTGGACATAGTTGGATACATGGGTCCTCCATAGGGCATACCAGTACGATCTGTCTTGGTAGGAAACCCACTTACTGTGGGTTTATTAGGATTACTGGACATGTGAGAGTACGGACTATGATCAACACCGTCCTCTTCCATGTTTGATCCTTCTCCACTAGGATCCTCTGTTGCTCCATGTTGAGCACTTTCTTTCCTGGGGAACCACTTTGATCCCCAGTGAGCTGCACCGTGGGCATTTTCGATTTTCCACACGCCATGTCCTTCGCTTTCGCCATTTTTTGGCAGCTTATCACCATGTTCGTAGTGATCACTGGGATGACCAATGAAACGACCCATCGCATGGCCAGCCGCAAGATTGGCATTGAAAGCAGTCCCTAGGGAGCGACCAGCAGCGTTGGCTCCCATGGAGTGATTGCCGAATGTATGGGTCTCTTCCGGAGGTTTTTCATCGGAGTAATGACCAGTAAAATGATGATCATGGTGATGGTGACCTGGTAGATGATGGTCAGAGTGAGATGAATGAGGCTCAGGTGAGGTATTACCATCATCCAAGTGATATACCGTCTGTGTCTTGGCACTTCTCTTCTTGTCAGCATGGGTGTTGGGGTACTGCGAATCCAAAGCTTTTGCCTGCATAGCAGCTAATCCAGCAAAGCTGTTGTGCATTGGTGTAGTAGGTGGTAGCACAATATCGCTTGTTAGCAGATGCTTCTTAATTCGTGGACGTTTCCACACCCTCTGGCGCACGAAACTTCGCATAAACCGGTGTCTACCGGCCCATTGGTTGCTTCGAAAACGCCATGCATAGCACCACCCTTGGTCATCAACATCAGAGCTCATGTCAACGTACCAGTGAGACCATGTCCATACCCAAGACTCATCAGGAACTTCCAGATCTGTAAGGCGCTGGCCTAAGGGCTCCCCACTTACGGACGTTAAATTTGAGGGATCCAAAGGAAATAAGGTGTTAGCACTAAAGAAGAGTGTGCCTAGGAAGTTGAATCCGCGCTCGCTTTCAAGTTGATATTCCATAACGTATTCATCCGGACCAGCTGCAAGCTCGGGGACTGGTTTTGCTATGACACCCGGCATGATTAAGTGGAGTCTTGATTTTCAAGCTAGGCCCTAGATGTCAGGTTCCTTTAATTTATCTCCGTGATGTATAGAGTAGTGCGCCAAATAGTCGTCAACAAGATATTTGGAGAATCCGTGGCCCGCGCCCTAAACTAGCGTATCACGGAGAGAAATGATTTGAGCAGGACAGCAGCAAACTTTATGGAAGCTACGTAACTGCACAGTTTAGATGCTCGAACACCTGTTTCTTACGATCTATATATAGGATAAAACTTGTGATATACGACACTCGTATGCAGCACCTCAAGCACTGAGTGATGGTGCGCTAAAAAGTGATCAAAACCACGCACACATTAAAAACTGAGAACATAAGTTATCAGAATAACAAATAGGAGCGCTGCGCTGTTATTTATATTGATAGCGCCTTATAGCCGACTCCCACTTGACACGGTGTATGTCAATCGCATTACTCAAGTCTGAGTAAGCCCCCGCGTTCTATCGGGCGGCCCCAAACCACAGACCCCCACAGCGTGGATTCAGTCGAATTAAATTGCGCGACTTCAAAGCATTAGAACACGAGGTCTTGGTCCCACCAATACCAAAAATCAGCATCTATAAAAGTGTAGACCGCAATTCGCTAAGTTCATTGAGCATATCAGTCGTTGTTTGCAGATACTACCTCAGGTTGGCCCTCCTTCAAAAGGTTGCTCTTGAGCTGAGTTAGAGCCTACTCATACCAGCAAAATGCAGATTTCAGCATTACTTATTCCTGTTGTAGCCGCTCAGTGTGTGCTCTACGGAAATTGTGGCCCCGCGTCAAGATTTGGTACTAACTTGCCATGCGTGAACTATACCGACCCCGCTCCGTTGTTGAACCCGGAGGCACAGCTGCTTCTCACGCAGATGTGTGGAGCTGAGCTCGCGCAGCAAGCAGTTTGCTGTGATGCTGACCAGGTCCAAGAGCTCGCGAATAACCTCAAGCGTGTCGAGCCCTTGCTCGGTAGCTGCCCCGCCTGTCAACAGAACTTCTTCGATGTATTCTGTCAGTTCTCTTGCTCTCCGAGGCAACGTGAGTTTATTGAAATCATTTCCAACCGCACTACCCTTTCCGGCAACAGTGCTCCTGCGGAATTGAACTACTACCTGGATGAGCGGCTAGCCGCCCAGACATTCAACTCGTGCACAAACGTGAAATTTAGTGCCACCAATGGGCGCGCGCTTGATTTAGTCGGTGGCGGTGCACAAGACTACCCGGAGTTTTTCAAGTTCCTGGGTGATGAAAAGCCCATGCTTGGCGGTTCTGCCTTTCAGATAAACTTCCCCTGGGAGAATGAAACGGAAAATGATCTCACGCCAGACGTTAATAGTCACACAGACGTTAGTGGTCTCACAGAATCGGAGTATTCTTTACTTCCTGGTGGTTTCAGGCGCCAGAATGAATCGATCGGCTACAGCTGTGGAATGGGAGAGCTGAAATGCTCTTGTATTGATTGCGAAGACGCGTGCCCAATACCAAGTAACGAAGATCTTCCTTCTGACTCCAACGAAATGTGTAGATTAGGATTCTGGACGGTCAGGTGTCGCGGCCTTGTTTCATGGTTTGGAGTAGCTCTTTACTTGGGCCTCACGTTGATCATTGGATATAGCTGGACTGCAGAACGGAAGCTAGAGCGCACACAATCAGCGCTTGAGATTCAGCGTCTCATTGAGGACGATGAACATGATGAAGATGATCCATTTTCACTACCTTCATCCGAGTTGGGAAGTCTCAATCTACGGCCATATCGCTTAAACTCATTCATCTCCAGTTGGCTTGGCCGCCAGGCACGCTTCTGCGCAAAATATCCGTGGCTTATCACGGCATTGTGCGCTCTATTTGTTCTATGTGCGTCACTGGGATTGATTGGAATTCAGCTTGAAACTGACCCCATCAAGTTGTGGGTTGCACCGGACAGCCCAGAGGCGCTGCAGCGTAACTTTTTCAACAGCCAATTTGATGGAGGATTTTACCGTACGGCACAGATTTTTGTGAAGAACGTGACCGGTCCCGTCTTAGGCCCCGCACCTACAAATGGCGATTTCGATATGGCATTTGAGACCCTGCAGTGGCTTAGAGATGTAGAGGCGCGCGTACACAAGTTACAAACGCCCGTTTTATGGGATTCATTGGATTCATTCTGCCTCAAACCGGTGGGTGATAGCTGTGTGGTGGAAAGTGTTTCGGCGTGGTCTCTCACGAATCGGGCAACTTGGCGGCGGCGCCTTCAGAATTGTGCGAGCCAACCGGTAAATTGTTTACCCTCATTCCAGCAGCCAATTGATCCTAACATTGTGTTTGGAGTCGATGCGAACTGGAATTCATCAGTGGTAGAGCATATTTGGGACTCTACTGCCTTAGTGACGACATGGGTGCTGCGCAACTCGGAGGATCCGGTGTACCTCCACCGCATTGGCGAATGGGAAGAGCTCGTAGAGACTTTCTTCAAGACTACAGTCACCGAGGAGGCGAAGACACTTGGGCTTAATGTCAGCTTCAACGTGGAGAGTTCTATGGAACGTGAGCTGGAGCGCTCGGGCCAAACTGATGCTAAGATCGTCATTTTCAGCTATCTGGCGATGTTTGCATACGTCAGTCTCTCGCTTGGCGACAGCATTTGGCTCGGATTGGTCGGCATTTTGGTCGTAATTTCGTCAGTAACGTCGGCGATTGGACTGCTAAGTCTTGGAGGTCTGCATCTCACCCTCATTATCACTGAAGTTATTCCCTTCCTAGCATTGGCTATTGGGGTGGACAATATTTTTCTCATTGTCCATCAGATAGCAATAGTGAGTGAGGTTTATCCCGGACTACTCACGATGGAAGACCAAGTGGCCGCAGCCATCGGTAACATAGGACCATCAATTGTGATGAGCACATCGTGCGAGGTGGCAGCTCTTGGCATTGCAGCCCTAGTAAAGATGCCCGCTGTGCGTAACTTTGCAATATTTGCCTGCGTTACAGTCTTCATTAACTCTGTACTCCAGTTGACGCTGTTTGTGTCACTGCTGGTACTGCATAAGAAGTGGACCATGACACGCTCAACTACCTTTAGTGATGGAGTGGGGTCCTTCAACTTGCTCAACTGGCGTTCTGACTCACGGTCTCAACAGAACAGTGCTGCTAATCTGACACCCGCCACCAACCAAGCGAACAACAACGCCGGCACCTCTGTGAACGGACCCCAAGGTAACTTCAACCCGACCGGTTACAGCTCAGGCGGCAGCCACAGTGTTATCAACGGTAGCATCACGGGAAATGCTGGCAGTTCGAGCAACCCCGGAACCATGCGTTCAAACAGCAGTGTGACAAGTCGCTCTGTTCTTAACGAGTTGCAAGTTTTGGATACCCAAGGAACTCAGACGGATCCTCGGCGTTTCGCATTTTTCATCGGTTCTCGATATACACCCTTCTTGCTAAGCCGACGGACGAAGCAGGTCGTGCTGGCTTTCTTCCTGTTTTGGGGAGCAATTTCCGTCTACCTTGGAAATCACATCGATCTGGGTCTTGATCAGCGTCTTGCTGTACCAGATGATTCGTTTTTGGTGCCGTACTTTTCCGATGTTTATAATCTGCTTGGCGTTGGGCCGCCTGCTTATTATGTGGTGACGTTCGACGACGAGCATCCGGCTGAGGACCGCGACATACAGCAGAGATTGTGCAGTCGCTTCTCAGCGTGTGATACGCACTCGGTTGTCAACATGCTTGAAATGGAGCGCAAATATCCCGAGCTCAGCTGGATTGCTACGGCGCCGGCCAGCTGGATTGATGACTTCCTCATGTGGCTCAATCCGGCTTTGGATGCGTGCTGTGTAGACCCTGAGACCGGTCGAGCTTGCTACGCCCAGCGTCGTTGGGGCTTTGATATGAGTGGGTTCCCTGAAGACGAAGCATTCACGCACTATCTTAATCAATGGCTCTCTCAACCATCGGATAAGTGTCCTATTGCAGGAAAGGCACCATACGGAACTGCTATCAGCCAGCGGGATATGGATGACGATTATTCTGACTTCTCGTCACTAATCTTACCAGCTCAACATCTACAACGGCCTGCCTCGCTATCAAAATCCATAATTGGCCTCAGTAACGATGGGCCTGTGCGAGCCGCGCACTTCCGGACAAACCACGTCCCTCTGCGTTCTCAAAGTGACTACATCGAAGCTTACCAAGCCAGCCTGGTAATTTCAAAACAAATTAGCGACCGCACAGGGCTCAAAGTCTTTGCGTACTCTGTGTTCTATCCATTCTTCTCGCAATACAAAGATATCTCGCGCGATACAATGGTACTGGTCTACCTCACGATCGGCGTTACCTTCGTCATCAGTTACGTCCTTCTTGGCAGCCTGCGCACGGCGATAATCTTGATGCTGACATTGGTTTCGTTAACCATCGACATGCGCGGACTCATGGTAATGCTGGGTATCAGTTTAAATGCACTGAGTCTTGTCAACCTCGTCATATGTGTGGGGCTTGGCGTCGAGTTCTGCATTCACATAGCTCGTTCGTTCACGTTTGTTCCACGGGTGCGCGCGATTGGCATCCGTGGCTTCACGAAGGGAGATCGAGCCTATAATGCACTCGCTGGAACTGGCGGAACCGTTTTTGGTGGTGTGGCACTGACCAAACTCATCGGCGTGAGCGTGCTTGCATTTGCACATAGCCAGATCTTCAAACTGTACTATTTCAAGATGTGGCTCGCTCTGGCTATCACCGCGAGCCTTCACGGCTTGGTGCTTCTTCCAGTGGCGCTGAGTTTGTGGGGTGGCAGCGCGTGGTTGATTGAAGACGAAGGCGCTGGACTTGTTGATCTTGAAGAATTATAAATGTGATTATGATGATGATGATGATGATAATATATATATATATATATAAATTGATATCTATGTTTGAGACTCATAATACCGCCTCTAACAAATAGAATAGGATAATACAATGATCTATGAGGATTTATCCAGCTACCAGGCAATCTCCGGTAAATCTACTATGTACATTCGGCTGATTGGACCGATAGACCGTTCTATTGCCCTTGGAGTCTATAGCTGCGAAGCTTAGGTGGGGAGAAAAAATGACCCACATTGGGAAAGGACCTCTCTATCCGGCCAAGTCACCGTGTGAGCAGTAGTCAGGAAGTCCGCGGCTCGATGTCTATGCCGCATTCTGGGTGTCCACATCCTGCTTCGTCTGGCTTGGAGTTTGAAGTGCGCGCAGGTTCTCAGCAGACTCCTCGCGCTCTTTCTTGGAGGCAAGGACACCATGAGGGTGGTTGGCGGTCTCGACGAACTTGATATCACGCTCCCAGCTCTGGCTCTGATACGTAGCCTTGCGACGCTTAGCCTCGTCACTCTCGTCATCAACAGCCACGCTCAAGAATACAGAGGCCAACAGCATCGCAACCGTCAATCCCTGAGCGTAAACACGAGCCTGAACGATTTTCTGAGACTTCGTCATCAATTTGTCCCGGTTCACAAGCCAGAAAGAGCCAACCATCGATGCCGCCCATCCGCTTACGATCACGGGATACTTGTGCTCGCTCAGCCAGCTAGTGAATTTCGACTTAGTGGACTCATTGGCGTCAAGTGCACGCTTCTGTTCATCAGACCCGTGACGGCGAAGAACTTGCTTTTCTTCGAATTTGCGCGACGCAAATTCCATGTTTACAACACCGCAGAATGTTGCAGGTACAGCAAACACCAACACGCGTTGATAGCCGCCAGCGTTACGGAAGAAGTGTGTACGTGTGCGGAGGTAAGTTGCTACACCTGCACTGACCATCAAGCCGACGGCAGCACCTTGCACGGCACCTCTCCGCAGGGAATCCTGGTAGCCTTCAATATCCGCAGATTTCGATAACTTCATAGCCGATAGGTTGTTCTAGACGTGTGATTGTGTGTGTGTGTGTGTGTGTGTGTGTGATTAAACCGATAAGGTGGTAGTCACGATATTATTCAACTGGAACAGCGTAGTCAATTACGGTACCGTTTGAGATTTCACTGCTTTCTTGTATAATGTCGATCGTTCGCGCGATCGGCGCCGGATATATGTACTTGCTTTGCATGTGACTCGAGACCCCCTACGGCTTGTGACCGCCGCCTATCTCAAGGGTTATGCTGCCCAGCCCTACTCTGCAGCTCCTGGGCTGTGACCAGCCTCTAGGCCGCGAGTGCCCACATTAAGCCCTTAACCGACAATTGTCCGCCTAGCCGCTGAATTAAGCGCCGCATGCCAGGGAATTGCTTCCCTAGAAATGAAGTTCATTAGATCACTTGTATATGTTTAAAGCATTCTTATAATCCTTAGGGTCTATCTCGGTCATATTAAACGATCGATACCTCATTTTTTGGCCTTGAGCTTTGGTATCGTTCCTGCAAGCTCATCGGTGTGCATGACACCCCGGGTTCTTTGGGCAGGGGCGCGCCATCGGAAGCAAATCACACGAATGTGCTGACGAAGCGCGATTAACCAAATATGTTTCCCTCCCTGTGATATCCTACATACTTAAGGAAAAAAAAACACACTGAAATGTACAACCAGATGTGTGATTCCCCAGAGCTCTGCTCTAGGTTCCTAGCTCAAGATTGATCTGCTACTCCAGGTGAGACGCATTAGCCGTGAGTCACAACCCGTGCCGCGATATTTCGTTCTTATCTACCACATTCCGTTGCAAAATGCGCGCACCCCTTGTCTAAAAGAAGTCAATAAATTGACAAACGAACTTGTAAAACAAAAAAACTCCAACGTGGGTCTATTTAAATGAATAGCCGGGCTATTTACAAAGTTAAGTGAGCTGAGCTGATGAACTTTGAGGAATTGACCTGGGAACTCTACGATACCAATTTGCTCAACTGCCGCTTTGGTGCTCAAGTGATGCCCAGGTGCAGATATCAGCACCATGGGGTTATTTTTAAATGTACATAAGTAGACTAAGCTTAATTTATTGAGTCTCCTGGTTTATATTATTCCGCCAGATCTGGTGAATTAGTATCACAAATATGTTGATGCGACTACTCACGTATTGGAGCTAATCAACGCCCAAGCCCAATCAGTGTATTGGTACTATAAGGGCGTACGACGCCGTCAGCAGCACCATCACCATAAGCGCTACACATCTCCCTAGCTCATCCACGGCCATAAGAGAACCCTCAGCACACCATTAGACCCTAGCCATACATAAACCTATATACGAGACTTACTTATCGTAACCAGCTAAAAGCATGGCGAGCTTGGAAGAGCAATACGACGCAGCCTTAGACTTACTGCGACGCGTATCACCGCGCAATGTTAGCGAAAATGTCATGTTGTTGTGCCAACAGAACGAAGAGCTAGCCGAAGAGCTTCTTAGCACGGTGGATCAACCGCTACTACTCAAGAAGGACAGTAAAGGTAAGCAGTTTCTGTGTTGTGATTACAACCGTGACGGCGATTCTTATCGCTCTCCTTTCACAAATAAATTTGTTCCGCCTATAGATGATGCGGAATATCCGGATACAGCCCTGCGTAAGCTTGAGGAAACTGCCAACGACGCGTTCGATACCTACCGCGAACTCTACTACGAGGGAGGGCATTCTAGTTGCTACCTCTGGGAGCAGGACGATGATTTAGCTGGTGTGGCTCTGTTTCAGAAACAGCAGAGCAGCTCCCGCTGGGATAGCGTTCATGTCTTCGAGATTCAGGGAGCACTGGCCGGTGGTCTAAAGGCCAAACAAAGTAGGCGTTTCACCTACCGTTTGACGTCATCGGTTATGCTTGAGATCGGTAAAGCCACAAATCTAAGCGGCTACCTAACTCGTCAACTGGAACGTGAACTGACTGTAACCGAAGCGGTGGACCACGTGGCGAACGTGGGAACACTGGTGGAGGATATGGAAAATAAGTTACGCGGCTTGCTGCATGAGGTGTACTTTGGTAAAACTCGTGATATCATTGGCGACATCCGCAGTGTGGAAGCGCTCGACCTCGTAAACGAGGAAAAGGCAAGACGTAAGGCCGTTTTGGAAGCATACCGCCAGAAAAACAAGGAATAATTAGCATGATACAGAAACGTATTATCACAGTATCACATGGTATATATAATATTGTTTGTATTGCCCAAACTCGCGGATAGATAGATTCAACAACTTTAGAATTTCTAAGAGTAGTATGGTCTATTACTGGTTTAATAATTACTATTACTATTGTTTGTATATTATTGCGATGCATAAGATTTAGTAGCATCATTTAAAGCAGTTCGTGATATAGATCATGAAACATCAGCGACAGTTCTTTAACGTGTGCGACGATTATGGGTAAGGGCGAATGAGCGACTTCTGGGGGCCGGCGGATCGACAGAATCCGACTTACACGCAGGCGCTTCGCCAGTTTGTGCGATACCAGAGCAAAAACAGTGAACTTATTTCGGGATTGGCGCGTATGTATTCGGATCAAGCGATGTTGGAGTCTAAATGGTTCAGTCGCCGTGAGGAAATGCGTCGCAATGGTGCAACCCCGGAAAGGCTCGCTAGCTTTGATCGCCGCATTCACGTACAAGCGACAGAGTTTTCTAAAGATTTGACCAAAAAGCTTGGTGAGCGAATGCATATCGCGCTGTTCGCTCCAAGCCACTCAGGACCCACTGTGAGGGAAGATAGAGTTCGATTTATGCAATTCTTGTCCGATCTGCTAGATGACCGACCGAGAGAAGTAAAAGTGAAAAAAGAGAGAATTGATTAGAAACATGGTCATTTTAAACTAGTGTTAGCTTCTAAGGTCTCTATGGTATGAGTGCACACTGACAACTTGTGGAAGTATCGAGCCCACCATCATATACATAGTGCGTTACCATATGAATCCCACCTACATTTGCATCTCTTGATCGTGGCCTTTTGAAGATACAGGCGCAATCCGGTAACTGGCATCAGGCTCAGGATCCGAATTTGACTCTGATTCAAGGTCGCTAAGACCCTCGTCACTGTTCTCCTCAATATGGCCCACGAACGGAGCCAGCGCCATGGGCAGGCTCTGCTCAGCACTACCCGCGAAAAACCAGCCATCTGGGCGTCTGGTTTCTTCGCTGGTGTTGAACACTGCTACCTTCCCGCCACGAGCCACCACTTCTTCCACGTAACCAGCGGCGGGCCAAACGTCAGCCCCAAGACCTACACAGAGCACTAGATCCACCTCTCCTGATTCCACCACATCCGAAACCCGTACAATTGCACCATATGGGAGTGGCTCACCAAACCACGTCACTGCCGGGCGCAGGTTGCTCTGGCAACGTGGGCATGTCGGTACATTATCAACGCCAAGTGCCGCGTCGTAGTTGTGTTGCGAAAAGCCACAGCGCAGGTCAGTACATCGTACCACAAACAGCTCACCATGTAGGTGTACCAGTGATGCCGAAGGGTGGCCTGCCTGCTCACTAAGAGCGTCAACACCCTGGCTGAGCGTGAGAAAGCGCTCGGCGCCCCAGAGCTGTGCCAGTCGCGCCAGCGCGACGTGACCTGCATTCGGCCGACTCTCAAGAGCTGTTTGACGGCGGTGAGCATGAAACTGCCACACCAGACGCGGGTCAACGTCAAACGCCTCTGGAGTTGCAAGATCAGCGACGTCGATCCCTCGCCAGGTGAGGGGGCCTCCCTCGGGGCGCCAGAACGCAGGGAATCCGGAAGCTTCACCCAGTCCAGCCCCTACCAGCGCCAGCACGCGGCGACTAGCGCCGAGCTGCTGCTGGAAGGCGGGGAGTTCCATGCATGCCTTGTCTATTGATCTTTGTGGTTGAGGTGAGGGTGTAACGCGAGAATGTTACCAGCCCGACTAGGTAAGCCTGGGTATGTAGTAATCAGATAAATATCTCTGTTAGTTGTTGACTATTAAAATAAAGTGAGATTTCATAAGTCTAGTTTCATTTATTCCATTTTTAGTCTCAATCTCAATCGCTTCTTTTTTTGTTGACTCTCCTTGTTCTTGTCCCACACAGGGCGGGTGGTGGATGCCGGCATCTAAGTCCCATCAAAAAATGGCAGTTGAAGAACCCTTACCGGGAAGATCAGATCACCAAGTCCATATATACCTACTAAGTGTTAACACTCCGTATGAGCTTCGTTTCTACGGCGCTGGGCTCCCTGGAGGGAATCTATAAGCTGAAGGACGAGACTGGGCGGCCCCAGTGGGAGGTCTTTCACGACCTTCCGAGCCCACAGCTCACACACTACTACGCGGTTATGCGCCGCCCGATGTCACTGACGCAGGTTCGCAACGCTCTGCGAAAAATGCAGTACCGCAGCGCGCAAGAATTTGTGCGTGACGTCGCGCAGATTGTGCAGAACGCCAAGGCGTATAACGACCCGAGCACAATCTACTGGCAGGATGCGGACGCGCTTGAACGCTACATCCGCCAGCAGCTCGTTGCTTTGCAGTCCGCGTCGCCGGACGCGCCAGAGCTGCGCTACCCAAACCTGGAGCCTGTCCTACGCTCCGAAGATGAGATGGATGATGACAGTAGTGATCTAGGTGGACCTTCCAGTGGCCTGCTGCGTTCGCGGCGGCGGCGCACTGCGCGTACAAAGTCAGCCATGAACGGCGACGCGCACCTCGACTCCGTCACACCGCCACCTCAGCCGCTCGTAAATGGCGGCAGCGCGCTAAAACGAGACCACCGCGTCGACGACGACGATGGCGAACTGGAGGGACGCCGAAAGCGTGGCCGGCCGCCCACTGTGGATAAACCACACGAGCACCGGATCAAAGCGATTCTACGTGCGGTGCGCCGGGTAAAGGACGACTCGGGCCGTATTTTGAGTGCCGAGTTCGAGAAGGTTCCCGATGCGAAACTCGTGCCTGAGTACACAGCCAAAGTTTCACGCCCGCTGGCGCTGGACTCCGTCCGCAAAAACATCAAGCGCCGTCTTTACACCACTGTGGATGAGTTCCTTGCAGACATGGAGCTTATGTTCAACAATGCGAAGCTGTTTTTGGGAGACGAGTCCCATCCCGTGTACCAGGAAGCAGTCCTACTGCAGCAGGTTATGGAGCAAACTGCCGAAGAGGAAAAGAAGAAGCCGGACTCAGCATACGCTGACCCAGACTCGAATTCAAAGGTGGCGCGGCTGCCCATGGACTCTGTGGAGCACCGTGGCGAAACCTACCTAGTGGGTGACTGGGTTCATATCTCAAATCCCAATGATCCAGGCAAGCCTACAGTCGGCCAAATATTCCGTTTGTGGCGGGAAAACGGTAAACTCTGGGCTAACTGCTGTTGGTACTACCGCCCCGAGCAGACGGTACACAAATGGGACAAACTATTCTGGGAGAACGAGGTCGTTAAGTCTGGCCAGTACCGCGATCACCTTGTTGACGATATTCTGGAGAAGTGCTTCGTAATGTTCATCACCAAGTACCAGCGTGGGCGCCCCCAGAACATCGGCAATCGCTCCGTATATCTCTGTGAGTCGCGTTACAACGAAAACGAGCGTTCGTTTAACAAAATCCGCACATGGAAAGCGTGCATTCCCGACGAGGTGCGCAACAGCGACTACCCGATGGACCTGTTCCACAAGGTGCAGCCGCTGCGCAAGCTATACTCACCGTTACGTGGTGAGCTGCCACCGGATGCGCGCGATGATGACCCGATTCCGGATCCCATCATGGGCGACAACATGGCGCCGCCACTGAAGGGCGCAGTTTATAAGCGGCCTTACGACCCTAATGATCCCCCGGAAGAGCCCACGCTGCTCTCACCTGCCGCAACTGGCAGCGGCATTGGCTCCAGTGCCGGCGGTATGGCCAACGGCGGCCTGGGGAATAGCGGCATGTCCGGCATGCAAATGTCATCGGCTGTTCCTAGCGGTAGTCTCTCTGGGAACGTGACCCCCAGCGGGCCTATGCCTACGGGTATAACCACCGGAAACTTGGGACCCCCGAATGGGATGGTGATGCTTCCCTCGCCAGCCGAGCTCAGCCGCCGCGGGTCAGACATGCAGTCGCCGGCCCAGGGTGCCTCAGTGCCTGTGCATGCGATGTCGGGGCCCGGTGGCATGCATTCCGGTGTTACTGGCGGCGGAAACATGGGCGGTGGAAGCATGAGTGGCACTCCTAACGGCATGCCTGGCGGCGTTGGCATGGGCGCCGGTGGAATGCCCGGTGGTGGTGCCGGCGGCATGGGTGGCGGCATGGGCGGTGCTATGGGAGGTGCTATGGGCGGCGGTCCGATGATGATGATTAGCAACGGCCCCGTGCTTCCGGCGGCGTATATCCTGCCGGACAACTTCACCAACTCGCTAGATGAGGCCGCCTTGACTGGCGTAGCAAAACTGCCGCAGGGCCAGCCACTGTGGTTCCCCAGCTGCCCGGTCTCGGTGACCCACCGAGTGTATGCAGACCCGTTACCGCCAGCTCTCCGATTTGATATCGACGGTGAAACGAAGCGTGGCGCGACGAATGCTTTCGGCTTCGGTCACTCTGCTCGGTATCTCGCGTGGAAGCGCATGAAGGCGTGAACGGAAGCGGCACGTCCGGCCATCTCTCCGTAGATATTTATTTTTGTATTATATTCTAATTGAACAGGATGGGCTCAAGCTACATACACATGTATCACCTAGCTCAAGCTACATACACATGTATCACCTTCTGTCTGTATATCTATAGAGTCTTTGTGGGAAACAGAATAGCTCTAACAGAGCAATGTTGTTAGGGGTATAAATTAGTTATGCTTTTGATGCTTTTCTTCAGCAGTGACTAGATTTACTAGTTCGCGTGGTGATCTCACAGACCGACCTTTCCCAGCTTACGCGAAGTAACATCGTGGAACATGCGGTCCGGATTTGCCGCCTGCCACTCACGCATCTTGCGTGCCTGGCCGGTCACGTCCCAGTATATTCCACGCAACGTAAGCAGAATCGAGTAGCGTGAGTCCCACAATGGCATGATAACCACAAAAGCCGTCATGCCAAAGAACCAAATAAGGCTAACTGTGCACCAGCCGACAAAGAAATGCTTCGAAAAGATGTAGCGCGTGCCATACATTGTGAATGGCCAGATAACTACGATGCACAGGATAAGTATGGCACTAATCCAGCGCGTCTGCACGACTTGTGTCCTTAGCTTCTTCTCTTGCTGGAGATACTCCGCAATTTCCAAAGGCATTCGGCCGTCGGGAGTATCCACAAATTCTTCCTTCTCAGCGGATGCAGAATTATCTGTCGTCAAGCTGGCATTAGTGTTGTAGGTATCGCCTCCGGTGTTGTCACCGTCATCTGTTTGCTCACCATCAGTGGGATTTCGTGCCGTGCTGCTCGTGGTACTGGCTCGGCTACTAGGCACATCTGATTCGCGGTTCGCAGCAGGTATGGAATCTGGCGGCGAAGGGTCGCGTTCTGCGTCAGGCAGTGCCTGTGGTTTCTTCTCCATTATGGGCTGATCGTGTACACCGCATGATCTCAACTGAGCCCAATCGAACTTGTCGTTACCGAATATGAGCTGGAAAATAGGAATGAACACAACAGGGGTTCCTGTTGCGATCAAAGTTCCGCTCATGATAGGGAAAAGATTCAAAGTCGTAATAACGGTGACTCGGTCGTGGTACAAACCGGCCGTGGTGCCGATGTAACAAGCCACGCCACAGATTACACCCAATATAGGCGACCAAATGGCTGCATACTTGTTCATGCCACGCCAATATAACATGACGATGTACGGAATTATAGCTGAGCCACATGCAATGGCATTCAAGTTCAGCAAGTAACCGACAGTGAATTTCGCATAGCCCAGGCCAATAGAGACACCACACATTGACACGATGAAGAGTACCAGAGATGAATATGCGATCATCATCTGGCGTCTCGCTGTGGCCTTGGGGTTAATGTAGGTGGTGTAAACATCATAGGTGAGTAACGTAGCAGTGCCGACCATTTCAACAGCAGCACAAGACAGCGCCGATGTATATACCAACACGATAGCCGCACCAGCGCCACGTTTACCAAATACAGCCACAGCTACGTGCGATATGACCAGGCCATTGTAAATATCTCTGGGTTCCATTGGGTTTGGATAGCTCGGCCAACGTGGCGAGTTCTGTAGGGCACGACCAGCTAGTCCGATAGCAGTTCCAGCACAGAACGGAATTCCAAACCATAGAACTCCACCGAACAAGAATGCTGGCATTAGGGCATCGGGTTTAGCCGACATTGCCATATTCCAATGGCCCTGATCCAAAAATACGGGACTGGAAATCGAAGGAATAAAATTTACCAACCAAAGACCAGACGGACGAGATCTCATTGTGAGCAGTGATCCATGTGCATTGCCCTTGATAGGCTGTGTCTCTGTGTAGGCCTTACACAGCTCCCAAAGTTTACCAGGGCTGCCAATGTCACGATTGCTGATGAAAATAGTCATCGTCAAGATGAGCAGTGTCACACTCAAGACCACAATGTTTATGTAGTCCGCGATTTGTGAGCCTTTGAGACCACCCAGTATCGTGTAGAGGGTCACTGGAACCATTGGTAAAAACGTGGCAGCGACACGATTCATACCTGAAATATAGTGGAAAGTTTCCGCTGTGCCTACTAGAAGCTCAATTGTCGTGAACATCGTTGACAGTAACCCAAAGAAAACGAACACCAGATGCGCCGAGCGGCCGTAGCGTACACGAACGAATTCTGTGAACGTGTTAGCAGTGGGGGCCTTCACTTTCATCTCCATCGCCAATACGACAAATGACAGCAACACATACGTGCCGCCGAGACCCAGAAAGAAGGAGCCACTAATTCCAAAGAAGTACGTCTGGGCACAAGACATGACTAAAGTCGCCGTCCATGTCATGGAAGACACTACAATAGTGGTCATTAGTCCACGACCAGTGCTGCGCCCTGCATTCGAATAATGCTGCATGTCAATTTCCTTCATGTTCTTATAGCGGCGCATAAGGCGAATCAGGGTGACTGTAATCAGGAACATAGAGAACCCGACACATAACACTACACCATAGCCAGTACCTTGAGAAAGCTCTGAATTCATATTATGTTAAGCAGGAGTCTTGAGGTAAGTTGGTAGGTAGCGGACTAACAATTAAATGGATGCTCTCCCGTGCGTGCCCACAGATGAAGAAATAATCAAGTGACGCAAAAATTCTCTAGCTCGTAGTGGATCACTTCTGGTCTGATCCCTTCTTGCAACAATTTCCCTTGAATTGTGCGGGAAAACGATCGATCTGGAATCTATAGGAAAGTTAGCCTTTCTAATTCAGACTCGCTCGTTGATGAATATCCAGTGTGCTGACTAGATTTGTCTCAGTTCTAGGCAGATTTTCTTAGGCCTTCCCCGGTTTGCCTGGATAATATCTGACAGCCGTTATGGGAACCTTGGAATATGTTAGATCAATGATATTAGCGCACAAATATATAACTTCAAGCTGACCGGTAGTGGGTATGGAACTAGGGCTGATCCCCCTAGCCTGCCGCTCTGCTGCTCTCTACTAACGGTCGCTAAGTACAATTAGGCACCTAGCAGGGTCAGAGGGTCATGCCCTGTGAATCTCACAACTGGTGTGCTGGTGAAAGACATGTTACACTGCTCCTAATCCATTACCTTGACAGTTCCACCATGTTTGATGTGCAAAACATCAACAGCGGAGCTCCGCCGCATTGCCAGGGTCTACACCTCCCTGCAACATGAGGGTTCTTTTTTTCGCTCAACGGCGCCGAGGGTATTGACAGTTTAGGTTTTCTGCTTGTAGCCTGAGGTGAATCATGACATCTTCTCAATGCATAACCACAGGGTACGGGCTCTCTCACAGGCTTAGCGGGGCGGCTCCTGTCACAAGGCTTGAGAAAAAACCATTGAGAGTGAACCCAATGCTGACTGACGAGAGGGCGGTGGGGTGAACATGCCCCGTGCCCATGTTTCGATAGTGAACCGTATAGACATGCAAAATCAAAACAAAATAGATAACAGCATGCGATTTTCGGGCTAACCATTCACAAACGATATCTCCTCGTCCTATAAATCGGTCATTTAAGCGGCTATGTGAGTGGTGTATAGACATGCTAATCCATAGTATACTCGTAAATGCATGGGACGTTGGTGAGTCTATGTATATTAGAGCCCAGGCAACCAGCCTCGCAGAGTAATAGCATGGACCCTGCTATAACCATGATAGTGACGCTCTGTGTGATAGTCCAGTATAGTTGGGTTAATTCCAGGTTTCAGGGATGCATTGGGTGAAATTGGTATTAGTGTTAAATATGTAATACAAACACTTTAACAAGCATTTGACTCCAGTAGAAGCATTTTTACTCGGAAAATCCAATGCTAGACAAATGTTTGCGACAAAGGCCATCTTTTTTCCAAGGAACAACGCCCAATGTCATTCGCAACAGCAGGAACGGTGCCCAAGTCAGTGACCCCAGATTGCAAAAACCTAGCCTAATGAAGGGGGCCTGACCCTGGATCGCGTAGATTGCCTGGAAACACATAATATCGCAGAGTCCACCGATATCGCCATGGAGCCTCAGTTTGAGGCAAGTGCATGGCCAGATCATGCAAATGAACTTAAGAGCATTATATTTGGACAAGCTGCCCTTGAGGCACTAGGAGAAGCACCTCTTGTAACACGGTTAGGCTTTGATATCGCCAGAGTGCACGAGATAACGGCCAAACACCCTATGAATACATCGCATAAGCCGTATTCAGATGAAGAAGTACACAAAATGTGGCAGGAATTCTTTCCAAGAGCCAAACGTGAGGACAGTGATAAATCAATGGCTGATGACAGTGCCCTAGTCGATGATACACCAGTTCCGGTGGTTGAACTAAAACTACAGCTTCTACGTCAGGTGAGACTTTACATTGAAAAGAGTCTCAAGGTTCTTCAACAAATGCGAGCAACAAAAGCAGATGTAGAACACTCTGAGGCCCAGTTAGATGAAATGAAGCTTAAAATTGGTGGACGCAGTCTCGATGAAGAGGTTGTCGAAGACACCGACAACGTCGGAGTGGATGAAATCAAAGATATTCGCGAACACAGTGATGACATTCTTGTGCCCGCTATACAAGAGAAACTCATTCATGACAAAAAGGAGGATAAGGCTGAAATGGACGAAGCAGGCAAAGACACGCAAGAAACCGTAATAGACGCAGATGGTGGTCCAGAAAATGCCTCAGAACATACGCAAGAAGGTGTTCAATCAGTTATTAGCAATATGGATGGCCACCCACCTGAAAGAGATGCAGAGTACCTGGTTAGTCAGGAAGCTCCTGCTGAAGAAGAGCACCCTCCTTCAGAAACCAACTCGAACAGTAGTCAAGAAAAACCTGGCACCGACGCTACGCCAAATAATTACACTAAGGCTGAGACCAAAATGGTCTCTGAAGATGCTAAACCAGAACTGAGTTCAGAAGAAGCCGAGGCCAAATCTAGTCACAAAGACGATTCGTCTGGTAATTTACAGGAAGCAGGTGATTCGCTCAGCGAGACTAAACCCAACGAAAAGGAAGAAGGAGAAGTATCTTTCGCCGAAGAGCGCCTGGCTCGGCGAAAATCTCGAGCCCGGTATTCGCGCAGATCCACTCCCGAGCCTGAGAGTGGTGAAACGGGGGATCCGGGTCGTAAACGGAAACGGGAAGAAGCGGATGCGGATGCGGAAACTGAGCAGGTTCTTAGAGATCTAGGTCTAGCAGCAACGAAAAAGAAGCAAGAGATTCCAGAGATTGTTGCGTCTGAGAATCCATCTGCACAGGAGTCTATCATACTTGGGCTTCTAGACAATCGACAACTGACCTACTTTCGATCTTCAGCTCAGTCAAAGTCTGGTGGTATTATTCTTGCCCCAGTTGATCTACCTGGCCTCTTGAGAGATACTCAAACTGGTGAAATTGGTTCAGTCTCGGAGCTACATGTCCAGTTGCTAAGAATGCTGGCCAATGCGGTAGTGATAGGCCAATTCACCCCCGCTGGTGCGAGCAAGATTCTAACTATTCTAGACAATGCGATGAAAAAGGGCCCTAAAACAAAGCCAAAGCCTATGCCTAAACGCAGAGGTAGGAAAGCAGCGAGCAAATGAGGGCTTATAGAATATACAAACGGAAGTATTGATTTATAATAATATAATATCGGTTATCGCTAAGCACGACTATTTCACTCTACATACTCTGATAAAACTGGCTGTCCTATTTCCCCAACGACGAAGGATTCCCTCGTTTCTCATGAGGTGAAGTTCGTTTCCGCTTGCGAGTCAGTTGCGATATATCATTAGCACCTGCGACCAGCGAATTGACAGCTCCACTTAATGCCGAGCGTCCACTAATGCTATCGGCAGTGGTTTTTCGAGCTGTCTTCATGTCATTTTCTCGAGAATCTTGGGCTTGTTTAAGCTCAGCCGATAGATCGTCAGCTCGTTGCCTCAACTCGGCCGCAGAGGTTAAACCAGCTAATTCAGCAGCTTTTGCGGCCAAGTTTAAGGGTTTTATAGCCAACTCAGGCTCTTGGTTGGCCTCATATGCTAACGCAAGAACAAATTGAGCACCACTTACCTCACCTGACTCGGGCCCAAATAGATCAATTTTGAGCCTAACTGCTTCGGTGTAGTCTTCAATTGCTTGTCCTGCATTATCATCTTCCAATGAAATATCCCCTAAAAGTTCACGGGTCCTGGAAAGCAATAACATCGTCGACTTATGTGGTTGGTGGGCCAGCTCCTTCTCGAGTAGCACACGTGCCGCATCCACAACTTGGAAAGCGGCAACAAAATCATCTTCGTCTTCGGATTGATTGACTTGGACGTTGTCCTGATTCTCTGAATCTTTATTTTCTTCTTTTCTATCAGCGTCACGCCCCGAGCGAACTTTGATTCCGATCGGATCATCACTCTCCTCATTGAAGTGACCCAAATTAGATTCGTCATCACCGGTATTTATATCATCACTAACGTCATTTTCGTAGTCAGTGGTCTTGACTTTAGGATTCTCCAAAGGCATATTTTTCTCATCCACTTTCTGAGAATCAACAAGGCTCGCGCTGTTACGAGCAAGTGTGAATAAAGCCTGGCCATATTCCAAAAGAAGCTGTGGGCTATCTTTTCCATTCTCCGCTGTGAATTCAGCGCATTTCCGGCCAAGACTTTCGACCTTGGCCTCCAGAAGTACAATATTCGCTACCATTACGCGTGCAAGTGACGCGACTTTACCCTAGTCTCAGGTTATATCTACTCACTTACGCGATAGATCGAAAAGCAGATACCTCCGTATCTTCCGTTAAACAATGTACAACGACCTTCCAATGTTTCAGGACCAGATAGATCCATATCTGGCAGTCGTAATAATCTTAAACATCAAGTCGGCCTGTCACGCAAGTCCTCTTCTTTAATCAAAGATACCTGAAGGTTCATAGTTAAACTAGAATGGGTAAACACTCTACACACTGGATATAGGTCACCATTGTGTAGGTTACTATGTTGTCGGCTGCATATAACGCATACATGTATCACGCTTTATAGAATAAATCCTATTTATTGAAAGTTGATATCTATTGCATACATTACTTTAGAATAAGTTTCATCAAGTTTCATCGTAACCGCTACTCATGAAGGTAACATTATAGCAGGGACACGGGGAAACAGATATCGCGCCCCTGCTCGGTAAATCACGGAGAAACTAAGCACATTTGTGCACCTGTGTACGAAATTAAGTACATAAAACCTGAACGAGTGCATTGTATTCCATTGAATCCAGTCAGAATGTGGACCGAGCATTGGAGAATTACCCCGAATCTCGGCGGAACAGTTCCCCTTACCAACGTTGCGGAAAGTTCCATGACAACCGCTGTTCGTCTCCCCTTATAATTTGGTTGATATATTCATTCTTATGGTATTTACGTATATAAGTGACGTATGACGAGGATATTATGCATGTCTGCAGGAGACATGGATGCCACATGTTGAATCAGTGAAGCCTTGCTTACTCGGAGCTAGAGCCGAAAAGGCCCCACCACTGCTCAACGTTCAGGTAGCCAGGGCTCTTCCACAGGTCGTTGAACGCAGTGAACAGGTACACATCGTTACCAATAGCAGACTTCAACGACTGAATAGCAGCCTTCTGGTCCTCCGGCGAGGCAACGGCCTTACCGTTGGTGTCACCGCGCGAAGGCCAGCCAGACTCAACGATGGTGACCTTCTTCTGACCGTTGCATGCACCCCACACACGTTCAATCTGCTCATTGGCCCAGCTGCCAGCCTCGCTGGAGGTGACGCCGCCATCGAAGTAAGCGTGAGCATTGACAGCCATGTAGTCAGAGATAGCACAGAGACCAGGGTTGTTAATAGTGGCAATGAAAGTATCCACAGCAACAACGGGGCCAGTGTAACTCAGCGAAGACAGCTTCGAGCGACCCTGCTGAACGTAACCGGCAACCTGGTCAACGGTGGCCTTGCCATCGTTCAAGAGCTCGTTGCCAATGCTGACGGTCTCTACATCGCTCCAGTCACCATTCAAAGCATCGTGAATAGACTGACACTCGTTTTCGATATTGCCAACGTCAAAGACGCCAAGGAACAACTTCTGACCAGCGGCCTTGGCAGAGTTCACAGCGGCAACCTGGTTGCAATCAGTGCCATAAAGGCGGATCACAGAGTAGCCAGCGAGCTTGGATACCTCGTCGTTAATCTCGCTGGTAGATTTGCAGCCACCAGAGTTGGAGTACGGCGAGTAAGTGATACCGAGCGCACCGCTTGAACCTGCGGAAGGGCCTGAAGGGCCCGAAGCAGCCGAGCTGGACGCAGCAGGAGCGGATTCACTAGAAGTGGTCTTGGAAGCTGAAGTAGTGGAGGCACTCTCAGAAGACGAGGAAGGTACCTCAGGCGAAGTGGTGACAATAGGTTGAGCGGCAGCACTGCTAAAGACTGAGGCAGGAGTCTCTGCAGCAGGCGCGGTCGTAGAGATGACAGGGGCCTGCGAAGTAGTGGTGGGTGCGGCCTGGGCGGCGGCATCCTCAGTCACGTAAAAGGTGTTAAACACAGTGACATAGTCCATGGCGGCTTCAGGCTCAGCCTCACGACGGTGGACGTGGTGGGCTGGCTGGGCGAGTGCAGGGACGGCGAGCATCGCCAAAGCAGCGGATTTAGCAAACTGCATTCTTGGTTTGGTATGATTCTGTAGTAAGTTCAAAGGAAAGACGGAGGTGAAAAGACAGGAGATTCACTAAGACAGAAGCTGAAAGAGAGAATAAAGGATGGCAGCTACGTCAATTCGTTCGTTCAATGAAGGAAAGAAGCGGGTGGGTAAATAACAAAACGCTGATCGCAGTCTGAAGAAAGAAAAGAACCCGTAGGGCGGCAGATATACCACTTATTTTAAGGGAAATGTTTACTGCTGACCTAAGCGCATGCCTGGTATCTGGACTAGGGGGTGGGGAGGTTCGGGGTTTTGTTTTCGTGTTCTAGGGTTCGGGTGCGTATTTCACCCTCCGAGATTCACGCGCAGCATGCATAATGGAGGGGAGTTTTCTGGGCTAGGGTGTCGGGTTAGTCACAACACATAGTTTTAGTAGCGATCGAGCCCGATCTCACATACCCTTGTCCGATTATTTACGCTGTCTATTACCCTTTTCCTCAATATCCTTGACCACAGAGCGCCATCTCCTCACTTCACCCTAATTCTCATTGTGCGGCGCTTCTAGTATACAGCCGCCTAGCCTATGGCTGAAGAGAAAATGCGCCCTAAACGACAGCTCCTCCGAGCGACAACCCGATGCAGTGTGACCCGCATGCGAGTCGCATGCGGGGTTTTTCAGTCAAATTCGAATTATCTTACGAGTTACGGAAAACCGATACCGGGATCGGCAATTCAATGAAGACCTGTATGGGTGTCCGTACTGTTACGCGTTGAGTACAATTTTATTATTTGCAGGTCCACGCATAGTTGAACTCCGTATGTTCATAGTACGTTCAGTCTCGATGATACATCAGATCGGAATGTGTCATGCAAGAATATTCCATACACGACTCATATTGGCGTGCCATTACAACTACACTCAGCCATTATGTCTGGTGCCTTGCCCATGATGAGCCTTATTCATCTAAACTGTAAGCTTGTGCTTCTCCAGCAAAGACCGATAGTAGCAATAAACGATTTCAAATTTTGTCATCATTGTTTACTCAATATTTATCATTCAACTCTTTTCGTAGACTCCTTTCGAGGCGTAGTATTGAGTTTCGCTCTCGTTAACCGTACCGGAATTCTGATCATCAACCCAATTCTCTCTCATCAATCGCGTTAGACCGGCGTGCCACCCAAGCGCCATGCCCAGCCATGGCAACCCTGATCCGCATTCATTGGGATACGGGCTACCAGCCCATCCTAATGGTGGCTGGCGGTATTAAACATGGCTACAGTTACCATATCCCCCTGTAGGGGCATGTTGCGCTAGGACCCGATATCAGTGCAGATTAAGGGACTCTATAAAGTTTGATTATGTATAGGAAAAAAATAAAGAGATACTCAGCATTGATTGATTTATTTTATCGTCCATATTATAAGTAGAAACTTTAGATGTTGTCCCATTCTTCATACTGGGAACCTCACACCCAACACACGATCATTCACCACGCGTGCACTCCGTGCACACTAATGTTGACAACCTTCCCCATCGGGTGTGACCCTATTCCATCATCTCAGCTAAATGGCGCGGAAGGTGCTTCGGGTAAACAGCCAACTGACGCGGCCGAGGCTGTTGATCCGCATATACCCATATCTGCCAGTGCCTCAGTATTAGAATTTCAACGCTTGCTCAGGAGATACCTGAATACTCGAGCCACAGCCTATCTGGTCTCGCTCGTACTCGGATTATTAACGTTAAGTAATAATAGTCGCGTATAGAAAAGTCGGCGTATTAAAATATAACTTCACTCGAAATCTCATATGCGTGATGACAGGCAATATATATTGCCTCTAACCGTGGTCATATTCGCTCAAAATTTATCGCATTCGTCGTTGTGTTATGCTAGCGACGGATGGCAAGACGCCACTCGATAAAAAAAAAACCGTTATGTCGCCGCCATTCTACATAAGGGTGAACCCTTGATATGAGCAACCAGCAGTTGGAAGTTGCAGCTAGCTCTGCATAACAGGGCTTGGGACGCGAGTGCGACGCGTCGAAGATTGATTCAAGGGTTTTGGTACCACTGTGCTTCTGCAACGGGTGAGACGCATCTAAAAATGCGCGATGGATCCCTTGCACGACAAGTTCCACCGGAATCAAATACGGGCTGAGAAGGGATCTTAGTTGCGTAAGGAGATGATGCAGTACAGGGACAAAAAAGGTGAGTGAGATTATTGACGCGTCGCGTGAATTTTTAGCTTTATTTCGTGTTACGATATAATATTTCTTGTATTATAAATCACAAAGGCATAAATGGCGCAGCTTTAACAGTGGCTTCAGTAGGCGTGACCTCACTAGAGTGTACTGAATTTTGAGAAGCTATGAAACTGTGTATCAATCCAGGATATATATAATAAATAGTATCTCTTACAGATCAATACTCATCTCAACCAGCGAATGATGAGGTAAAAGCAAGTCAGCATCGTGGCTACACCGCCCCAAAAAATCCATTTGTCTTGCTTTGCACGCCTCTGGATCTTACGAATTGTCTCATTGGAAATACCTAAGGTGTTCGCAACCTTGCGCATGCCTTGGCTGGTTTTGCGCAGCAGTTCATTCTGTTCGGATAAATCGGCAAATGCGTGACGGCCCATGTCAAGAAATTCATCGATACTTTGCGTCGCCCTCGCCAGGACATCACTTTCGCGAGACATTCCTGTTGCGCGGTCGATTCCCGAGTTGTCGGGTACCCCAGCGAAAGGGTTTTCAGATGCAGTCCCAAGTACGTTGTTATCATTAAGGACTGCTCGCTGGTTAACGCGGCCAGTGCCTTGAAACAGCTCCGCCCGATTTTTGGAAATAATAGACTCCTCGCGGTGCGCTTTCAAAGTGCGCAGCTCCTCACGTGCCGAAAGAAGTTGCTCACGGAAGCTTTTCACACGCGACAGAGCAAGTTCTTTTTTATCTGGCACGGGCTCGTTACTGATCGATCCGTTGTAGCTGTCGATCGCTCGTTGAAAGGAAGTAATCAAGGTCGAGACTTGACCGACCAATCGGTTCGGAGCATGATCAGGATTATCACGCAGTTCACCAAGTGATTTCTGTAGCAGATTACTCTGCTTCACGGCATTATTATACAACGAGGACATTAGTTCGGCCAGCAGTCACACTCTCCTATGCTAGGGTTGCTGGATCAGACGCTGGGGTCACGTTTATATGAAACTTCGTCGATCAATAACTAAGGTCAGGTGGCTAATTAAATTAAAGCTGACATTAAAAAAAAAATAATGAATTGAAATGGAGTGAAATGGAGTGAAATGGAGTGAAATGGAGTGAAATGGAGTGAAATGGAGTGAAATGGAGGTACAATACCTATATATATGTAACACTCAGTGAATATTTATCGAGTCACCAACATTTCACAGTGAATTTCGATACAAGCAAACGATGTGTAGTTGTGTTTATTTGGATTCTAGTGTAGTTTATGGCATCAATCGTACTGAGAATATAGGCATTGTAGGAATATAGGTTCAAGCTACGCATGTACGTAACAGCCAGACACCTTATCACCCGCCACAAAAGTATAACCTTCAGAGCCACGCAGGTTCGTCGTGGAGCTCACAGGTATTGGCTTAGGTGACTTAGACAACTTGCCGTTACCCAACTGGCCACGCTCATTTGATCCCCATACTAACCAGCTACCAGTTGAATCATTCATTTGTCCAAAGACATGTGTAGCTCCAACTTCAAGGCGATCGATGGTCACCGGGACCACAGAGTTGTGAATCTCATCGTATTCACGCAAGGTTGAAACTGGTTTGACTTCAAGTGGCTGTACCTGGCACTGGTTGTAAGATCCAGTGCCAAAGTGACCGAACTCGCCATCCCCGGCAACGAACCATTTTTTGCCGATCTCTGTTGTGAGATCAACGCTTCCTACCTTGGAGCGGTCCGCAATCTGTCGGTAGAATGTAACATCCGCATTCCCAGCAGCACAACGGTCGACATCCGCTTTAATAAATACTGGAACGCTGTTGCGGGTGTTTTTGTACGTATACGGACGCAAAAGCTGACCAAACATGTTCGATCCGGCTCCCCAGAGCTCACCCTTCTCAGTAACAAAGAGGGAGTGTTGGGGTCCACAGGCAATCTGGTTCACCTTTCCCGGTAACAGCTTGATGGGATGGAGTTCAAAATCAGGCGGTGGCCGCTCAAAGTGAGGGAATAACGCAATGCCAAATTGACCCTCATGGCTAGTAGCAGACGGTGCTGAGTTCAATGCAACATCCCCCATCTGTTCCGCATCCGTCATTCCGTTAAATCCTGCCGCCTTTGTAGCTTCTAGTTTCTGCCGGGGCAAGCTACCTGAAAAAACGCGGCCCTTGTTTGTTCGTGCTAGAACGTGTGATTCTCCACACTCAATATCCACCACGCGCTCGAACCAACCCATCGAGCTGTTGATCGTGAATTCCTGGGGCTTCATCCCGACTCCGAGCCAGGCCCAGACAGTGCCGTTACCGCTAAGTGCGACAGCAGTCGCTGACCGAGGCGAAATACGGACGCTTTTGATATTCTTTAAAACCACTGCTTCTTTGAGCTTTTTCGTAGGAAGATCCAGCGTTAGTGAAGAAAATTGCACTACGTCGCCATTAGTCAAAACTGCGAGCCCAAATTCCGGGCTTACGGCCAGACTACGCAGCTTCTGACCATCCAATAGCGCCACTGGAGTTGGTGTTCGTACAGCTCCATCTCGTAGGTAATTCTGGCCGCTCTTCGCCTTCACCAACTCTGAATCAGGTACCAGATGTCTAGTATTATCACCCCACACAAAGACGCGGGGCATTTTATCTTTGAAAGGAGAATCTTCCGAAACAAGCTTGTTCACTGCCAATGCCGGTGATGAAAGCATTGCGACGCTAACAAATGCAGCGTTCGCTGCCACGCCTAAGCGAATACGGGACCTCATGCCTGCAGACCCTAATGTGGTAACAAAAAAATAGGGAACTGAGGGTGAAATAATATATGCGATCACCGCCATTATCTTCGAAACGAAGTTGCATCCATTACGTATTCGGTCTTATTAATCGGTTAATGTTCATAGTATTTTAATTGAAGATTGTAAAATGCTGTCAGCATAGTAAGAAGCCGTGTCAGGAGGCTAATCATCCCACGCTAGTAATCATCTCACTTGTTGATAGACACCAGCTGATGAGTTCTATCCATTTTACTTTAGTTTGATTATTCGCCTAATGATGAAATCAAAGCTCAACGCCAACCATTTATTTAGTGTATCCGCCTTTGAACTCCTGCATCAGTCTCTCCAGGTAGGTGGTAAGACTGCTCCCACCCGTACCCAACTGCATTATATATATATCTGGTATGTACATACACCACCCGATTTATAGCAAAGTGGAGAATGAACAGGCCGTCAGTCACAGCAGTACAGCGACTTGGAACTTCTCGTGACTCTCTGTTGCCTATATTGAGCTCTATGATTTTTAAACAGGTGAACACATTATTCAATCCCCTGCTCCGATCGTCGCAAGGCACCTCTTTCTCTATTAGCCCGTCATATTCCCCCTCCCGATCCGTGCATACATCTGGGAAACGCACTAGCGTGTTTCATAGGCCAGTTTTGCCACTTCACAGACCAACACACTTGCTATTAAGTAAAAATAGTAATCTTGGCTACCAGACTCGTGGCGTTCACCATTTCGATACGCGCAAGTTCGCGGTGGAGCTTGAAAAAGAAGGCCTGAGCCCACCACAAGCAGATGCAGTACTAAGATCTTTAGACTCGGTTCTAAACACTACGATGGAGATGCTGAGCGCTGACCAAGTTAGTCGCAATGAGTTCAGTAAGCGCGTTTACCAGCAAAAAGTAGACTTCACTAAGCTAAAATCTGAGCTGCAAAGTTTAGACAAAGCCGATTTTGGGCGCATAAACGACGAGCTCGAGCGACTCAAGACGGATGTCGAAAAGTCGCGCCAGCAATTTAAAGAAACAGTGGCCAAAGCTCGAGCGAACGTCCGCCTGGACCTTAACCTGGAGAAAGGCCGAGTCCGAGAAGAATCTGCGGGCCATGAGCTCAAGCTGCAGGAGTTGAACGCCCGCATTGACCAAGAACTGTCCAACTTTAAAACGCAGATCGAGGGTACAAAGGTGCAGGTATTGCAGTGGCTAATTGGTGTTTGTACGGGTACGTTCGCCTTGGTACTGGCTTACATCAGGTTACTATCTTAAAAATCCTAGTGACATTTTGATCGAAGTTTTAATCGAAGTCATTTCTATCGCATTCCCCTATAGCTTGAACCTCTGCGGGACTTCGCGTAGGATATCGCAAAGGATCAGGCGCGATGTTCAATACCAGCCGCATCGTGCAAGCTCATATATTTAATAGAGTGCATAAAGCTACAGATTTGAATCTTTTGTGGAGAGTGTCTATTTAAGATCGAAAATCTCATTGAGGATGCGAATCGTGTCGTCGGGGGACTTCACCGAGTGACCCACGGTACGCTTGTCACTATAGATCTCCCAGTCGTTGCCACCCTCGAAAGCCTTGTCGCCGAAGAAGTGAATAGTCTTAAAGCCTTCCTTCTCCACGTGGCGCAGAGCGTAGGTCTTGTCCCAGCCGGTGGGGAACACATCGAAGGAGATCTGACCACCAATGGAGTAGGTGAGAGGCACATCAGGGAACTTCTCCTTGAGAGCAGAAACCATCTTCTCGCGGACCTTGTGTTCAAGATCGTACTTCTCATACTCATCGCGCTCAGCCTGCGAAGCATTGCGGCCGACAGGCGAGATGTTGACGAGGCCCTTACGGAACTCAATAAAGGTACCACGACGCTTGGGGAGCTCGATTTCAGCCAGGTAGCGCAAAACGAATCGCACAAGCTCAGAGTAGCGCTCCTCGCCGAACCAGGAAATAAATGTCTCGGTTTCGATGGGCTTGCCCTGACGGAAGGCAGTCAGACCGTTCTCAGAAAAACAGTAATCAAAATCCTCCTTTAAGGTAGGACCAAGCTGCTCCTCCTGCTTGGGAAAATCAGAGCCGCCAACGAAGCCGATGACAACCTTCTTCTTCAGCTTGGTGAGGGTCTCCTTCATCTCAGGAGTAATAAAGCGGCGAGCAGGTGTCAGTGTACCATCAACATCGAAAAGAACCAAGGTTTCGGGATCCTCACGGGGCAAAAAATCAGAGAAGGCCATTTTGTATATGGTATTGCAATTGTAATGATGATCGATCTAGGAACAAAACGTGGACGAAGTGTTACGCGTCAAACCTTACCCTGTGTCATGTTAATGAAACGCCTAACCCGAACCAGCGCGGGACCAAGGTGACGCATTTCAAAGTATTCCAGAAACGAAAAATGGTTACAGTGATTAGTGTGGACATGTGTGGCAATATTATTTGTCCCTTCTGTATATCATTTAATAAATATTGTTAAGTTGCGTGATTTCACAGTGTGTGCACTTAATGTGGAGGGTCATACCAGCCAAAAGAAGAAGATTATCGCAGTATTGTCATATTAAAACTGAGCTTGGAGCACCATTTGATCAAATTTTCACACCATTGACTGAATATAATCCACTGACTTCGACACGGTGTCTCCCATGATCATCGTACACGTTACATCCAAACTTAGAAGCCCATGGAGGTGTGTATAAGTGTAAACTGACCGCAGGTTCCGAGCCTTCGTTAGTTATCTTGTGAAGTCCTACTTGGTCACTGATGTAGGCAACATCATTTGTTTTGAGGTCAGTAATTTTCCTTACTCGAAGTTCCTCTAGCGTTGATTCAGCTACTGGGTCATTAGTCTTATCCAACATGTTAGAGCGTTCCGACTCACTAGATCGACTCTCGGGGATATCATAGAGTGTTTCTCTCAAACCACCTTGGAGGACTTTCATTATGCAATGGGCTTGTGCGTGATCGTGCACGGCCGAGCTTTTCCCTGGCGTCCATACTAAAATTAGCAGATCAGCCTTGTTTTCTATCGCGCAAACCCCATTGCGCGTGTACTGAAGGTCAGGATCTGCGAAAGCATAGCGCTCCCATTGGGTGGTCCGTGAGTGATATCCACGAAAGAGGTCTAATAGGCTTGCAGTGTCGATCTCTGCCGCATTGAGGCCTGAAATTGTCCGGAGTTCACGCTTTACTGCTGTGACTAGTGATTCAAACTCGTTGTTGGAGGATTTGTTCGCCTCAATGGTCATATACTCCTACCGCCCAATAACCCTTCGCTGCGTGATCTATGATCTGGCGGGGTGCCTCACGGTACCCTAAGCGCTATTGGCGGCGCATCTTGGACGAGGCACAAAACGTTTAGTACTACTACCAGCCCGAACCCATTCGAATCTGGGCTCACCTGACAACGTGGACTTCTGTCCAACAGATCTAAGCTGTCCCAGCCCTTACTTTAATCAAAACGCGTCGGCAATTAATTGACAGAAACAATCTCTAACTCGGAACAAATAAGACCACTTGATTTCGAAAAGTGACGTTCAAAGTCTACATCTTAATCTACTACAGTATTGGTTAATATTTATCGATTGAACGCTGCTCAAAATGTTGTCACTGTTCAAGGCTCAGACTCTGATCCTGATCCGTCTTTCATGGCTCACCACGATAGCCTACTTCCTCCTCATGGCGCCCGAGAAAATCTACCGTAATCTCTTTGTGCTTGCACTCGGCTCGGGTTTGCGAGCGGAAACAGGTACGGGGAGCGAAGGCCTTTTGGCTGCACTGTTGCTCCTACAGGTTGGCGATGATTTGATGCGACTCACGGGCCCCAAGCCGTTGACTAATTTTATGAACGTGCTCCCAACGCGTTTACTTCTACTCTTATTATCCTCTGGTCTGACCTACCTGTTCAAGTGGGAACCTCTGGCAACCACCACTACTTTCGCGTACCTGTTCTACGACACCATCCTGACTGGATGGACCTTCGCCGCCTTGCGTGAAGAAATCAACGAAGACAACAAAACGAAAGTACGTGAATCGCGTGGCTACGCCGAAGAACTTTGATGCATATAATTTATTCGACTCCCTTGGCGGGGTTTTGTATATCGTAAGTTTTACAGTGCATGCCGGAATAATAATGAATTCCAACGTATAAACATATCTATATATCAACTTTTTTTGATTTTGAGTAGGTATATACAAGAGCACTGCGCTCTCAATGGGTGTGGCGTCATGGGGCGCCAATGATATCAAGATTATGGGGTGTAACACAGGACCAGTGGAAGCCTCATATGTGTAATCTGTCACCAACTTCAAGCTTCCTTCATGCGTTAAGCTGCCAACTGAGGAGACTTCTAACGCGTTATACATGCCATTCATCCTAGGCGATGCTAAAACAGGAGAAAGCGCTTGCGATGTAAATCAGCACTCATCTTCTTGCATTCCATAATCTCGGACCAGCAGTCCCGGCCCCATTCACAACCCGCCAAGTTTACCGCAAAGTCGCGATCACGCTTCTGGTAGAAAATACGTTGGTCGCCTGACGACTCGCCACAGGCGCCTAGTGGGTATGAGTTAAACTGACGTTGCGGGGCCAAGGCAATACTGGACCGGATCCACGCTTGAGTGCTGTACATGTATTCGAGTGCACTCTGTTCGCTATGGATCCAGTCCACGTGTTTCTGTTCGTAGAATACAGGATCCCACATGGTATCGAGCAACAGCTCGGTCCATTGAGAGCGCCTCAAGAAGAAAGATCCTAGGCTGAAGCCAGCGCAGTCCTGTGTAAGTACCATGTTGATATCCTGGGTATAATCAACGTATGGCAGATCAAGATCAAAGTTTGCCGGATTATAACTCGACACGTTACGATCAAAGTCATCAAGATGATCGCGCATTACTGAGTCAAGTGAGCGCTGTGGCTCCATTATGTACGAGTTCAGGTCGATCCACCAGAACCACTCTGCCCGAGGAAATTGGCGCATCGTATCGCGCACCACATCGATCGTCTGCCAGGACTCACGCCACTCGTGTGTATAACGCTTTTTGGCGGTGAGATCCTTTACTGCCAAGTCATATCCATGGCGCTCAGCATATTGCCGCTTATTTTCGATGCTGACCTTCTCCAGGTCCCATTCACGGGCGCCCTTGCGCTCCAGGACACCACCGCCTTTGTTAGCGCCAAGAATGATCACATATCGAGGAGATCGCAGGCCAAGATGAGGCAAATGACCGATCAGGAAGAAAAGAGAGGCAGCAGTGAGAATAACGCCTACCACCAAGAGCACTGGCAGTCTGCGCTGACGAAGGAGTCGTGACGCCCGTTGAATGTGTCTTGACGCAGTGGCTCGCACACTAGAGCCCCAGCTGCCTCGCTTCATATTAGTATACGGAGTTTAGGGGTTTGTGCTTCGTGAACTTCAGGGTGTGGATAAGTATAGTGATTCTTTTGGTTCACACTGCTGTTTTGTCAAACGGTGGTTGTGGTGATGTTTTGGCAGACGTGGTGGATCGATTACCCAACCCAAATACGCGTGAAACACGAAATGCCTCTCCAGTTGGGAGCAAAAGAAAGGCGCGGGGCATTTTCACCTGCATAGTCTTTCTCCACCACTGGGCTGGGCTCACAAGATTCGGTAGATGGTGGCCATAAATCGAGAAGTGAGCGGAATAACATATAGAATTCGGAACATGTGATATACATATATTTTTCCGTGATCATGGATCCACTGGATGGAAATTCTTAGCTCATCCCTCACATGCCAATAAGCGAAGGTGACTTTAGTAGCATGCATAACCTCAGACCCGTATTATAATCAGGGATCGTAACGTAAAACATGGATATAGCCTGATATTATTCGTCCCCTTCATGTTTCTGAAAACTTAGATCCACATACCTGACTCAAGTTTTTTATTCTGTAGCATCCGATCGACAAACAGGAGCGATCTTCTCGTGGTTACTCCCTCAGGCGGCTACCCAACGTTTGTCGATGAACTGCTCAAACCAGCTGTTATAATCTTTCGCTGATCATATTTCGCTGATCATCCTTCGCTGTTAATGTTCGATCTAAGCATCTATTGTTTTTCGTGCCCCATCTCGTTAAAACATAAATCTATACATATCTCGTCCGTATTGTACTGACAAATCCAAAGTACCTAAAAATATGCTACTACTATCAAATAGTTTCTTAATTAAATTAATAGTATCTGTTATTAATAGATTCATTTGGCACCACCAATCGAAGATTGATTTTCCAAGATCAACGAACGAACCTGTCACCCTACAGTAAATTGACCCATAACAGTCCCACACCCTAGGTCGGATCCACATGAAGATCTCTGAACTGAGGAGCGACGAGAGCTCGTTTAGCTGCGAGTTTTTCCCACCGCGCACTGATGCCGGTATGGCTAACCTGATCGGCCGTGCTGAGCGCCTGGCACGACTTGGGGCGCGCTTTGTGTCGGTTACCTGGGGTGCCGGTGGAACATCTGCCGACCGCAGTGTTGAACTCGCCCACCAGCTTGCTAAGAGCCTCGGCCCAAAGGTACCGATTGTGTTACATCTCACGTGTACGAACATGTCGCGCGACGTGCTTGATGCCACGCTACGCCGCATCGCCGCTCCCGATTCGGGCATCGACAACATCCTCGCCCTGCGTGGAGATCGGCCGCGTGAAGACTATTATGGCGGCGGGTCTGGACTGGCAAACTCCGAGTTTGAGTGGGCGGAAGATCTAGTGCGCTATGTGCGTCAGCAGTATGGCGAACGCTTCTGCATCGGCGTCGCAGCATATCCCGAAGGGTTCACCGATAGCCCCACGCTCATCCCCGACGTAAACCGTGATCTGGAGCATCTGGCAGATAAGGTAGCAGCAGGCGCTGAGTTTGTGATGACCCAGCTTTTCTATGACCCGGCTAAGTATGCCGCGTACGTTGATAAGGTGCGGCGTCATCCCCGTCTCGGCCCTGAGATAGCCGAGGAAAGGCTTTTCCCCGGTCTGATGCCACTCGTGAGTTATCGCACGTTTGTGCGGAGCGCGGAGCTCAGTCACGCTAGTATCCCCATCCAGGTTCTGCAGGACTTAAAGAACCTCGACACCCAAGACGACGACGTTGTCAAGCGCTACGGTGCAGAGATGCTGGCCGACCTTGTGGGTGAGCTTCAGTCGCAATACGGTATGCGCCGCTTCCACTTCTTCACTCTGAACCTCGAGCGTAGCCTCACCGAGGTCCTATGGCGGACCGGGCTGGCCGCCGGATCAACAAAGACCGTCGACGGCGATGGCAGTGGTAGTGGCAGTGGCAGTGGCAACACGAGCCGCTTTGGTAGCAGAGGAGGCAGTCGCTTCGGCAGTCGCAATACGAGCCGTCGCGGCAGCATCAGCGCCAGCAGAGGAGGCAGTGGACGCTCTTCGCCGCGCGCATTGACAACAGCGAAACCTGCAGAGTGGGCTGCCCCCGCTGGCACAGCTGCCGCGGGTTGGGACGAATTCGTTAACGGAAGGTACACGGATCCGGCTAGTGCTGCATTCGGTGAGATCGATGGTTACGGTCCCATCGTACATGGCGCGATTGGAAACAAGCCCAACCCTGCCTGGGGCCGGCTGGCGTCCGTGGACGACATCTCACAAGTTTTTGTGCGTCATATCACGAATGAGTTGCCCGCGTTCCCGTTTGGAGATGAGGCACTATCTGCTGAAACGGCGCTTATCCAAGAGCAGCTCATCGAGCTCAACCTCATCGGCATCTGGACTCTCGCCTCACAGCCAGCCGCACATGCACAGCTCTCCACTGACCGGATCCTCGGTTGGGGCCCTCCTGGTGGTCGCGTCTACCAGCAAGCTTACGTGGAGTTCCTGGTCGACCCGGAGGAATGGAAAGAGATGCGTCCGCGATTGGAGCAGGACCCAAATATCGTGTGGTATGCAGCATCTGAGCATGGTGAAGTAGAAACAAATTCCGAGAGAGCATCTAAGCATGCTGTAACCTGGGGTGTCTGGGATGTTGGGGTCAAAGACAGTGGCAGTAGTATCAAGAGCACTATCCTACCCAAGGCTGAGGAAGGAGGAGAAAACAGAGTTGAGACCACAATCGTAGCATATGAGTCCTTCTTGGCGTGGCGGGATGAGACGTTTGGAGTGCTGCGCGGATGGCAGCGGCTCTATAGTCAGGAGGATCCCGATTACAAGCTACTAGGCAAAGTTGCTGATACACGTTTGCTGGTAACAGCCCTGTACAAAGACACTAAGGAGGAGCTTAAGTTGTGGGAGACAATCTTGGGAGAATAGACAGAGATTATAGCACAACTTAACACTTAGATGTCATAGGTTCGATAGACCTCCATATCCAAGTGGATGTAGTGCAAAGAATCCAATTTTATCTAAATAAGTAATGTCATTTTCAGGCACTGTTCAGTGCACCCTCAGGAAAAATATTATCACCACTGCGATCGCCACAGACAATACGCAATCTAGCTCGAACACGAACGTTGGCCACCAACTCAGCGTCTCCTTGTACATCCACATCATAAGCGAGGGTAGTGCAATGTTATTCAGTGCGTCGGCCAATGCCAGAGCTGTCACTAAAGTAGCACCATCAGCTATGGGCACCAGTTTGAGAATGGCCGTCTTGAGCACAGTCGTGGCAACTACTGAGTTCATTCGAACAAGCATCGAGCCTATGAACTGTTTAGATGTTGTGGCATGTGATACTCCAATCAAGCCCACAATCTTAAAAAGTGGTCCCAGTAATATCACCGACTTGTCGATGCGGTCTACGCTGTCGGCCCGAGCCCGCCATTGGCGCAAAAGGTAGCTCTGTAGCAACGGGAACAGAGCTGCGGACCAAGCTAGCATTACAAGTGAAGCTGTGGCCATCAAGATACCGAGCATGCGCTGGTCCCAACCAAATACCTGCTTAGTGTACAAAAACACGATGCTAGCCGCACCTCGCTCAATGTCAGAGAATACCGTTGCGTAAACAACAAGTATATACCCATTTAACCGATCCTTCCAATTGGTTAGGTGCGCGAACTTGAAAACTCGGAGTGCTCCAAACTGCTCGCTCAGGTATCGCTTCAAATGGAATTTTTTGGCCTCAGGTGAGTAAGCACCTGGAATCTGCGTTTGAGCTGACATCGAGCTAAATAGTGGTTCCGATGGACTCTGTGAGGCTTCTTCGCTGTTAATGGTGTCTAACGGCGTGTTCTGTCTCGAGAACTGCTCATGGTGTATTTCTTCCAGAGCTTCACCCGACAGAGCGAACCGTGGAAGTTTTACCTTCGAAGCGAACAACACGATCATTATCATTTGCATACCATTGGCACCTGCGTAAAAGAGCCCAAGTGGCATGATTCTAGACAAAAAGCCGCCAAGTAGGGGTCCGATGATGAGTGCAGCTGACAAACCTGCCATGTAAAAACTCATGTACCGTGGTCTCAGCTCAGGCTCATAAAAAAGCTGAGTTATCACAAGCGTCATTAGGTTCTGGAGTACCAGATCACTGCCTACGAGTGCATCTAAGAGATCGACGAGCACTATGCGGTATATCGACCAATGTGCAGGTACCCAATATGCAAGGGGGTATAAAAGAACAAACTGAGCCATCAGTCCAGCCATTATCAGCGTAAGTCCACGGACATACCCCTGTGATTCTGCGAAAGCGGTAACAATGGGGATCATCACCATCACAGGAACAGACTTCACAAAAGCACTAATACTCTGCAAACTTGCCACTTTCTCGCTGGCTTCTACTGATTGGCTGCATTTATCGGCAGCAATGTCAAGGTTTCGACATACGACGTCGTAGATCACTTCTACTTGAACTGGAAAAGTCATCAAGGCCGGTATAAACCAAAGGGTCCATACAGTAATGAGAACCCAGAAAGTTCGCTTTCTATGCGACAAATTTCTCAAATCTGGATCAATGAATTGTCCCGCTAAGATCTCACGGGCGTCGCCTAGCACATTCGGCGTTGACTCCATTGCACAAAGCGTTTGGATAGATCCTCCGTGTGTTTAACGCGTTCAGAAGATAAAATCGATTTCTCTTTAAGTTGTGGTCGATCTCGGTCAACAGGATAACGATAGCGTCTGTGTACGCACGATCTTCACGCGAGATAGGTGAATGTCCACACCCACCTCTGCACATGTATGATGTGCTTATGTGAGACACGACAGCGTCAGCACCCTGCATATGCATAGTGCCTGCCCGTTATCACCAAGATAGATAACGGATTATTATTATTATCGTAATTCCACTCCCGATCCCGGTGCTGACACCGGAAATCCAATGTCTAGAATCCGTAGCGGATGCTACCTATTCTCATGTTTATATTTGATCACTCGGGAGGAAGTGCGGATGGTTTTTTCGTGTCTGATTCTAGTCAATTAAACAATGGAGGAATTGCAATGCGTTAATAGCTGATGTATTTACCTATAACACATAAAGAATTGCCTGGTAACTAATAAGAGAAAGTTCCAAGGAAAATGACCAAATTCTTAGTCCTGTTGGTTAGACTGTGGAAGTTTGATAATTCCTTGGTGTGTCGCTTAAACGGTTACCGCATGAAGACCAGGGTTTCCAAAGAGGTTCTTCGTATGAACTAGATAATTCTTGCACTCCTTTTTGTTTGGGTTCTAGAGACAGTTTCGATGAAGAATACCGTATTCAATACATATATGTCGAGCATATCTGTTTATATATATGTGCACTGAATGCTGACAGACCTATCAGACAGACATATGGAACTCAATAGTCGAAAGTGGCTGATTGTAAATAGATAAATCTGCTTTCAGATGACATTGCCAAAGTTTAAAATACTCAATTGTTCTTTATACGCGCCTGATGAGATTTCCAGCGTTTCGACGGCCTCTAAAAGAAAAAAGAGGGCTAGGGATGTTGTTCATGGTATGATAGCCAAAAACTAGTAAACTCAATATTTCTATGTAAATAGGGATGACTCGTTTTAAGGATAATTTTCAATAGATATTTCTATAATAGCGGGCAAATATACAGCTTGGTAGGCGATGGCGATTCAGCCTTGTTACATAATGGTGCTCGCAGCCTTTCACTACACTAACCCAAGGACCCTTAACAACAACGAGAGACATAGGCATTCGTCGTAAAGTGGTTCAAAATTGACCATACGGAGAAGTAATGGTTGTCGACGAAAGTTCAGAAGGCCATGAGTCCTCAAAAAACAGCCCAATTGCGGACACAGAGATGGACACAGATGCCCAGAGTGCTGAAGTTCATAGCGATCAGGAGATGAAGGATGATCCGGAAGACTCTCCGAAGCTAGAACAAAGGGACCAAGAAGCCAAGGATGACATGAAAACAGACGACATCGATGAGTCTCTTGAAGAAGCTGACAATGGGGGCTCTGACACGGATAGGAAAGAAGAAATCAGTGAGGTTGATCCTGTGTTCGACGAGGCCCTGCTTAAACCCATTTTTGAGCGCCGTGATAAATCTCTGAAGGAGCTATTAGATGCCATGGATGAATATTCTCCCATTATTCCGGACGCTGTCACGGATTACTATCTCACAAAATCTGGCTTCAGGAGCAGCGATGTGAGGATCAAGCGACTTCTTGCTCTCGCTACTCAGAAATTCGTGGCTGACATTGCTAACGATGCGTATCAGTATTCACGTATTCGTGCACAAAGTGGAAACACTACTGGCGGCGCTGCACGGGCTCGCCCAGGACCGGGTTCTAATTCGGGGCGGACTGTGTTGACTATGGAGAGTTTGAGTGGAGTGCTGGAAGACTACGGCGTGAATGCGAAGCGCCCTGATTTTTTTCGATAATATAAATATTCTTAAGGTATTACTTGACCGCCTGTAGCTGTTTCTCCAATCTCTTGCAATCGCCTATGAATGATGTACAATATCAATGAAATTCGTCATATCGTACTCGGATTTAAATTTAATTAGTTAAGAACGGTATGGACGGGCAGTTTGCTCGTTCTCCAAACAGCTGAGTCTGATACGAACCTCCTAAGCTTTATCTACCTTCGCGGCTCGTTGTAGTGGGGTTTAGACCCTTCTACCACCTTCCACCCTTAGTTACGTGCGGTATATAAGGCATTCCTTACCGCACCTCCGGCATATATAACGTCGTTCATCACGTTTATAGAAGGAGCGCCATTTCAAGCATCGGAACATAGTAAATTAAGATGGTCGATTACTCAAAGTGGGATAAGCTGGAACTATCTGATGACAGTGATATTGAAGTCCATCCGAACGTGGATAAAACCTCATTTATCCGTTGGAAGCAGCGTGATATACATGAGAAACGAGAGCAGTCCAAGTTCCGCACTTTGCAGCTGGAAGTGAATATAGAAACTAATGAGGATCTTCTGATACGCGTGCGAAGACTGATAGAGGCCGGTGAAAAAGGCCATAAGGTTGGTGTAGATGTAGATGGCGACGTTAAGCTGTCACAAGCTGGCGATACTAAAACCAAGCCGGAGAAAGCTACTAGTGCCGAACAGCCTCTATATCCGGACATGATCGAGAGTATGTTGATGCAAATTGTTGCAGAAGATGGCAATCCTGCCGTCGTCTTAAATAAGTTGCGTGAACACGAGGACATGATCAAAGGTGCACTCAAAGAGGAGCAGAAGGAGCTGAATAAACTTGAAGAGGAGCGCAGGCTGCATATCACTACTGATGATATCCGCACTGGCTGGGACTCGACCATTGTTTATAAAGCCAAGGATGATGCGGCGAAGGCTACCTCTGAAGAGAACGGCTCGAATGAATCAAAAGCGAATTCTTCATCCGAAACAAACTCCGTGAAATCTCTGGAAACGCTCAACAGTCCGGCACTGGTTTCGCAGAAAGAGCAGACTAAGGCTAAAGTAGACGAGGATGGCCTTGAGGAACTCCTACCGGCTACCAAGGAGTTTGGCGAGATCCCCATTGATAAATTGGACCTCGCATTCAACTTCCTGATGCGTCATCCTTTTATCGTCAATGAGGGTCAAAAAGATGCTCTGCTAATGACTGCTTTCGAGCTTGAATTTGCAGGTAACACGAAGCAAGCACGGCAAATTGTGTGGAACTCCTTGCTTATTCAGTACAGCAGTGTCTTAGGGAAAGACGGAGTCCGACTATTTTTCAGTAAGATCGTGAAGAAGGATCATCCAGCCCGTGGTGCATTTGAGCAAGATGTTGACATAACCTATAATCACATTAACTCACGATGCAAGATTCTCAATGCCGAAAATGGAGGTAAAGGCTTCGGAAATGGTAACGAAGAGGACGTTGAAACAATCCAATTGCATGCCGTGGACCCAGATACAGAGCTGACCATTCGCGTTCCGGAGGAGGGCATGCCAGGCCGAGAACTATATGATGGGTTGTCAAGCGAAGTCAAGAGGGCCATAGAAACTCATGAACTCGACAAGATAAACGAGGTGCTGGCCACCTTGTCTGTTGATGATGCGGAAGATTTGGTCGGTAAACTGAGTGAGTCTGGCGTTTTGCAGGTTGAAAATAAGATTTATGAGCGACAGGAATGGGAAGATAAGAAAGAACAGATGCAACCGAGTACGCACGATGACAACACTAGCCGCATCCAAGAAGTTCAAAGCTCCGTAGATGAATTGGACTAATATCAATTTAATCCCACTTATATAAGTAATCTCAATGTCCATAAATGTAGCCAAAGTAAATATGACTCGAAATTAGATGCTTTCTAGATGCAAATGCGGCTAGCGGCTGACCAACAGTAGACATCGTTTATATAGAAAATCTGTTCCTGGGATATAATATAACTATATAGATTTTCCCAGGCGTCGGTAAAATCAATGTGATTAACTTCACCGGCTAGTATCTTGAACTATCACTATCCACGAAATTATATCATCGTTTCTTTCAGTTCCGGCGTTTGGATCGACCCGCACCGTTTATTTCCTAGCCCAACATTTATAACTGGGTGCATATTTACCACCCTGTTGGACCCCGCACCCCACTATTATGTGGGTCGCTGCTCAAGAGATTCGGGTAATCGGAAGAATCAGTCATTACCCCGCAGAACTTTGAACTGCTGTTACTCAACGAGCGAGCGTAACACACAAGTATATATATAATTCAGATTCGACAATTGTGATATAGAGTTACCAAAATTTCATATATTACAGAAAACTATGTATTTAAATGCCTAGAGATGCAGGCTTGCCGTGCCATGTCATCTGACTGCAGCCTCACCCTACCGATCACTCGTCCAGTGATGTGGCATTCTACACAATATATTGAGCACCCTTTCACCCACCTCCTCTTAGTTGGACCCACTGATAGTATTGAGCTAGCTCTTTCTGTCACATCCATCAATACTATAAAGAACAAAATAAACAGTGAATCTCCCAAGTGTTGCCAGAACTTCAAATGCCGGCTATCAACGCTATCGCTGCCCCGCCCGATCCCGTCTTTGCATTGTCGGCTCGGTACAAGGCCGACACGAATCCTAAGCGCGTAGACCTGGGTATCGGTGCTTACCGCGATGACCATGGACAGCCTTGGGTTCTACCGGTCGTTCGCAAAGTCGATCAGTTGCTGGCGAACGACCCCAAGACCAACCACGAGTATCTGCCCCTTACAGGTAACCGTCAATTTCTTGATGCCGCGGCTAAACTACTGTTCGGAAATAATGCTGACACCAGCAAAATTGCAACTGTGCAGACTCTGAGCGGTACCGGTGCTCTTCATATGGGCGGTCAGCTTTTGAGCCGATTCTCGCCGTTTGGTCTGTCTTCAAAGAGTATTTGGGTACCTTCACCGACTTGGGGCAACCATCAGCAGATTTTCAAGTGGTTAGGATTTGACGTCAAATCGTACCCGTACTGGGATGGAGCACGACGCCAGCTCAATTTCGACGCTCTCGTGAAGAAACTGGAAACCGAGACTCAGCGTGGCGATACACTGCTGTTGCATGCATGTGCACACAATCCGACCGGTATGGATCCTAACCAGGAGCAATGGAAGAAGATTGCAGAAATTGCGAAGAAGCGGGAGCTTTTCGTGCTCTTCGACATCGCCTACCAGGGTTTCGCATCGGGTGACTTGGACCGTGATGCGTGGAGCGTGCGCTATTTCATTGATCAGAAGATTGATGTTATGGTCTGTCAGTCTTTCTCGAAGAACATGGGTCTTTACGGTGAGCGTTGCGGTGCTGTGCATGTGTACCTTACGGATGCGAATGCGGAGTCTAAGGCTAATCTTGAGTCCCAGCTTGCGACTCAGACTCGTGCCGCCATCTCGACGGCGCCTAGCTATGGCAGTCGCATCGCTGCGCACATCCTTACCAACCCTGAGCTTTTCGCTCAGTGGAAGAAGGAGGTTCAGCTTATGTCGGGTCGCATTATCGAGATGCGCCACGCATTGCGAGCGAAGCTTGAGTCTCTGAAAACGCCGGGTACCTGGTCGCATATTACTGAACAAATCGGTATGTTCTCATTCACTGGCCTCACGGAATCCCAGGCTCGTCGCCTCGGTGATGAGTTCCATATCTACCTCCTCCCTAATGGTCGCGTTTCGATGGCTGGTGTCAACACTTCGAATGTTGACTATATTGCTGAGAGCTTCCACCGCGTGATAGTAGACGAACAGGGTCGTCTTTAGTGACCGATAGTTCAATATATACAATTAGTCATTTACTACTTAAGAAAGCTTAACCGGAAATATCATACAATCAATAACCCACGATGCTGAACCTTAAGAACAGTGCTCAACGGAACCACCATCGTTAGCACTCTCAAGAGTATAGATGACTCAAAGCCTTTATTTTATTTAAGGAAGACTATTAGTGAAATAGGACGCAACTCATTATAAGGTAAACGAGTGTGGTTTCTCCGATCGGAGCCGATTGTCACGTGGTATTATCAGCAGTAGGGCAATGATCACCAAATACTCATCAAGAGAAACCCCTGGCTCTGGTTCTGAAATGGTGGAAAAGATCCAGCGTAAAGTGCGCATTACGACGCGCCAAAAGGTACTAGAGGATGAAGCTAAAATTGATGGAGTTTTTCCGATGCGTGAGTGGCGCATAAGCGTGAATCTAGTTGGATCTGATGGGAAACTATACCCCGCTGCGGTTTTCGACCGCGTCACGTATCAGCTCCACGAAACGTTCGCCAACCCCCGCCGTGTTCTTAACGAGCCGCCCTTCGAATTAGTTGAGAAGGGATGGGGTGAGTTTGAACTCCGTATCACGTTCCGTATCGCCCATGGAGGTGGCGACGTTAGCACCGGGTACGATCTGCATTTCCGCACCCCTGAGAGTACTCAGGAGATCACCGTTGGATTCCCTGCCAACAAGAAGGATATTGTCGCTGAACTGGCTAAGTCAGGCCCCGTGCCCCAGTTGGCAGCTGGCGCTTCTGCCCCTTCAACGAACAACGCAGCAGCTGGTGCTCAAGGGTCATCTGAGAAGCGTCAGAGCCTACGCGATGACGCCCCAACGAAGGTTAAAAAGCCTAAAGTCACTATTAAGGGAACTGTTGACCTCGAGCGTTTGAGTAACGGACTCGAGCAATTGGGGGAGCAAGATGTCCTCATGATTGTCCAGATGATCAGCGATAATAAGACGCCAGAAATTTATGTGAAGAACGATGTTGAGGCTGGTGAATTCCACGTGGATCTCTTTACCTTGCCAAATGGTCTTTTGAAATCAATTTGGGACTTCGTGTCCAAGAAGGTGGATGTATGAATAAATACACACTCCACCGTGCTAATTACCCACGACTTATTTATCATCGTTATTGTATTATCATTTGGGCCGAGCTGAAAGCTGGTTTGAGTCATATGGAGTACCAGTATTATTCTTATCTGAATGTCAGTATCTTAGCGCTTGTGCTCGTCGGAGCTCCACATAGTTCAGATAGGGAGTACAGAAATAGAACATTTTAAGCTACAAGCTACAAGCTACAAGCTATTATAAAGAAGAAAAGGAATGAAGATCTCACTAGGAAAGTGACCTTGCTTACTTGCTCTTGGGCAGAGTGTTGGTAATCTGCTGGCTCAGGTTCTGCAGCTTCGAGGCGTCAACACCGTTCTTGACGGAGAGCGACGCGAGCTTCGAGTAGTTGCCGGTGAGCTGGCCAACGAGCTCAGCGCTGACACGGTCCTCAGTGCCGCCGATCATGTTGGCGAGGAACACCTCTGCACCGTTGGTGACAGACTGGACGAAAGGACCCAGAAGGACACCGGCCACGGCCTCAGAAAGACCACCGGTCAGGGGAGCCAGAGCGTTGGCAGTCGTGGCGATAGCATTGTCGATCTGCGAGTCAGCACCAGTGATGTACGCAACGAGACGGTCAGCGTTGGCGTGGGCGTTGTTCGACTGCAGCTGACGGTTGAGCGTGTCCTGGACCTGCGCAGCGTTGGTCATGGCACCGTGGGCACCCGAGAGGTCAGCAGCGGTGGCACGCTTGGCCTTGGGCAGCGTGTTGCTGAGCTGCGACACGACGCGCTGGAGACGCTGGGTGTCGACGTTGTTGCTCTTCGAGAGCTCAACGAGACGCGAGTAGTTGCCCGTCAAACGGCCAACCATCTCAGCGTCCATGCGGTCCTCGGCACCGCCAACCATGTTGGCCAGGAAGACCTCAGCACCGTTAGTAACAGACTGGACGTAGGGGCCGAGCAGGAAGTTGCCGATGGCCTTGCTCACGCCGCCCGTGAAGGGGGCCAGAGCGTTGCTGACGGTGGCAATGGCGTTGTCGATCTGCGAATCGGCACCGGTGATGTACGCAACCATGCGGTCGGCGTTGGCGTGCACATCGTTCGACTGCAGCTGGCGGTTCAGGGTGTCCTGGACCTGGCGGGCGTTGGTCATGGAGCCCTCGGCGCCGGTCATGGCCTGGGCGGTGTTCTCACGCGTCTGCTGGACCTGCTGGGAGGTCTCGGCGGCGTAGCACAGAGAAAGAGTGGCAAGAGCAAGGGGAGAGAACTTCATTGTTGGAGCTGGAAGAAAGCTAAAGAGTGGATAGTGGTCAGAGAGTGTAGGACAAGATGCTGTGAGAAACAGAGAAGCGATAGGATAAAGCTTTTATAGTATCACTTATTTTAATTGTTATAAAAATGTTATGTTTCACTATACCAGATTTAATTATGTCGAGATCTAATATATCCATGCAGTGGCTAATCTAAAGAATTTAAAACGATTCAGCCACCTGGAATGGAGTGTTTGGACTATCACTTACAATATAGAGTTAAATGACTTCAGAAGTGCATATTCTCGAAAACAAATATACCGGGTCGCTGCGTGTCACTATTACCACTGATTTAGTCCTTACATAACAAGTGTTGGTCATTGTGTTATTTAATCTAGTCTATTCTATTTTTCTTTGCTTATCCCAACCGTCACAAGGAGAACTAACTTTAGTACAGTTCTAACTTGATTTGTTTTGTAGATACTACAACTGACTCTCTATAAACAATCCTTTATGGAGAGAATGTACGTCTAAGCGTAAAATGTTTTAGTATTTATGCCTTTGTTTACCTATTGGATATCAGCTCGGTATATGGGAGGGATACAAAATATAATAATAAAGATAGTTAACATGTCTCATCACTTGGATAACAGTAATACAGATTTCGATTAAGATCTTCGAATAGAAGAAGCACTACATTTTGATATTTTAACATATCTATCATTTTAATCGGTAGCGAAGGACGCGCGGAAAGAACTAGGGTTCCTCAGCTTTTTGAAATTTCACTGTCTGAGGATGTTTCACTGACTGGGGAACGCCGTACTGTCGGCGCATGTCCCGGCGCTCGGAAGGAGAGGGCTGTGGCCGCGTGCTCGGTGCTCGGGGCTGTGCAATCGTGAGTCCCGCTGCAAGGGTAGTGGGCGGAGAACACGCTCGAGATTGAATGGCTTGCGCGTCGCACCCAACTGCGTGGTCCTCGGTACTAACATGTGATTGGCTGGGAAGAGCCCCGGACGTGATCGAGGACTGGGCTGTGGAAGGTATTTGACCATACCTCGATCCCCGTTCCCTTCGGCGGCTGCTTACGGGTGATCTGCTTACATAACAGAACCACGCGGCTGCTCGAACGTGATTGGGACAGCTAGCATTTTTGTCACCCCCAAACCTGCTCTTCTTCTTTCTCTCCTTCACCACTAACACTAGTAGAAAATGTTCCGCAGTGTACTTCCCTCTCTGAAGCGGGCGGCTCTGCGCCCGCAGAGCATGGCTGCTCCTAAGATGCTCAGCCGCTCTATGGCCGCCGCTTCTGGCGAACAGGGCCAGATCAAGGCTGTCATCGGTGCTGTTGTCGATGTGCACTTCCCCGGCGGCAACCTGCCTTCTATCCTTAACGCCCTCGAACTTAAGCGCGAGAATGGTGACAAGCTTGTTCTCGAGGTCGCGCAGCACCTTGGTGAGAACACTGTCCGTGCCATCTCCATGGACGCCACGAGTGGTCTCGTCCGCGGTACCAACGTCTCGGACACTGGTGCTCCCATCATGGTCCCCGTCGGTGATGCGACTCTTGGTCGTATCCTGAACGTCACGGGTGATCCAGTCGATGAGCGTGGCCCTGTCAAGACCGACAAGCGTCGCCCGATCCACGCCGATGCTCCTGCTTTCGATGAGCAGAGCACTAACGCCGAGGTCTTGGTCACCGGTATCAAGGTCGTCGATCTGCTCGCCCCCTACGCCAAGGGTGGTAAGATTGGTCTCTTCGGTGGTGCCGGTGTCGGTAAGACTGTGTTCATCCAGGAACTGATCAACAACATCGCTAAGGCCCACGGTGGTTACTCTGTGTTCGCCGGTGTCGGTGAGCGTACTCGTGAGGGTAACGACTTGTACAAGGAGATGATCGAGTCCGGTGTCATCAACTTGGAGGGTGAGTCCAAGGTGGCTCTCGTCTTCGGTCAGATGAACGAGCCCCCTGGAGCCCGTGCCCGTGTCGCTCTGACTGGTCTTACCGTCGCTGAGTACTTCCGTGACGATGAGGGAAAGGATGTGCTGCTGTTCATTGACAACATTTTCCGTTTCACCCAGGCTGGTTCCGAGGTGTCTGCCCTGCTGGGTCGTATTCCTTCCGCTGTCGGTTATCAGCCGACCCTGGCCACCGATATGGGTGCCCTCCAGGAGCGTATCACCACCACCAAGAAGGGTTCTGTCACCTCTGTCCAGGCTGTTTACGTTCCCGCCGATGATCTTACGGATCCTGCCCCGGCCACCACATTCGCTCACTTGGACGCCACGACTGTGTTGTCGCGTGCCATCTCTGAGTTGGGTATCTACCCTGCTGTGGACCCCCTTGACTCCAAGTCTCGTCTTCTTGACGCTGCCATCGTTGGCCAGGAGCACTATGATGTTGCCTCATCTGTCCAGCAGACTCTGCAGGCTTACAAGTCGCTCCAGGATATTATTGCCATTCTGGGTATGGATGAGCTGTCCGAGACTGATAAGCTGACTGTCGAGCGTGCTCGTAAGATCCAGCGTTTCTTGTCGCAGCCCTTCGCTGTCGCTGAGGTCTTCACTGGTATCCAGGGTCGCCTGGTCGCCATGGACGATACCGTTCGCTCCTTCAAGGAGATCCTTGATGGCAAGCACGATGCCCTCCCTGAGAACGCTTTCTACATGGTTGGCGACATCGAGGAGGTCAAGTCCAAGGCCGAGAAGATCGCTGCTGAGGCTCACTAAAAACCGAACTCTTATATTAGATGTTAAAACTGGTAGTTAAGCTACGACTTACGAATTTGAAGATATGTTTATATAATATTCTCGCAGATTCAGCATTGATGGTGCTACGTGTGTAGACGCTAGACCGCAACGATGGAGATGTGGCCGCGTGAGCTATAGTTGTTGATCCTGTCTTAGTTATTATTGAGATCTGAACTGTAGGTACAGGAAAAAGCGTAGTATCAATTAGAACAGAGAGAAATTTATTTAGTTTAAAGCTATGTGGGTATGTGTGTTAGTATGCTATTAATGGCATGACAGACGCATGCTTACGATGCTTGACTAGACAGCAGCCTGGGGCAGATTAGGCGAAGGGGCACGCTGCAACAACGACTATCGATGGCACAACGCGATCCTGGGCCACAACACGGATCAGCACCGGTAGCTCCGCAAGAGGGCGAATTTCTTGCACGAACTCATCTGGACGCACCTTAAGTTGTCCACGCATCGAATCGGGAATGACCGGCAAACGTTCCGAGCTATCTCCCTTGGCACCGCCCTTCTTGTTGTTTCCAGCCACGCCGTTCGGACGCGAATCCACCGAGAGTTCCGGCGCGAAGATGGCATTTTTCGCGGCATCACGCTTCCAGTACAACTCGAGAAGCTGTGACTGAGCGTGGAACTCTGCCTTAACCAACGGTAGCTGATCACCGTGGACGCGCTTCTCTACACTGAGTTCGGGGATGACGATGTCAAAAGCAGACTCGTACACGGCGGTGACAACGCCAGAATAGAGCTCGAACTTGTTAGATAGAGTCTGAGCCAGAGCCAGGTGGAAGCTCTGTTCCTGCGCGCCACGCGCACAGTCGTAGCGGAACGAGAGCTCAGGGGCAAGCGCCAGTGCGCCAAACTGGTCGTCATCCTGCTGGGTCTGTTGCTGAAGCTGATGCTGGCCCACAGGGGCTGGTGAGCCGAGCGAATACCGAGAGGTACCTCCAATGGGAGGGGGACTTAGAGTGGCACCAGATGCCGCGGTGGCATCGAGTGCGCTACTAGTCTCACTTGGCGTAGATTTCGTCGGCGTTGTCGGAGTTTCTTCGCTGCCAATGGTCGGCGTAGTAGGCTTGGCACCAATCGTGGGAACCTCACTTGACGTCAATGCTGACGAGTGCATTGGCGGCGTGCCGAGGACCGCGTGGACCTGGCGGGCTGCGATGTGGTCAGCGTAGCGCAGCAGCGGATGCGCGAAGTGAGTATACGCATCAAAGCCGAACCAGTAGTGACCTAGCTGGCCAGGATTTGTGCGTGCTGCCACAGCGTAGCGCTGGCGTCCCAGGATCTTCGCGAGCGCAGCCTTGACAGCAACAGCCTGTCGCGGCGACAGCTGCTCGGCTAGCGTGCGAGCCAGAGAGTGTGCAGATGTGGTATCGACGCGCACACCCTGGCGACGCAGCAGCTCCGTGAAAGCCTCAAGGCGCGTCACCGATGGCTCATCTTGGCGGCGAACCAGCGTGTTGAGACCAACCGCTGCCGAACGAAGAAGTTCCGAAGCGACGGCCGCATTTGCTGCATGAGTGAGTTCGTCTACAATGAGCTCATCACGGGAAGGTGTACTCAACGGCCTTTTGGCGGGTACGCCAACGTCCAGCAAACTGCCGAGGCCGAGCGCGGGGGCATCGACGTCGCCTAGGCCGCGGCGGCGACGTAGCAACCCAGCCGCACGTGCGAAGCGAGCAATGACATTATGGTCGTAGACAGGTTCTTCCGCATTGGCGTCGGTCTTGGCCTTGAGACCTCGTTTCTTAACAGCAGACTCGGTAGGCTCGACGGCCTCGCGGCGCAAAGTAACCGATCCGCTCTCCAGCGCGAACTCTACCGTGATACAGGGTGAGCGGCGTCCGATTTGGAGCTCGACGGCAGCCATCGCCTCCGGTGAGGCAATTAACGGCGACTCGAAACCCTGCAGCACCACGCTCGAAGACTTGTGGCGCATCTCGCGATCGAGCGTGCTGCCACGCTCGATGAATGGCGTGATATCGAGAACATGAACGGCCAAGACTGTTTCATTGGTCGAGTCCGAACTGCTCGTGTAGAGACTCGCAGCCAGATCGGGGGCCAGCAGAGCCACGGGAGCACCGTTACCAGCCTGCGGAAGTGCGTGACCACCGTTGGCTGCGTTCGGCGTAGCCGCGGCGACAGCTTCCATCGCCTGTCCGGCATTCACTGCCTCTGCCACAGCGGCTTCGCCAAACTTATGGGCACCGAAGTTGAAGTCACGTAAAATCGCCGTTTGGGACACGGACGGATCGCCGAAAGGACCGAGCTTTTCAACGAGCATGCCGAAAGGATGCAGCGAGGTAATAGGCCATCGCTTGATCTGTGCCACAAACACCTGGTTCGCGTAGGCATCAGGGTTGTCCACGAGGTCGGGCGGAGCCTGCTCGGTGGGGATGGCCATCAGGGGAACACACTTGTCTACCGGCTTGAACCACACGATCTTCGGTTTGTTACCGTTGTTACTGGTATTGTTGCTACCAGAGTTGTTGTTGGAGCCAGACTTGTTATCATCGTCATTCATAAAGCTGGACGTAGAGAAGTTGCGCGAGTGACGGTCTTTCGTTGCCTGGCTGCTCGGTCTCAGCAGACCAAGCGTACCACTGAACAACTGACCAGCCGGCCTTTCCAGGATCGCGACAACATGGCCAGAGTAAAGTGGCTTTTCGTCACCATTTCCGACCTCTTCGCGGAGTAGCAAAGTCTGACCCTCGACCTCAATATCATCGCTGCGCTTCTGCGGATCGCGCTGTCGCAATGAGCCTCGGCGGCGGAGCTGCCCTTCGGCGGTCTCCACCAGACGGCCATCGCTGGCATCGTTACCAGAGAGCGAATTTCCGAACTGGGAGGTAGTAGTTCCAACCGCATCATTTGAAGCATTGAAATTGTTGACGCCAAAGCTATTGTTGCTCATGCTACCCATACCGCCACGACGTCGTTTGCGCTCTTCTTTCTCGCGCTTCTGGTCCCATACATCGTCCACATCGAGAAGTTCTACTGCCACGAGGTCGCCTTCCAACGCACGGTTGCGGTCCTTAGAGCCTGCAATAAACACCTCCGCGTCGAGTAAATCGGTGCTCACATAGGCATAGCTGCGATTTTTATGGTTGACGCGAAGCGTGCCGGTAACGAGAAGGCCATCTGCCAACAGCTCAGGGATAGCAGACTGTGGTAGGTATGGCACGAAAAGCGACTTGCGACCCTGTCCTTGAGGTGAGAAGTCGCTCGCGTTTGAAGGACGGGGACGGTGACCCATATAGTTCTCGCTGCCACTCTGCCAGTTAGAGGATCGGCGGCTATGGAAACCACCCCCTTGATAGCTACCTTGGCGCTGGTGGCCTTGGTGCTGTGGAGGCGCCAGATTAGGCACTGCACTTGATTGATGCTGATGCTGAGGTTGAGGCTGACTCGCTAGGGCCTGATTTTGGTTTTGGTTTTGGTTCTGATTCTGATTTGGATCAGGAGGGAACTGGAAGCGCTGCGGCGAGGGCGTCTGGCGGCGGTAGGAAACCGACGACGCCATCGACTGTGAGCGTGAATGGCTGCGCGCGGGACGTTGAGCAGCTGACCGGTCGGGCGATGGCGGGAATCGGAATTGAGGCACCGCATCAAGTAGTGGCCCGGGAGAGCCGAAGCCTCCGCTAGATCCAGATTTAGATCCCGCGCTATACTCACTGCCACTACTAGGGGTAGCTTGATGACCTGCAGAAACGGAAGGCGAGAATCCTGGGGAGTTCGAAATGCTCAGACCAGCGACAGCATCGGCCTCTGCAGCACTCGATCGCTCCTGTGCTGCACGCTTAGCCTCACTCACCGCAAGGGAGTGACGCCGCACATGACCCATCGAGCGCTGGCGGCTGTGACTGCCACCTTGAGGTTGTGCACTCTGGTTCCCGGGGCCACGGTTGTAGAATACCTGAGGCGGCGGCGGGAGCAGCTGCTGATTAGCGGAAAACTGCGCATTATTGTTATTGTTAGCGCCACTACCGTTATTGCCGTTGTTGTTGTTCTGACCTTGCATGTATTGACCAATCCCGTGGTCTTCTGGGGACTGGTCAGGGCCCACCAGGCCACCACCACTGCTGTGGATACCAGGTGACGTCATGGAGCCACTCGACGCGTGGCCAGATGACTGAGGGCTGTAGCCACTACCTTGCTTACGCGACTGCGAAGACATTTGCTGGTGCATCATGTGCTGATTCTGAGCCGTCAGGAGCTCTACTTGCTGTTGGAGTGCGAGATTCTGTCTAATAAGGGGCGTCAGTTCACTTGGAGTACGGCGGTGAGCGATGTTCACGTACCGTCCGTTCCAAGTGCGCGCCTTACCACCGCGTCCTCCATCTTTGTCACCGCTCATTGAAGTATTGATATTGAAGAAGCCTGTAGACTTGAATATACGATAAAAGCAGTCAGTTAGTCGTCGTTCCTCTTCGAGACGAGGGAAGTGCTCTAACTTTCACTGAATAAGTTCTTGCTTAAGATAGCAGGACGCGTGACTGGAAGCCAAGAACAAGTTTAGGGGCCTTCAACTCGCTTAACCGCCACTTCTCAAAGCAGAATTTGTTGAGTTCGTGTCCTTTTTGATTCTCTTCGCGGCTTAAGTGGGATAACTCACAAGGCCTAACTTATTGGATCAAAAAGTCACGTCCTCTCGGTTCGCATATACTAAAGCCGAGGAACTGCCGAGCACGAATATGTTCAAAACAAGCTGAACAAATATGGCTATTAGACGGTGAGCAGGTGAACTTGCTGGAACTGATGTAAGTGCGGATGTCGACTTTTGAGTTTTATGGAAACGAATTCGGTCCAGCTAACCCCAACGCCTATTTATTGCGAAGTGCTTTAAACATATGTGTCTACACGCCAAAGTGACCATAACCCAGGCATTGGCGTGCCACAACCCAGGCTCAATCCATGCAGGCCCACCTAAGGCCCTTATCCACCAACCCCGACCTCACACACACTCACCCTTAAGCTCAGCTTACCAGTAGCACCCATGCTTTTGGCGGCACCTACCGCCCCATGGCTGGGGGCTGTACCATAAAGTCCCTACTCTGGGCTCTCACGTTGGCTGCAAGGGAACAGGGTTCCGGCGAAGGAGGTGGTAGGGGTGCGGCGTGCAGCCGCTTAATCGTGCCCTCTGCCGCTAATTCTGATGCTTGAATACATCGGGATGTCAGCCCTACGCTTTGCCCTGGTTTGTTCCTTTATAATTAGTTTGCCCATCATATCGTGATTCTAACTGGCTGAAGAAAAAGACTGATGCGAGAACATTCATAACGCAAAAATATTTATGATGATACTACGCAACTCTTCCCGAAGTAAAAGGGCCGAGCTTAAATTACATGATTAGAATTTATCAATTAGTCTTGCGTTAAATAGTCAGATCGAGCCGTTCTGAGACAAGTCTCACATCCCTTGGAAAGGGGCCTGCTTCTTTAATTATTGCATCACATATAACTAAGTTGTTTTCAGAATTCACTTACCATATTTAATCGTTTTCGATCGCTCACGTATACATTTTAGCATGTTGAAGCTACGTGCCGTTCTCCGTAACCGGAGTTATTCCACGAGCCGCCCGAGCCAAAGTATTTGATAATACCCTGAGTCAACCATCAACTGATTTCTAATTCCACAATAACTTGGATGGTTGATTAGATTTAGTATGTGCGAATGCAAAATCGCAGAGAAGGCGGGCTACATTGACCCGGATGAGCGCTTGATAAAGCTGTAGGGCAAAGCACGAAAGTTCTCTCTGAAGGAGCGACTAAAAATAGTAGGGTAGCCGATCGGGAATTGACTCGGAATTCAGGAGCGCTAAAGCCTGTGAAGCGCATACATATCGCACCCAGATGAGACATAATATTAAAAATCAATTTTAGGAGCAAAATTGGTGTAAACGAAGGTTTAATAGCCGTCGATATATTTTTCAACACCCTCAACGCCCTCATAGCTCTCGCTGCTGTCATGACTGTGTACGGGTTTGGGGAACAGTGCCTTGAAAATTACGTCATAGGCCGGCGCGAGGCTGGCTTACCGTGTCCTTTAGCGGCGCTCCCAGCTACAAGCTCAACCCTTTACCCTAAGACCCTTCGCTGGCGGCTTCGCGAGCCTGTCATGAGGAGAAACCCCGTCACCCTAGGGTCTGTTGCGTTTTCGCCCCACGCCGGCGCTGAAAATAAGTTCTGGTGACGATGCAGCTGCGCTCAGGTCATAGTGGTCAGTCATTTGGAAAAGTTACGAGCATTTAGCTAATAATTCTTAAAAAGTTAAAGGAGGCAGTATTTCTCTAGTTCTTGGGCAATTTGACTATTTCTATTTTAGCACGGTTACGATACTTCCACAAACAGAATCCAGTCACAGTTCAGCATAAATTACATATAATATACACACGAATTACATCTCCACATAGCGTCGACCCAATTTATCGATTTGCAAGGTAGATACATATAAGTCCATGGCCCGGGCTTCTGATCGTCTGTGGGTCACATCTTGGCACCCTTGACCCGTGCCCGGGCGCATTTGAATAACTTGGATCAAGTCATGCGAAGCGTGATCGAGACGTTGCAAGGAGCTCTATCCACTGGGAATGGCCCTGAAATCACGAATAAAGATCCTACTAATGATTACCGTACAAGCTATGGTGAGGTGATACGCCTTGCGATGGAAGTGGTGCGTAAGGACCCGTCCGCAGATTTGAGTGCCATTTTTTACGTGAAAAGCGCAGCTTGGGGAGGTCCAGGCTGGGATAAAAATCAGTTAGACAAGTCGCAGGTACACAAGTTTTCTGACGTGCTTAAGGCCAGTGGCTTACCCAAAAGTAACGTCACAGATCCAATTGAACAAATGGCTCTGATTAGTATAGTCGACGGCCGTTCAATTCAGGAGAGTCCCGAAGTTTTGCAAATATACGAGTTAGCATTCAGCTGGCTTAGCGAGTCGGAAACACTAGGCCAGGTAGCAGCAGCAATTGAGAATTTGATACTAGGAAATCCCAAGATGCTGATGGACTTCGTACCGTTCGAGAACTTGATAAAAGGTGACGCCACAGTACGTGGTAGATTAGGCGAGCTCAACCTGCTCCTCATAGCAGCTGGATGTGCTCCAAAAATGAAATACATCGTCATGGAGCCGCTAGATGTTCAAAGTGCTGATTTGCTGGATACCATTGTGAAACTATACTACTACGCAGCGGTTGTAGAAAAGTATGCAGTGAACAAAGAAATCCAGGAGTCGGTCCGACTTATGTCCCAAAGTGTGGCTGAGTCTTACAGAGCTGTGTTGAACCGGTGTGAGCCCATGGTAGAATCAGCCTTGGACGCCGTTTTAGTACAAACAGCCCGAGTAGATCCTCAATACTTTCTAGAGTTGGACACGAGGTACAAACTTGTTGATATTACGCGCATCATGCTTCTTGAACAACTGCCAGCAGCGTACATCCGTTCTCATCACATCCAAGACGTAGTTGGGATGCTCTCAGTCCGCAGCTCGACCGTCAAAATCATCGCTAACCTGTTTCAGGATTCCGAAGCCATACGTTTAGTCGACGCCAGCCAAGTAAGCCTGCTAAAGTTAACACACGAGAATCAACTGAGAATTGCCGCGGGTGCCGCATCAAGTAATGAAAGTTTTGCCCTTTTTCGCGAAAAATACCCCCAAGTCTTACGCCATGCCAAGAAAGCCGAAGCCTACGACGATGAGACTGCACAACAAGTCAGCAAAGTCCTCAGGGCAGACAAATAATGAATGTATGACGAAGTATGATTAATTTAATTAACTGGCAAACGACCGAATTTCAATTTATAATGCTTATTCCACACCATGAAACTTCGCGATGGTTTTCACCGCGACGCGTATCGATACACGAGAAATCAGTAGGGATATACTAATGTCGCTCAGGTGGGGGGATCTCACAGCTACCCTGCCAAACCCAAGCCATAGATCTCTCCTTACCGCTGGCACCAAGTGAAGTATATTATATTATTCTGAGGTAAACTAGCCGCATAGGTCATCGTCGGCCTTTTCGCTACGCCCACATGTATGAACCGGTCATATAGCTTGGGTAGAGCACTCAAATTATCTGATGCCCCTCACAAATGGGGCCGAGTCCTCGATTACACCGTCCCTGAGACTCACAGAAGTGTACCAAGGCCGGGTGCGATCCTAACTGCGAGAATGGGCAGTCGGTATGACAATTTCACACACTCGCCACACCAAGAGCACCAAGAATTGCTAACAGTTTTGAGAATGCACAAGAAAGCCTTCGCAAAAACATCATCCCAGCAAAACCCAGCACAGGATGCGCGTTTTCGCAAATTATTAAGATCAGATGTCTCAATAAGGATGAACCACATCAGAGAACGCATAAACCAATGTGATGAGGTGAATAGATTGCAAGTGGAAGCTGATGAAAAGACGTTCAGCAACGACATCCCTGCTGAAACTGACATTTCTATCGACAGGTGGTCTGAAATTTTGTTGTCCCCCGATCTATCATCAGCTTTGAGTCTAATAGAGGCTTACAACGGTGAAATCGCCCCATTTGTGGTTCTTCACACTCTTGGGCGTCATGCCAATTCTACTTTAGACGTGTACAATGCCCTGAGGTTTTTCGACTCCTATTTAGGCACGATGCCGCGCCACATGCAGCCAGAGGCAACTGTTCTGATGATAGAAATGGCCCAAGTGAAGCTCATAGATATGGTACCAGTGTCCATTGACGTTTTTCTACGAGTTTATGCCCCGCAAGGTATTTCTTCGCGTGTAATGAACGAGCTACTGTGGAGGATCGCCAGATATGGAACACGTTGGTCGTTGGAAGACACACCCCTTTTGTCACAGGCTCAAGACATGCTACTAATGGCATCTGGAAGTGATTTGCATGCCATATCGCCCAAGGAACCGAAGTCTGCACCAAATAGAGATGACATTGAGACAGACCAACACGGACAACTTGATAGCATGAATGCATATACAGACAATAGATCGGGACAAATGACGGAATCTCACCTCACTCGAAGTGTGGAAAAACTGGATACCAAAGGTCTCGTAGCTCTGGCATATATCGGACACTTTCGGAATCCAGATAAGGCAAGACAAGCCACGCAAGATATTGCCCCGATTGTTGCCCACAATGATCCTCCTGAATCAATCAAAGAGTTTGCTTACGCGGCTGGTGTCCAAGCGATCAGACTGCTTACCTCTGCTGATTCTCAATCTGCACTCTTGGTGCTTGATGAAACGAAACAATCACATATTCCGGCAATGTGGTCGGCCCTGATAATGTATCTCTCGCGGAACAAGATTCTGACACCCTCGGTAGCGATGAATCTTTGGACACGGTTGATGTCATCCCTCACAAACCCGCCAGATAGCGATGCATTGAACGCATCACCCCGATTGACGGGACTTTTCACTAACATGGTTTTAGGAGCTATCTACGATTACAACCAAAAGCAGCTGGTTCTGCAAGAGGCCCTTCGTCATGGACTCAGGCTGACACCCGCGCTGGCTGCACAGATGATGAAAGTCTCAAACGTACATGATCTGGAGACAGCCACCCATGACTTCGACAAGTTTAAGCATCATCCTCGTGTAGCAGAGCAAATTCTCCGCACACAAACGCACATTGATACCTTGAGTGTGTGGAAGACCTACAAGAGCCTCACCTCGAAGGGGAATAGCCCCACCCGAGGTATGCTGGAGTGTTTATGTCGGGCCGCCTGGGACGTGAATCTGTTGTGGGACGGCATGTACGCCTCACAGCGTGCAATGCACGAAATAAAGCACCACGTTAGAGGCGCAGCAGCCCCTGCTGAGGATGTGCTGCGCATATATCCTACCAACCAGCTGCTATATGCATATGTCATTATGCTTGGACGAGCGGGTTACACCGATGAACTTGGGACATTTTTGGAGTGGATGAATGCACTCCAACACGAAGCATCGAAGCGGGTGCTCCTTGCTTTAATACATTACAGTCCTCACGGCGCAGCACTGCTTAGATTGGGTCAAAATGTACCGAACAGCCAATGGCCAACCGAGGACGAATATGCGGTGTACAAGGAGATTCTAATGATGCCGAAGTGAACTCGATCTACTTTTTTGATTGCATATCTATTTATTACTTTTTATATGGTGTATGACTTACTTCGAAGTCGGCTCTCGATTGAGATACTTCTGGGCTCTACATACGAGATCGGAAATGTGTTTATCTGGCTGGCCACAAAGCTTCGTTACCGCACGATCCAGATTTTCTAGATATTCGATGTTTAGTCCACTGGGTCCAGCGCATTCGGCAATTCTCTGGGCTAGCCATTCGGGGTCTTCAGGGCCCACAAAGGCTTCATTCCCCGGAGTCCCCACATACGTGATGCATTTCCATGATAATTTTCCTGCCCGTGTGCTCATTATAGAGTCCGGTAAGTCTGCACCTGTGTGAAAATCGAGCTCGATATCAACGTATCCGTTCTTCTCCCGCCAATCCATGTATTCCTTCACCTCTTGAGCGTGTGCAGGATCAATACGGTAAGCAATTCCAGCCACCTCGTCATCCTGTCCATAAGGATGAGGATCTTTCAAAGTATTCCAGTATTCAGAGGTGATAAGTGTCACTACTCGACCAGGTTTTTCGGGCGTACCACGGTGGTCAATCGAGCTCTGCCAAAAGCGTCGCACTGACCCGGTGATATAGCCTGGTATACGTTCAATAACATGCGGGGGCTCCTTGAAAATCAGCGATCCGTAGCCGAAGAGCCAGTAATTTTCGGGGTCTACGGCCACCATGTCCACTCTATAGATCCGCCGTTGCAGGGTCTTTGGTTCCGGGGCTCCGAAGGCCGTTAGTTAGGGCATGGATTTAAATGTCACCGAGCCGAGAAGTCCACGGATCGGACATCCGAGACGGGACGTATTCCTGAAAAAATAGTTCCAAAATACATAGTTACCTAAACTGATATTCCAATCGCCTCAAGCTAAAGTCCAAGGCCACGGTAAATTTCGATTCCATCAGCTAGATTAGCCACACGGGCATCTAGGAGATAGCCTTCCTTGGCGAGTTTACGCACCTCCTCAGGAAGTGACTTCACGGGAACACTGAAAGTCTCGATGAACTCTTCGTCTTCGAGCTGTGGTTGCGGGTTCTGGTTACGGGGGTCTTTCAGATCCACCTGAACGTGTACCATCTTCATATTCGTGTTGCAGAATCCCGGATCATTGAACATCACGGGCGAAGTCTGGGTGGCTTTGCCCACGTATCCGGTTTCTTCCAAAAGCTCGCGTTCTGCACAGGTCTCGATTGTCTCGTTAGGATCGAGTAGGCCGGCGGGAATCTCAATGCAGATACCACCAGCAGGAGGACGAAACTGCTTCTGCAACAGGAGTTCTGGCCCAGATTCTTTATGTAGGATCGCAATTACGCCCACCCCATCGGTGTCGCTGCCTTCGACCCGAGTGCGGCGCGAACAGAATTCCCAGTCTCGCTCTTTGCCGAGCGGATCAACATAGCGAATTAGATTTGTTTTCACCCATTTGGGGTCCTTGAGCTCTTCGTAGCCTGTGACGTGTGCTTTCGACAGATCAACACCCATATTTGGTGTATATGTTATGGATCTAACCAGCCTAATCCCCCTACGTGTAAGATGATTGGGGTTCCCAACCCCGTGAGCCTGGGGTGGTACCCAGTGTAATGATAACAATGAAGTACGGTAGCCCAGGCGGATCGTAACTAAACAACAGCGCACGGTAGAAGCTGTGGTGATTTTTATGAAATGCACAAAATCCTTGATTTGTCCGTGTCCCAGCACCTCAATACTGTTTACTCACACCTGAACCGAAATGTATCATCACCAGGGTAGCGGAATTTCACACGCCCGTAAGACGACCACACACACTTTTGGGAACTCGAGGCTGGAGCTGGCCGTACTCTACAGATGGAGGCGGTCGAGAAGCACATAATACAAAGTGGAAAATACGCCGAGCTCACCGAAACTTTCCGCGCTAAACTCCAGGCGGCTGGGTGGTACGATAAAGTGCTTGGCCAAGCTGGCCGGGAGCTTGGGCAGGCCGATGATCTGAAGGCTAACTCTGCAGAACTTCAGCTTGTGCATCAGCACGCCATGCAGCTGATGCCAAATGATGTGAAGAACGAGATGATGCGCCTCATAGAACAAACGGTTGACGAACTAGTGGAGAAAGCATGAAGTGGAGTTGAAACGCCGATCGATGGTTGGACCTATCGGACGATTGAATTGAAAATAGATGAGATGAACGATTTATTGGTTGTATATAAGAAACGTAGGTTTTTAAGGATCGGTAATAACGCCTAGGATTTGAGGCATTGCGTTGACGCAGCTAAACAGGAGATATATGCTCAGGACTCGGACTCCAGGTAGGATTGGCGAAAGGATCGGAGAACTTAGTTCTCAACGTGTCAGAAGACGGGGCTCCGTGCGGTTGCGGCATGTGCTGGGGACCGGAAGGCACATAGTCAGTCACAACCGGCATCGTCTCCTCCTCCTCACCATCCTCGTGCTTCAGCAGCCAGACATTACCAAGCACAGCGAACACCAGCATAACGACACTGCTCCAAACCATGCCAGCGGCTCGGTGACCCCGCTTGACTTCACCCGGAATCAGCACTACTGCAGCTTGGACTGCTACCTGTTGCCAGCAAGCAGTGATTATTGTAAACCCGAGGGCGATTGACGTGATGGTGATCATTGTCCGACTCACTTGAATGCGAGACGGTAAGAAGAGAGCAACGATGGAACCAGCCAATGCGATGCAGGTGAAGACAGCAGCAAGAATGACGAAATACGGACGAACGACGTGCTTGGAGAACTTATAGGAGATATCAGATCCCTTGAACTGTCCCAGACCATGGCAAACAAGGCGAGAAGTTGAGTTACCGCCAGCAGCACTCAGAGTCCCGTTGATGTTCGCAACGGTACCAGTACTTTCGCACATCCGCATGTAGCCAGCTCTCAGAATGTGAGAGTCACTGGTGGTAGCCTCAATGAGGTAGATGCCAGAGAATCCTGAACTCGGCTGGTGACATGCGAGTGCGAGAAAAATGATGAGAAAAGCAGAAATGAGCGTGAAGAATGTAGGGATGTACTTCAAGACAGAAGCTTTGAACAGCTTCCTGAGAAGAAGAAGAGTCAGCATATCGAATACTATGTGAGAATGTTGAGTTCAGACGCTGAAGGATTAAAGGAGTCTTGGTGACCAGGTTTAAGGAAGAAGACATAAGGGGAATATGAGGGGTTTATATACTTGAGGATCCTCGAGTCTTTGATAACGAGGCTGAGAATCGACGGAGTACCGCCAGGTTAATGCACTGCGCGCGGGTTGAGGGTGACGCATGGGGTTGACTATATCTTGTCACCTCTGCGCGGTCAGGATAGCTTGGCAGGTTGGTGGTTTTTAAAACCCACACCCTGATATTGAGCTCCTGCTAATGTCGGCTCGCTCTGTTGACGCCATACACTGCATGGAAGCTCTTCAAGTATATATAAACTCCCCAAATGATGCCAAATTCGAGATTCGGCGAACAATCATGAGAGATGCTGGCGCCGATGTAATGGGCGCGGCCGGGTGCGCGCGCGCGCGCGCGGTTCACTTGGGTCACTGCCCTATTTCTCTATGATATTACTGGTCATGGTATCGAGTATCCAGCCCTCGCCCCGAAAAATCGACACCTGAAGCCATCTCGAAATATCTAATCGCTCTTTTCAATATTCGACATATGAGCGCACCAGAATTCATTGATTTTGTAAACCGGAGTCCTACTCCTTTTCACGCGGTCGCAACCGTTGTCGAACAGCTTAAGGCGGCTGGTTACAAAAAGCTTCCTGAGCGCGAATCCTGGGCTCATATAACAGCTCATGAAAAATACTACGTAACCCGTAACGCATCAGCTATCATCGCTTTTGAAACCGGCAAAAACTGGAAGCGTGGCAATGGCCTGGCAATAGTGGGTGCCCACACCGACTCACCTACCTTCCAGCTGAAACCTCGATCGAACATTCGCCGCAACGGATACGTGCAACTGGGCCTTGAGACGTATGGCGGTGGTATTTGGCCGACCTGGATGGATCGCGATCTCAGCGTTGCTGGCCGTGTTTTCGTGCGGAACGGTGCAGGTGAGACGGAGGCACGCCTGGTGAAGATTGAAAAGCCCCTGCTGCGTATCCCCACGCTTCCAATACACTTGAAACGCAGTCAAGGCGAGACTCTGGAAATCAACAAGGAGCAGACAATGCGAGCGGTTCTGGCGCTTCAAGGCGATGAAGTGGACACCGCTACGCACCCCACTGGCTTAATGGGAGCTCTGGCTAAAGAGCTTCAGGTTTCTGTTGAAGATATCGACTTTTTCGACCTGTACTTGTATGATACTCAGAAATCAGTGATTGGGGGCCTCAACGACGAGTTCATTTTTTCTCCACGCTTGGACAACCTCGTTTCATGCTACTGCGCAGTCAAGGCTTTGATCGAAGCGCCGAAGGATGTAGACTCAGTATCTTTAGTTGCTCTTTTCGATAACGAAGAAGTTGGCAGCGAAAGCATGCAAGGTGCCAAATCAAATTTCCTACAAACAGTTATTGAGCGCTTAAATTCTCGCCAGTCGGATGCTGACGCTGTGGAAGTAAATCTTGGGGCCCAGGCAGCTGCCAAGTCGTTCTTAATCTCAGCTGACCAGGCACATGCAGTGCACCCAAATTACACTGGCATATACGAGGAGAACCACCACGCACAGATTAACCAGGGACCCGCAATCAAAGTACACAACGGTCAGAAGTACACGACAACCGGCTACTCGCGGACCGCTCTCTCGAGGTTTGCTGAGCTAGGTAATGTGCCGACGCAGGTGTTCATTGTGCGCAACGACTCTCGCTGCGGATCAACCATTGGCCCCTTCGTTGCCAGCAAACTGGGCGTGCCTGCCATCGATCTTGGTAATCCTCAGTTGAGTATGCACTCAGCTCGTGAAATGGGTGGATCCAAAGACTTGACGCATTTAACCAATCTTTTCCTAGCGTTCTTCGAACATTTCACCAGGGTCACTTCGAAAATAGATTACAACGGTTAAAGTGGTTCCACTTTCAAATAAGTACGAGCCAACCCCACAAGTTTCCGATTGACTCATGCTCTGTGCCTAGCTCTAGCCGCGCGGCCTAGAGATTGGCACTCCGCATCGGCAAAGTTAGGCCTGGTGACGATGCATTTCCTGCGTGCATGCAAATTACGTCCAACGTGGCTCAATTTCAAGGTTTGACGTACCTGTTTTCACGGTCATTGCCATATTTTGGATGTTTTACCCTTAAACTATACGACTCTTGGCGACTTTGGGTGGTTACCCCACATTCCTGAGGGTTAGGAAGCACTTCGAGCCAGGCAATCTTTCCTGATAGAGGCAGACAAGCCGCAATGTTGCCGACTGATAAATCAGCCCCGTCAGAAGACTGCGTTAAAGTTTACACGGGAAATTATGATATTTAAGAACTTGATTTATTCAAATTTGCGACAAACCAGAAACACTTCTTTTTTCCCGTGATATAGAATCAATCGCTACTTGCTAGAACACCTACAACATGCGTCCTCACATTGCTGCTATTATTATTACTACAGCTAAGCTGGTCACAGCTGCGACTGCTCCCGATAGCTGTGACCCCCAGGTCATTCAGAACTGCCTTGCGAAGTTCGAGACCAAGTATTCACTCTGCGACGAGAGCGATTCCAAGTGCCAGTGCAACCTCGTGATCACCCAGGGTGCTAACTGCTACTCTGCTTGCCCCCAGGATGCTATGACTCGCTTCATCAAGACCTATGGTGAAGGCCAGTGTGCCGACTTCGACCCATACCTGACTCGTCGTGCTGATGAGTCCAATGACGAGGTGGAGGCCAGTGCCGATGAGCAGGACAAGTCCGAGAACGACCAGTCCAACAAACGTCAAAAGCACAACCCCGAGGAAGGCAAGGACGAGGAGTCTAAGAATGAGGCCTCCAATGTAGAGTCTAATGCTGGCGCGGAGGAGCATGACGATGAGGGTCACGATATCCAGCGCTCGGAAGAGGATCTGATCAACGAGGCATCGGAGAAGGACATCCAGGGCTTTGACTCTGAAGTGCGTGCCATCACTGTGACTCCTACAGATCCCACGACTACCATTTCGCTGAGCCCTGAAGAGTACCAGTCTCGTCTCGAGAAGTCTCGCATTAAGGCCAACCTCCGCTCCATCCGCAGCGAGCGGGCCCGTATTTCTGAGGAGGCTGCCGCCCGACTCGCAGTGCCTACCGGCCCGTCACGTGTTGTTCGTCGTGAGTCCGCCAGCTATTCGGAATCGACGTCTACATCGTCGTCGGAGCACCACAGCAGTGAGGCCGCCAGCAGTCCTACCCAGGAAGCGTCGAAACCGAAGGAGACTAAGGAAAAGGCCAAGTCTGGTGCGGTGTCACTTCGCATTTATACGACCACCTGGGCTTTGGCCGTGACCGTCGGAGGTGCTGCGCTGCTATTGTGAGAACCAGCAAGGTGGGCAGCGATCACCAGCGACATAACGAAAACGAGATGTGACGCTCGTGACTAGATATATAGGTTATTTATTTATTTATTCATTCATGTGAGTACACCATGCATAGAACGCTGATGATTATGTCTTTATGTGCTGATAGTGTCTAGTCCTGGGTCACCCCAATGCGGACTTGCATCGCACTCAACGGCCGCGGCATCTTAATCAAAGGCAGCGGCAGTCTTGGAAATAGCCTCCTGAAGTGTCCACTTCGGCTGGTAGCCCAGCACAGTCTTGGCCTTGGTGATGTCGTAGTAGCGTGTCGCGCAGCTCGTCTTGACGCGGAACGCCGTGAGGCTGGGCTCCTTCCCGATGAGAGCACATACCCACTGCGAGATGTAGCCAAGCGCCAGGCTCATGGATTGCGAGAGACGGATTTTCGGCTGATCGCGCACGCCGTCCGCCGCCCAGATCGCGCGGGCAAACGACCAAAAGAAGATCGGCTCGTCGTTCGTTATGAAAAAGGCCTCACCTGCTACACCAGGCTTTTGCTCCAACAACGCTTGCGCTGCTAGGACATGAGCATATGCCACATTGCCCACGTACGTGACATCGAAAAGGTTGTTGTTGTCACCGAGCTGGATCTTGTGCTTGCCAGTCTGAGCCACGATACGCAGGTTCGGGATCATCTGGCGGTCCCCCGGGCCGAAGATGCCCGCCGGGCGCAGTGCAACGGTCGGTAGTTCGGTCGAGTTGGCCTTGATGACGACCTTCTCGCCCTGCTCCTTGGTGAGGTTGTACGCATCCATGCTTGAGCTCGGGTACGGAGCACGCTCGTCAACACCAAACAGATCATCGCCGTTGAACACCACACCAGCACTCGATGTATACACAAGGGCGCGAACGCGTTCGTTGGCTCGGCACGCGTCCACCAACGTCTGGGTACCGACAACGTTCACCTGGCGATAGACATTCGGGCCCATGCCGTGGATGGGAGACGCGGAATGAACCACCACCACCGGCTTGGCCTCCTTGAGTGTGCGCTCGATATCTGCGAGCTTCGTGATATCACCCACGTGGGCTGTGATCTGGCTGGCATCGAAGGTGAAGCCCTTCGGGAGCTGTTCGGGAAGCGGCCGGATGTCGAACACGTGGATGTCAGGCCTGGGACTCAGCTTCCAGAACTCCTCAATGAGGTGCAAGCCCAGAAATCCACCGCCACCCACCAGAAGCACCTTATCCATCGGTATAGGGGTCGTATGTTTAGAAACAAGCGAGCTGGGTACGCGCACTTGATACTACTTACCCTACAAAGTGCTCATACCGAGTGGTAGTTTCGCCGAGGAGGCAACATCACGAGAGATGCTGGATCTGCTCGACCAATTCTTCCCGCTGAATTTTGCTAAATTGATAGCATAGAAATGTTTCTTTTTTCTCAGTACATTTTGTTGCAACCATGCCTTTAACCAGTATTTCCTCGGCCCAGTGCTGCAAACGAAATTCTGCAACTTAATATTAATGATATGATATCAGAACCATGATTCTGCATTAAATTCATCCCTTGATAGTGACTTCCTGCGAACAACACGTTTCAAGACCCCCTGCGTGATCCAGTCTAGTAGTATGTGGTGTTGAGGTTCGGGCAAGGTGCAACACCAACTTAGAGCTCACTGCTGAGTGCTAATGCCGAAGGAAGTCACTCGCTCTCGGTCTTCCCGGACTCGGCGCACACCGTACGGTCGACCGGCCAAACCTGCTGTGCAGGAGGAGAAGCAGGGACTGTGGCCGCGGATCAAGCGTCTGATTTGGGGTAGTGGTGCCGGAGAAGGCAACTCAGCTGATGACGTGAAAAATGACGAGTCCGACTTTGATGACGGCGAAGAATCTAATGTCGTCACTCATTTGAACTCTTTAGCTCAGGTTAGTGCGACCGATGGCTCAGATGATCCGGCGTCTTCATCATTCCGCTCCGATCCGCGACAGCATGCACCCCGCCCGATGTACTTTCACGACCGCCACAGCTTCCTCGGACCGCGCCCTAGCTTCAGTGTTGATTGGCCTAGTGCTGTGTACAATCGCTCGCTGCAGATTGGAGATTATCCTAGCTTCAACAACCGGCCCAACATGTCGCGTACTTTCGGTAACCCGCTCGAGACATATGCTGCAGATGCGGTATATGCAGAAGAGGCTATGCTTCAAGAGGCTATGGCCGAGCGATCTATGTCTGAGCAAGCTCGTGTTGATGCCGAGACGGCCGAAGCGGCCATGACCGAACTGATGACGGCGAAAAGTAAACCCGGCGACTCTATGGGCGGTTTCGACCCGCATGTGGATCCCAACGAGGCACTCGAGCAGTTTTTCGCCGAGAAGGGCGATTCTGAGCTGACCAATCTTGAGATAGCTGGGGCATTGAGCCTTATTGGGCAGGCCGTCTGGCGAGACGAGTCGCTGCTGGATTTCTCGAACATCTCCGAGTCTGCAGACATTACAGGCCGCTCGCTACAGTACACCAGCAATGCTAGCCAAGTTAGTAATGCTAGCCGCGCCAGTAATGCCAGTCACGCAAGCAATGTCAGTCACACTGGCAGCGTGAACAGAAGCACCAGTCGCGACGAATCATCGTGGATGCGCCTTATGCCACCGCCATCGCCCCGCGAATTACTCCATGGTACCCCGCCGCCAATCAGCAACAGGCACGGTCGTTCGTCGCTAGGATCTGTTAACCCGTGGGCAGCACAGCATTCTGCGACGGCTCGAATCGCACGTCCGTCGCTGCAAGGGGTCTACAATTTTAGTGGCCAGACGCCTCGCCAGCCAAATCAGATGTTGGGAAACCGCTCGCGACTATCGGCACAGCCTAAACCGGAGGCGATGCGGAGAAGGCTCGGACTCGAGCCTCAAGCGCACTCCAACACGCTCGATCTCGCAAGCACGGATGGAGCCGGCGGCCACGCCGAGATGGGTTTCGAGGCTGAATTAGAGCCGCTTCCTGGAAGACAATTTCCTCCCAATGCTGAACTTACCCCAGCCGCCTCGATGCTGCTAAACGCTCTCAACGCCCCAGCCGCCGAGTCTACAAACGCCTCGATCAGACAGAACGAGTCACAGCGAGAGTCACGGCGCGAGCGCTACCTGCGAGAGTCTGAGTTAGTTGCGGATGCACGGTCACCGAAAAATGAGGCCCTTGCGGAGGCTGAACCTGCCGCCACCCAAGCAAACGAAAGCAAGCCGACAAATGCTATATTCGGCAGCATGTCGAGTGAAAATAAACGTCATATCATCGCAGAAGCGGCTTCTGACCCTGCTCTCGAGACACCGCTCAAAACACCGACTTCTGCTTCAGCACCCAAAACTGCTACCCAGACCATATCGGATATTCCCGCTGCTCCGCTGAAGCAAGGCACCGAATCGTCGTTCATTATTCCGACTCCCAATGCTGTGGCTAGTCGAGCTCCTGCGCCGAAATTATCGTTTACTGGTTTCGGCACCGCCTCGCAGCCGGCAGCTGCAGCCTCAGCATCTGCCGAATACGACGAGACGAGTGCACCTGCTAGCAGAATTGGCGATGGAAATGCGGCGAACGGCGAATATTCCGTGGAGCGTCATGAAAGTAGTCAACAGGCAATCGCTTTCGAGTTTGAAATCCCCGCTCCAGCTGATTTTCGCGATCTAACTCCTGCGGAGGAACGGATTGTGCTGGAGGCCCAAAATGAATTTACTTTTTGAATAAAACTTTTTAAATAGCTGAATGTTTGTAGCTACGTAGCTGAACTGAATATTATTCAAAGAACTTATGCGGAGAATATATATAGAGTGTATAGAGTGAGATGTGAGCGAGTTAAACAGTATCTATGAAATGAGCTCTACGCATACCCATATTTATTAGACCTTGGGTTTCGAGCGCCAGCGCTTCAGGTCTTTGAATGTGAGGAATGCAACGAGTCCGAGAGATCCACACATCAGCGTCAGGAAGAAGTGATCCGGGAGCTCTACTTCAGGATCTGGCGCCGCATGACCAGTTTTGTCGCTCTGTGATCCCAGAAGTGGTGCAATAATCGGTGCGATTTGCTCGGGATTGTGCTTCAATTTAGAGCGCTGCCATGACGTGCGCTTGGGACTAAGCTGTAGAGAGCGCAGGATCGGTCGAGACTGTTGGAATGTTGAGGTGTATACAATAGTGACGAATGGAGACGATATACGCATCATCACAGCCGTCATCACCTCGTCCTTCCACTCAGCCGACGCGTGATGGTCGAAGTCCAAGTAGAATACGCGAACTTGAGTATCAAGAGGCTTGGGAAGTGCATCAAGGTCTGTGCTTCTATTAACACGGAATACTTGACCATCACAGTAATCTTCTAGATCCAGGGCGAGTTCATTCGCGTTTAGCATGGACTCTGTCAAGAATGATCCGCGTGTTAGAGAGTTCTCAGCAAGTCGCTGCATCTTAATGAATCCACCAAGCTGAAACGGAGCGGAATCGCGAATAAGTACAAATGCATCCGCTGGGCACCCACGGGTCCATTCTGTGACTTTATTGTCGACGTAGCTCACCGGCTTGAGGTCACCTGTGATTTCCGACTCGCCGACGTCGCCAAAAGAGCCAAAGAATACTGGATATCCCTTCGAATGTGGCTCAGCCTCAATAACGTTGGAGGTGGTTGGATGATTGGCTTCCGCGTGCAGCGCAGCAGCCAGAAGCGGCAACACTATGGATAATCTCATTACTGATGATTTAGATCAGGTACGCGTCGATGCGTGTCAAGGTGGTTTTAAGGGTAGGTAGGGGGCATGGACTTTCCAACACACACACATAAATGGAACCGGGTGGATGTGGATGATGTCGGAAGAAGGAGAAGACTTTTTTTTAAGAACAGTTCAATTAATAGGTTATGATTTGAATAGATGGCAGTATTGTTACAAGTCATTATGTCGCTACTGCTTTATTTCTCACTGACATCCAAGGTATACCCTTCCTCTATTTCGCAGTCTCCAATGGTTTGAGAGGAATCTATTATATCTCCATCGAAGTAGATGCAAAATTTCTCGGGGTTCGTGAGCTTAAGCTGCGAGCAATATGTTTCGAGGACGCTTCCAATTGTACTTGAAGCAGACACATTGATAGTCATTGTACGTTTCCCACTATTGCCTTGAAGTCTGATGGGATAGACGTCGTTAGTTTCAGCATCGACTTCCTCATCTGGTTCTTCTTCGGGAGCTTCACCTGCTGCTTCGCGCTGTTTCCTCAGTTGAAGCTCTCGGAGCTGACGTTCTGTGCTGATTGTGAGTGTAGGAATTTTTTCCCAGGATATGTTCAGATCACACGCTAATTTAAGAGCATTTTTAAACTTCATGACCTCGTCGCCATCATACGAGAGGACAGCATTACGCCCATATTCCTTCTCCAGCTCGTAGAAGATAGTTCTGGTCATCCAGTCCATCACGGTTTCAGATTCTTTCCCAGGAATGATACACTCGATGCTGAGAGCCATCGGCAAACTCACCAATCCAATTTCGCTTGACACTTGATTATCGTTTGGCCCTAAAGAGCCTGGTCTTGTGGTGCCGGTGTACATATCGGCAGGGGAACCGCCTGCCGCGGAACTAACGTCGTCGGCGTCAAGTCTAGTCATCATTTCCAATTGCAGTTTCTGTCCAGCTGTATCATACTTAGAAAGCGAACTGATCGGTTTTACCACCGGGGTATACGGACGTTCACGTTGGGTACCTTCGCGGCGATGGTGCATCCTGATCGGCCACCCGTCGCGGCTGCACGCGCCGCTCGGCCCTAACATCTCTCTTGCGGGGTGAGGTAGATTTCTATGGACAATACTAATATACGCGTTCAGCCTCGAGGTATCCACAATACATTAGCTATAATATATTCATAATTTTCATTGTAGCTTTCTGAATCCGGATACTTGTTGGGCTAAAGAAGCTGTAGGTAATCCGAGTCTTTGTGAGTCCTCGTGAGCTGTGTATGGAGATGGGTTAGGCTCATATACTTAGGTCGCGCAGATCCTATCTTTAGCCGGTTTATACATGTGCTGTTTTTGAAAAATCTCATGTGGTTACCACATTGAACGTAAAAGTACCTCATACATAATGAATCAAGTATTATCCTTAAAATGTCTTCATGTTTTCAAGTGAACGGAAACCCAAATGCCGCATACCCCCCATGCAGCATGAACCTTCACGTAACTGCTGTAATATTGGGGAGTATCACGTGCACGTAAATATGGCTACTGGTTGGGACGGGACCGCCTCGGGCGCTGCCAGCAAATTCTGGTGGTGCCTCCACGCAGGCTACTCTGTAAAAAAAAATTATATTCAATGTATAAATAAGACATAACTATTACACACATCTATACATCTTTAGAATCAAATCGTTTCAGTCCTTGCGATCAAAAATATCCACGTAAACTTAGAGTCCACGGGCTCAAGAGCAGCTAACAATCTAACAATGATGATTTGTTTCGCGGCTGGGCGGCCTTTGTTGCACCTAGATAAGAGCTACTTTTAGAGGATAATGAAATCAGCAACCCCAAACCGCGGGCCAAAGGGGCACACACTCTACGTATGTAGGTTAGGTTTAAAACCCTCCTTCCAATGCGCACTTACAGCATCTTGAGATGATGTTAAGGGTTAGCAGCAGAAAAGGTAGTAGCTATTAGCAGTATTCCTGAGTGCCTCTACCCACGCAGAGGAGGGTCTGATGGAGGCAAGGAAAGGCAAGGGACATGTTGTTGTATTATCTAACTCGCTGATTCCTAGAACTTTTCTTCTGTAGACAAGCTGTGAACGAGAAGCAGAGTCATTCCGAACAAGTTTAGATTACTTTCGCTGTAATTGAAGAGCCCGAAGATTGTATAGTTAGAAGGGCGTACCGGCGTATTCTAACTTCCCAACGGCACCACCCCTAAACAGGAGCACCATTCCCCGCCGTAACCTTGTTGTTGTTTATTGTTATCATAACACACCAACATTCTCCGCACCCTCCGTTTCGATAGACGTTCGGCTATCTGAGTTTCAATTGTCTGAGCAGCGTTACACTGTGAAGTGTAACTAAATACCTCGAAAGCTTACAAGCATATCTGTTCCCAGCGTGGCGATATTATCGACATTCCTGCGCGATACTACGAGAAGCAAGCAAGGAATTAGAGCATAAAACACAGATTTTCTATCACTTCATCCTGTTTTTCAACCCGCATTAAACATCGCTATGTGGAAGTGGGCCCAAGGAGCTGTGGCCACAGTCACTGGCGCCGCCGAACCTGAATACGGTGCTGAAGCGTTTCACTCTGTCGATGCCACTGTTAACGGTATCAACCCTTATGGTGCTCTGACAGACGCTGATTATAAGTGGCAACAGCCACCTCAGTCACACGTGGAAACACAAACGTTTTACTTCCACAGTGCAGACTACTTCGGATTCGCACAACTAATCCACTCTAACCCCATCAATCTGTCTTTCACGTCACAGTTCACGTTTCTTCTGCGTAAGGCATCGGACCCTGAGTTCAAAGTTTGGGGCTCGCACCGCCTCGACCAAGCCGAAGTGACCAATGATGGACTCGACTTTAAAGCTGATCGCTTCCTAATCTCGCTGAATAAAGAGCGTACGGCTTACCACTTCACCGGTTTCTGCACTGATGACATTCAGGTAGACCTCGAATTCGCTCGTGAAGGCGAAGGATTCAAAATCGGTAAAGACGGTGTCAGTCGTTACGGCACGGATCCCGCCCAACCATGGGGTACCATGCGCCATGTCTTTTGGCCGCGAGCAAAGGTGACAGGCTCTATTGTTGTGCGCTCTAAGGGTCTCCTCATCGACCTCACGAAGACTGGTGCTCAGGGCTTGTTCGTTATGGCTCTCCAAGGTATGAAACCGCATCATCTTGCCGCGAAATGGAATTTCTTGGACTTCCAAGGATCAACTATTTCCGCTACAGTTATGGAATTCGTGACCCCGCCTTCTTACGGACGCCAACGTTCGTCGATTGGTGCTGTTGTCAAAGATGGTAAGCTTATCATGACTGCCGTCGACGTTCAGATTGAGCACACGGCCACGGAGCAGGATGCCAAAGATGAGGCGAACTGGCCAGTCCCCACCTCGATCCGATTTGCACTGCAGGGTCCTGCACCTGATGCGTCCGACAAACATGCTACGGACCCCACCAAGCAAATCAAGGTTGAAATTTCGGGCCAGCTTCCGAACCGTGTTGACCGTGTTGATGTCATGGCAGAGCTCCCTTCTTTCGTGAAACGTGTCGCTTCTGGCCTCAGCGGTGCTCGCCCTTTCATTTACCAGTACTACAATGAGCTAACCGCCAAGATAACCATTGATTGTAATGAGCACACTGAAAAGGGCTGGGCATTCTCTGAAGCCACTTTCATTAGTGAATGAAACCTACATCTATATACCTCATTTAATCAGAATTCATATAGCTCGTATATAGTTCCTTTAGACATATTTCGAGTTGGGATTTGGCGCCCACGCTTAGGTGGCGATCTCAGTACGAAGCAATGATCGAGTTCTGAATAGTCTATTTCATATAGACATCCTACATACGGCGGTGCCTCGTTGCTTAGACATAGTGGTGGTATCCTCGCATATGAAATTCTACCAACCACCGTCGAATCCACCGCCACCAAAGTTTTGATCGTCGATGTAGGTATTATTCTCCACGATTTGGTCCGGTCTGTCCAATGCATCCTCAAGGAGCATGCCGCCAAGCAAGCCACCACCGATTCCCAGAGCCATTGATCCCATTCCAAATCCACCTCCGCCGCCATAGCCGCCGCCATAGCCGCCGCCATAGCCGCGGCCATAGCCACCACCACCATAGCCACCACGATCAGAATTGGTATAGTTCTGAATGACAATGGGTCGCTGCGGCTGCTGCTGCGGCGGGGGTGGCGGCGGTTGTTGATACTGAGGGTATGGCTGCTGGTACGGTTGCTGATACGGCTGCTGGTATGGCTGCTGGTATCGAGGGGGTGTGGCAGAACGTCCTGATCTTGAAGGAGGTGGCCCATGCGGCGGCCCATCATCAGGTAGTTCCCATTGTGATTTGCCTGTAGCTTTGTCAACATAATACCACTCCCTGTACCTGGTATCCCATTTAGCTATCCAGCCCTCAGGCACAGGAGGCGGTGTAGGTTGTCGATCTTTAGAATCGCTCGACATAAATCAATTGATTGATTGGGGCGTCTAGCAGGTGGATGTATTTGAAGGTCAAATGGGTTTCTTGGGGTGGGAAGTGACCACGCCTTTAGTAACTAACTGGTGTAATGCAACAGCGCCAACGTTATTAAGTGGCCACTAGCTACCGACGAGAAACGTGCTTGCTGGGCTGGGTCAGGGACATAGCCCTGAAACACGCTTGTCGTTATCCGAGGACACACCGCGACTGGCTCGTTAATAACATCTGTGTCTGTTGGGTCAGCTAAATGGACAAAAAGCTGCTTTTATATGTGCTATCTCTATGCTGCTCCAAACGAAAAATGATAATGATAATGATAATAATAATAACCATAATAATTAGCGGTCTGTATCTTATTGTCTTATTTAGCGCTGATCGAGAAGCATTGAGAAGTCGTACGTACGCTTTAAGTCACCACAAAACTGTTGGGCACTTTCCGAGGCTCGGTACTATCATGCCCAACACGAGCTATGTTCGCCGAGATCTAATTCATTTATTGCGCTTCGCGAAGAAAACAAGTGCTTCTTGAGATATGGCCAGGGTTCGGTTCCGGCGAAAACACACGATATCATACTAGGACCCCGCATTTCTGAATAGCATACAGTGGACACACACCCTGAATTTTTCAGACCTCCACGTCAACGCGTCCGCCAGAGGCACCACCCGCGCTCAAACCCCATTCCTCACTTCATCACTGTCATCCAAACACGCGGCAGAAGATTAACTGAAATACGTGATTTGCACTACGCATACAAATAACGAGAAGCGTGCAGTAAATTCCCGCGCTCGAAACAGAATCTCAAAACTTTCAGCAATCTTCACGAAGCCTTGTTTCTCAACAACTACATCCCTTCGGAACGACTCGCACAACGTTCTCACTTTATCTTTGAAGTTGTAGAATGCATCTTGCTCTTCTTAGTTGGCTATTCATTACGGTATCAGGTCTCGTCTTTGAGCTCGAGGCGACTCCACAGGGAAATACGCGTTGTATTCGCGACTTCGTGGGCTCTGAGACCTTCGTTGTAATCAAAATCAAAACTGATGGCCGGAGCTCCGACGGACAGCGTATTTCTATGCGTGTGAAAGACTCACAAGAGAATACTCTGGCATTTCGTGACAACCTCAAGGAGAAAGTCTATCAGACCTTCTCCCCGTCTCGTGACACGTCATTCGACGTTTGCTTCACGAATACGCTGGAGCAGGGCACTGGCAGCTCACGTCGCGTGCGCGAGATCGAACTCGAGACACAGATTGGAGCTGCGGCCCGTGACTGGGCTGCGCTGCAGGCTTCTGAAAAACTCAAGCCTACTGAGCTTAAGCTCAAGCAGATTGCTGAAAAGACACAGGAACTTTACCAAGATCTCGAGCACATGAAGCTTCGCGAGGAAAAGCTGCGTGATACTAACGAGAGCACTAACAGGCGTGTTAAGAACTTCTTCGTGCTTGTCTTCATCACCTTCCTTGGACTTGGTGCCTGGCAGATCATTTACCTCCGCGCCTATTTCCGCTCCAAGCATATTTTGTAATATAAGTGCTAACGGGGAGATTAATATAGATGAATTATACGTATGAATTGCGTTGATGACAGCCTGATGGCTGTTCCACCTAACACTACATCTTTAAAAGCTCCCACAACGTCTTAAACTCCGAATTGTTTGACCCCATGGCGACCATTTGCCTCAGATCTTCTTGTGAAACTGTAAACTTAAGCAAAACAGTGACTCTTTTTAGGGACGCACTTGTAATCTGACACTTTCCGTTCTGCATCAAGCCAAATACGTGGTCTCGGGTAGATATCAATCCCTCATTGTAGCCTTCATTGCTTCTACTAGTAGCATTCAAATTGGCCCTTGGTTTGCGGTCTCTGAGGCTCTGTCTTTCTGGCATATTCCTAGTGGCCTTGTCAACATCACTGTCCGTGTTTTCCTCTTCAGAATCATTAGATTCATAGTCCTCAGGATTAAACCCTCCAGCATCATCGCTGTCCACCGAATCACCTCCTAAACTGCTATTCCGCTGGTTGATTGATCCATCAGTACCTTCTTCCTGTGACAAATCACTATCTTTCACTGGGTCATTAGCCTTGATAGAGTCATTAACTTCATTTCCCTCATGTTTTGATATCTTTGCTTCTATTAAATCATGACAAACAGTACTGAACTGCTCGAATGTTATGGTTCCTGTATTCTCAGGGTCCATGAGTATTAACAATTGCGTGATATGTCTGCGTAATTTAGTGCATACCCAAGGTATTTAGCCAGAAGTAGAGGTTCCCCAGATTCATCAGGCGTCGTGAATTCCACGAAGGCAGTGTAAAGCAACTCCAATGCATCTTCGTTCATCCTATGTCTTACCCTCGCACTTGCTGACAACGTTACTCCCTACTTCCTACTCCCTTCATCTGCTACACCCTCACCGACCCCCGCTCACCTGAGGACGGCATTGACCGTGGATCGTTCAGGCATTTGATCACTGTTAACCTATTAAATATCTTTTAAGAGATTCACATTTCTTTCACTTTATCTATATTGGGCACCAATAATCATTCTTCATATATTATAGCAATTCAATATTTACCCAATTAATTTGCCTTTCCAACATCTCTGACTTCAATTTATAGCCACTTGAGTGCCAATTTGGCCTGTTGGATGTTCGTATAATTCACCTCAATCCCTGTACTAATGGGCTTTCACGTCACTCTGTAGAGAAACACATGATACCATCCTCCGCTTCAACTTGCAGTCTCAATACGTATATTATCTAAACTTTCATGATTCCCCCCGATAAACAGTTTTTCGGAGAGTTGATATTGTCTGGGACAATATGGTCATCACTCTGATACACCGCATTAATTGGGGCATGGCCATACTCCACAATGGCTTGGCGGAAGAGCCGCCACGATGTTTTGAATACGTTACGAGTCGGTGAATAAAGCCGATTACGAATATCGCTGTTTCCGAACACGTGGACCACGTTAAATACTTGCCTGTCTCGAGTCTCCGAGAGTTGGCTCGATAATTTCTTGAGTGACATGATTGCTTCGGTGAAACCAAATCGTATTATAGCTTTGTAATAACCAGAGACTTTGGTCTGAACCACTAAAACACGGTCCTCCTCGGTAATGGTTGGGGAACCCATAGATCTCACGTTGCAAAAAGGTAGTCTCTTGGATCCCATTTTTCACCGTCCTCGAGTTGTATATCAAGGAAGCAGGGAGAAACTTCGTGGATTCGTACGTGATCAGATATTTGGCGAGCAATCGTCTGGTCTCGGAAATATCGCCATAACACGAGGAATGTAAAAAAAGTCACGCACATCATGAGTGGAAACCAGGCACCATGTGGCACTTTCTTAAAGTTTGCCACGGCAATACTCCATTCTAGTGGCAAAAAGATCAAAGGGATTGGCAAAACCCACAATGGATTGACTCTGTAAACAAAAATCAAACACATCGAGAGCATGATGCTGGTGACGATAAAATCTAACGAAATACCAAGGCCATACGCTGCTGTGACATTGTTCGAGTTTTGAAATCCTGCTGTGGATGCGCATACGCCTACACACAGCAAAAAGTTCGCAGCAGGAATGAACACCTTTCCACGATGTGTCTTGGAGAAGCGAATAACAGCAAATTTTGGCCAACAATCCAGGGTGATAGGCTGAGCCACGATACTTTGAACTCCCAAGCTGAGAGCTTGAGATGCTACTATTGTGCACAAAATTGCCAAAACAAACATCACCCAGTAGAATGGCTTACCTATGCCCCCTGGAATTGACGCGTAAAATACGTTCGAGACGTTTTCGGGGTTGTTCACAAGATACGCAGCTTGACCTAGATAGCACAACATCAAACATATCATTGTAAAAGAAATGCCGATCTGGATCGGCACTTTACCGAAGTGACCAATGTCTGCGAACATGGCTCAGTACCTGTAATAGCAAGCGTAGCACCTCCGAGATTGTCGATACCACCATGCTTCAGCAATTCGATTGCGTAATATGGATTGAACCCCTTGAAAACTGAGGGATCGTACTTTGCGATACTGCTTATTCCCGAGACTGCCAAACAAACAAGCCAAACAAACATAATTGGTGCGAACGTAAACGACAGCTTTGTTGAACCAAAGTACTGAAGTAAGAACAAAAAAATAGAAGTATACCTTCGGAAACACCAACAACAGAGTTAAACGTCGGTACAGCTACCTGAGTTCCAGCTACAGCGGTCAAGGCTGTAGTTATAGGTGTGAGCAGGCCATCTGAAAGTACCAACGAACAGCCCAAATATCCCAGACCCAAGGCGCTCATAGAAACTAATTTGACCAAACGAGGATTGTTTCACCAATTAGCGTCGGCACGATTTGACTTCGAAGAATGGAACGTATTGATTCGGCTAAGGACTTCCTTGTCCGAATCATACTCACCACCAGGGATGAAAACACCTTTAGGTCCAAAGTGAAGGCTCCGAGCAAGCTTAGCGTAAATCGCAACTTGGCCTCCTTCACCATCATTAGGCCCGAATGTCAGCACCAAGAGTGTGTACTTGATGAAAACCAATATGACAATTAGCCAAAAGATACGAGAGACGCATACATATAGATCTGTTCGACTGGGAGTTGCCGATGGCAAAGAAAATGAGTCCATCACGTACAAAGGGAAAGTTCCGAAGTCACCATAGACTGCGCCTAAAGAAGCAAACGCGAGCGACAATGTTTGGAGCGCCGCGATTCGCTTGAGTGATTTTCCATGAACAGGGTCATCATTACTCTTAGTATGTCCAAGAGATTCGGCATCTGCAAGCACAGCCTTCGAAAACATAAGCGATGGTTGTTTATCTATGGAACTGCGAGTTCAATCTTGGGTTTATATACGTTCGATTGCCTAATTACTTGCGAGCTGCGGAATTCGGATAAATCTCACGGTGCCCCTTAACTCCATCATATTGATCAGCTGCCAGCTAAAATGATCCCCCAAGTGTCCAAATTAGGATGCTCAGTCAAGTGCTGACCTCATTTAATTGGCCACTATTGTCGGTGGGACAAATCGGAATCAAATTCGTGCCATATGCCGCAATGACGTAAAGGGGTGTCGAACATCTGCATGAAACTGGTCGTATATACTATAAATACAGCGAATAGTGCCTGAAATGGCTTGTTAATAAAAATTTTACCATAAATTAGTCTGAACTTACGTTCTCTGCTTCTATGCATTTTCAAGAACAGCTAATCTCGTTTTATACAATGAGCTCATCAATACCTCCAAGTCATTTTGTTGTCTTCCTAGAGAAAGCTAACCAGGTGGTAATGATGTTGCCCGCACCTCGCACCCTTGACCTACGTCGGTGACCATGCACAATGTCGATCATCCGTAACCCTTCATTTCTCGCTTCTAGTGCATGTTGACCTGTGATCATGCACACCAGGGGAAGTGGTAATATCTGCAAAGCGTGAGCCCTCAAATCATAATACCAAGATCACCCAGTAACTTGTTTCTTGAAAATCTTCATCTCATCTTATAATGTTTGGAATTATAAGTCATGCAAAAATCGGTGTTGTATTCAATACCTAGTCTCTTTACAAGTGAAAAAAAATTGCACTCGCGTACACCCTAGCCCTATGTGTCTTCACTGCATTATAGGTAGGCTCTCTGCACGGTATCCTTCTAACACTTACTGTTTGAGTTTTGACATAACCCGACTCGATGTATTCCCGTACTACGTCATAAGTCGGTACCAGATAATTCCCCTAATGTCGCTCTTAGCTGAAGTGATCGCTGGGCAGCGTTTCGTTAAGTTTGTGGAGGCGATGTGCTAGTAGAGGCTGGTCTAAGCATATGCGAACGCGCTCAGTAATGAGTATGAAAACGCTCTCAATAGACATATTCTGCAAAACATATTTAAATTTGGGGCTAACTTATCAAGGAATCTGGCCAGGTCTTTCATGTCATTATTATATACTGCGCCTCTTCCCAGCTCACTTGACGCGCGTGGGAAACCAGATCCTGTTCACAGGGTAGGGGGTGGTTGCTAAAATCCCTGAGTCTGCTGCTACGCCTGGTGCGAGCGACACATCAAATGTTGTGAATGCGGCTCCTGTTGAAGATCCCACAAGCCCCGTTGAATGGTCATCGAGGCGCTAATATCATGAAGGGTTCTACTATAAAGATTGCCAGTTGATTTACAGATATATTATATATAAATACAAAACTATATAAAATATATAAAATTTACGATAATTAGTATCTAATTAGTATCTACTAGTTATCGTGATAATAATAATAGTACTGCTACACCACTTCAATCGGGCAAACACATATCGGTCTGAGACACGTCGGCTATACGAGGTACGTGTGCGCGCATAAGCCACATGCCCCTAGCCGCCGCGGCCTCGTGTTACAGGGAACGTCTTGCCGAACACTACCCTTACCTCGTGACCGATACCGGCCCGGGTTAGATATCAACTGATTAATAGCCCTGAGCCTGCAGACCTTGAAACGTGAGTCGGCTGTACATATGATTGGCAGATAAGCAGATTACTACTGAAAGACTGGCGATTTTGCTTAAATTGGACTAAAAAAAAAAATTAATTGTTAAAAAAAGTAATGTTATCTATCTTTAAAATATTTGCATGTATAATAGAGGAGCCTTTTTACAAATTGAAGGGCCCGCGGACTAGCCCTTCCCCCATATCAGCGCTACGTGGGCATCTTGGGGCACATGGAACCGACCTCCTTCCTGATATGACGCCCAAGGGGCTTCAAAGTGGTCTTGCGCATATATGAAAAAACCATTCTAGATATACTAGGGTTCGGTGAGCTCTATGATCCAGTTTCTATTGGCCAGAGATATAGCAAGCCCACGCTGAGTCACACACCCCTTCCGTGAGACTTCACCCTAATCCTCGAGTTAGATCTATTCCGATATTCTCGTACGTCTTGCGCAAGATGTACCACAAGAACCACATATATTCCATTAGAGTTGACCATATATCTATCACTGTATTCACTCAGTCAAATATACTCTTTTCCGGTGTTTATTCTATACAAGCACCTTATCAGTAACGGTCCAGGCGATAGTTCGCCTTACCCAGGTTCGATACGTATTTTTGGCAGTCTAACACCCTAACCTAGATATGATCGCCAACCTTAGCTCAATCTGCCAGATTGCATATATAAGGGTGTACACCATTATTTTCTCATCTCCCCAAACTAAGCATCAGATTCTGGTTGCGGACGCGAAGACCCCTGGTTATCGTTTCAGCTCTTTTTTACTCAACTCGGCTCATTTTGATTTGATCCAAGCTAGTTTCGGCTTCTTTTGTACTTTTCTCTTCAAAATTCTCATAGCAAGTTGAACAATATGGAGGCTCTCGTACCCCCCTCGAACACTGCCACCCTTCAGAAGTACCTGGCTTTGCCGCAGGGTCCCAAGATCCTCGCTGAGTATGTTTGGATTGATTCCAACCTCGAAATGCGATCAAAGGCGAAAACGCTTGACTCTCCTCCCAAGTCGATAAAAGATCTGCCCGTTTGGAACTTCGATGGCTCTTCCACGGGACAGGCGCCGGGAGACAACTCTGACGTACTGCTTGAGCCTGTCGCCATCTTCAAAGACCCCACTCGTGGTGGTGACAACATCATCGTTCTGGCGGAGTGCCTCAATAATGATGGCTCGGCGAACAAGTTCAATTTCCGCAATCCTGCGAACAAAATCATGGAGAAGTATGCAAAAGAGCACACGTGGTTTGGTATTGAGCAGGAATATACTTTGCTCGATCACTTTGGAAACATCTATGGATGGCCCAAGGGTGGTTTTCCGGCCCCTCAGGGTCCCTACTACTGCGGAGTGGGTGCCACGAAGGTGAACTGCCGTGATATTGTCGAAGCACACTACCGAGCTTGTCTTTATGCCGGCGTGAAAATTTCTGGTGTGAACGCGGAAGTGATGCCCTCTCAGTGGGAGTTCCAAGTTGGCCCTTGTGAAGGCATTGAGATGGGTGACCACCTAACAATTGCACGATATCTGCTTCATCGTGTCGGTGAGGATTTCGGCGTTAAGGTCACTTTCCACCCCAAGCCGCTGGCCGGTGACTGGAACGGAGCTGGTTGCCACACCAACGTTTCAACTGAGGAAATGCGCGCTGAAGGCGGTCTGACTAGTATCGAAGTTGCCCTGGAGCGCCTTGGCAAGCGTCACAAGGAGCACATCATCACGTATGGTGAGGATAACTTCCAGCGTTTGACCGGTCGTCACGAAACGGCTTCTATGGAGGCATACAGTTGGGGCGTCGCTAACCGTGGTGCGTCAGTCAGAATTCCGCGCTCTGTCGCCATTGAAAAGAAAGGTTATTTCGAGGACCGCCGACCCGCGTCTAACATCGATCCTTACCTTGTCACTGGTATGATTATGGAATCCATTCTCGGAAAGGTAGAAGGTGTTGACATGTTCAGCAGTTACGAGAAAAGCAAAGAAACAGTCGAGTAGTTATATTCTCGGCCGCTAGCCAAAATAGTAAGGACTATTGTTAGTTTTAAGATATTTGATTTCAATTTCACACTTTTACTTAATCTGTATCACATTTACATTATGGTAGCGTAAGAATACTATAGTCTAACAGTAAAGCATATATGAATATCCCATAAATCTAGGCCCTATAAGCTTGAAACTACTGCCGAGTATCTGAAGCATACGGTCTAGGACAGCAGAGGTGGGACGTTATCACCAAACCACCTTCGATCCTCAGGGCATGCTCAGGTCAGGGTACGCTTTTGTCACTAGAACATTCAGCGAGATCAACCCACCGGGTATAACCGCACTATCTGACCTCAAAAGTAGGAAAATATGAGACTATTCTCCGAATACTTGAGCAGCCCCATAGCTAAAAAGGCAGGTACAACAGGGCTCTTCGGAGTAAAAGGTCTTACTTCTCCAGAAGGGTTGACTAATTTTGCTGAAAACTCGCTGACGAAGGCGCAATCAATAGCTCAAGATTTGGAGGCGCCTTATTGGTCCCGTAAACAGCTTCCTGGGGCTCTTGAAATCCGTAAACTCGATGAGCTCAGTGACACACTTTGTAAAGTGGTCGACATGGCAGCATTCTTACGCATCTCCCATCCAAACAATAAAATGGCTGATGCAGCTCAAAAAGTCCATGAACTATTGTTTGGTTTCATGAATGAGCTCAATACTAGTAGGCGCCTCTTCAAATTAGTTGTTGACGCCTTGAAAAATCCTGACGTGAAAGGCGAAGCTCGAAGAGTTGGTGAAATCCTTGAGCATGATTTCCTGAAGACCGGTATCCAGTACGACACGGACCCCAAAACTCAGCATCGCTTCATAGATCTGTCCAATGAGATATCAATCAACGGTCAGCAATTTCTAATGGGATGCGGTTTACCATCGAAGTCTGATTTGATCTTAGACCCACAGGATCTAGCAGGGGTAAGCCCCATGCTCGTCACACGCCTCGCTGCTTCGTCACTTGGTAAAAGAGGTCGGATCTCTATACCGGCAGATCAACCACACATTGCAGAGCACATCCTTGCCACAGCAAACAATTCATCCACTAGGAGAAAGGTCTGGCAGTATCTCAGATCAGCCCCTGATGAACAAGTAACTCTTTTAGACTCTGTTCTGAAAGACCGTCAAGAATTAGCCGGAATGGCTGGGTATGGAACATTTGCAGAATACGAACTGAGCGATAAAATGATGCATACACCTCAAAATGTGAATCGTTTTCTTACGAGCTTAGCTACCACCGTTACGCCCTTTGCGAAGAAAGAGCTCCTTCAGCTTGGATCACCCGCTAAGCCATGGGACTACCCTTTCCATTTGGCAAAGTTTCGCAGCCAAATGCGTAACATTTCGGCTCAGGCATCATTTGAACTTCCAGCGGTCTTTGCAGCAATTGGGAAACTCGTGAATCGTCTCTATGGTCTTCGCTTAGAACCTGGTGAAATTCAACAAGGAGAGGTCTGGGCCCCAGAAGTCAAACGGCTCGATATTTACGACGGTCCGAAGAAGGTAGCTGTGATTTACTGCGATTTGCTAAGCCGCCCAGGAAAGCAGCCCAACCCGGCACATTTCACCATCCAATGCTCTCGGAAGCTTGGTGACGGTCAATACCAATTTCCCATAATTGCGCTTGTTTGTGACTTTGACAAAAAGCCACCTCAATTGCTCCAGTTTCATGAGGTTCAAACCTTGTTCCATGAGATGGGTCACGCCATTCACTCCATGATCGGCCGCACAGATCTACACAATGTGTCAGGTACTCGATGTGCCACAGACTTCGTAGAACTCCCTTCGATTCTATTTGAAAAATTCGCGTCACATCCTGACGTGCTGGAAATGATGAGGCCAGGCATTGATGCGTCAGAATTCTTGCGTAAGCAGGCGAGGATTGATAAGGTGAGCGAATACTGGGAAGTTTCACATCAGCTCAGCTTGAGCTTCCTCGATCAAGCATTACATGGAATTCCGTTTGGTGAGCTGCAGAGCAGTCAAGCAGTCTTTAACAGAGTCACAAGTGATCATTCGCTCTACAGCTCACAAGCGGGCCATCAATCAAGACAATTCGCGCATTTCGGGCATCTGATTTCTTATGGCGCCACATATTACAGTTACCTCTTTGACAAATGTCTTGCTGCAATGACTTGGGAACTTCTTTTCAAAGAATCAAAGAACTGGGAAATCGGAGGGGAGAAATTGAAAGAAGAGGTTCTAAAATGGGGTGGAGCGAAAGATCCACAGGAAAGCATCGAGAGACTGTTCGGCCGGAGTCTAGATCACAGTAAAGTCGCAGCAAGCCTTGCCCTCAATTAATTATATATAAATGGTTCAACTATAGAGAACCAAAGTCAACAAGAGAGAAGCTTATTCTTTCTGGTGGCCGTAGCGACAGAAGAGCTTTGTTTTCCCTTCTCTAGGGCGCCGTATGCGTTGCGCACAGCGTGTCAACATGCATATATATACATACATATATATGTGCAACAAATCGAATGTTCTAAATTAACGACTAGAATACGATCTATGTAAATTATTCTGCATAGTTTACTGGGTGATACGCATGACCTGCCACACACGGATGACATTGTCATTGTAGCCAGCGAAGAGGATCTGTCCATCAGTCGACCAGGTAAGGGAGATAGGGATGGGCTCCTTACCTTGGGTAGCCTCGATGTGGATCTCCTCCTGCAGCTTACGAGCCTTGAGGTCGTAGATCTTGATACCAGAAGCAGTGGCAGCAGCAATCCAGAAACGGCAGGGAGAAAACGAAAGATCGAACACTTCGTCAGAGCCGGGGAGAGTGTACGAGTACGAAACCTGCTCGATGTTCCAAATGAGAACATCACCCTCCTTGCCAGCGGAAGCACAAAGCGATCCATCGGGTGCAAGGGCAGAGGTGTTGATGTAGTTCTTGTGACCAACGAAGTCCGCACTGAGCTTTCCAGCAGAAACGTCCCAAGTCTAAAATTAAAGTGGTTAGTATCATTCTTCAATAAAAAGAACCATAACAACATGGTTTCGAAGTTTGTGTTGCTGCTCGTAAAATTGACAAATGCCTTTATTACTCGCATAAATAGGTTTGGTGGATCAGAGATCTTGGTGGAAAAAAATGCTTCATCGATGTGCTCAGAAGTAGCAAATAATGTGTTAACATCACTTCCAACCAAATATTGCTTAAACTCCAAACCAGAGTTAGTACTTACCTTCACGACCTTATCGTGACCCACAGAAATAATCTTAGGGTCAGCGTCAGGGGTGAAATGAGCCGAAGAGACCCAATCGTGGTGACCCTCCGCACCTTCGAAAGTCATCAGCTCACGGCCAACAACGTCCCAGACACGGACGGTGTGATCACGACTAGCGGACACAATCAAGTTGTTGTCAGCAGAGAGGTTGCAGGACAGAACGTCACCGGTGTGGCCCACGAAACGAGTGGAAGCACCATCGGCTAGAGACCAAAGGCGCATGGACTTGTCCCAAGAAGCAGACAGGACATACTCTCCATCAGGAGAAGCCGCAACATCCTCAACGATGTGGCTGTGGCCAAGAAGGGAGCGCTTAGCAAAACCAGTCGACTCTCCGTCAGGAGTCAGCTGCCACACGATAACCGACTTATCACGGGAGCCAGAGACCAAAAAGTCGGGGTTTTGGGAAGAGGTAGCAAGGGAAGTAACCCATCCGTTGTGACCCTCAAGGGAGCCACGGAGCTGCAGAGTCTCGACAGAAGCCATATTGTCTAGTTTTCACGTAAGTGTGTTACAAATGTTCAGGGAAGAGATCGTGGTGATGAGGTTTTCCCGGCGCAGGTTTGGGTAAGCCAGGCAAAAATCTCTAAACCCAGCCATTAGTTGTGTGCCCCACATAACCAGGGTGGTCCCCAGTTTTTCCTAATATGGGCGGATGCTCGATCGAGTGAAAAATTATAACGCGGCAGTGTGTTATTATGTAATGTAGGGCTCAGCCCTTGGTAAAGGCGATTCGCAAGGAGTAGGTGAAGGATTCAGACATACATGAGATAGTTAATTTTTAATAAGTTACTCTATATATATATATATATAATCATAATTATATATCGTAAACAGGTTTAAGTGTCAGATATAGCTTGCTTATGTGGAACTCGCAGCACCATCACACTGCCGCGTCTGGTAGGTAATTAGATATGTACATCAGCACGCATTGTGACCCACGAACGTCACTGCTACTACTATTTCTACTTCAAATTCAATATTGAGCATAGCAATTGATAACGATATGCAATTGATATTTAATTCTTCTCTTTGATATATTATCCGCTTTCGAATTGGACATTCAATGTTGACCTGCAGCACACAAGCTCTATGGACGTCAAGCACCTTCGATAAAATGAATACGTATAAATTATCTATTTAATCTGCGGTACATTATTATTCCGCTGTGCGAGACTAATATATTATCATTGGTTATAGCTACGTCTATAGATATATTGTCGCGTCGGGACGGTATATTGTTGGTGCGGCTCAGCCAAGGCTGATATCCTCAAGTAAGTTGGCTCAATACCATAGTTGTTCCGAATGAAGGCAGCAAGTCTGAGCCAAAAAGATATAAGAGGCTATGACTGTTAGAGCACAGCATTTATTGCCTATGTGGTTCGTCTACCATAAGCTACTGGTCTCCTTGTCTCAAAACAGCTTCAAAAATCGAATCTTCCTTCTCCTTTCCGAGAAGGGATGCCTGAACTGGTATGTATAATGGTTGTAGTTGAGTGTTTGATGCATCATGTAATAGCTTGACTTCATTTCGAAGTTTGCTATTTACCTCCTCAACCATTCTGTTGTAGTCCCTTAACGTTCTTTCGAAGTCCTCCTTTTTACTCATAGAATTACCTGACTTCTTGCCCTCTGCAATTGCTGTAGCCACTGCTGATCCCTTATTCAATATCTCAATGATACGAACATCGAGGGCACAAATACTCTCCAATCTACGCGCTGCATTTAGCTCCTCTGAACTTTCAGGCATCAGTGAGCCGATAACGACTCTAAATGTCTGCCAAATGCTTGACAAAACCTCAGTCCCCCTGTCCTTGGGTGAAGTAGCACAATCGCTTAACCTCGCCCAACACCTCACAGTGCATAGCTACCGGCAAATCCGGTCTCTTCTCTTCGACTTGAATAGTTTGATACTCTTGGCCTGTAGCAAAAGTCCACAGGCTACTTAACTAACGGGAATCAAACGTTGGCTCTTTGTAATTATCTCCCTAGCTTTACCTAACTTTCAAAGTGTGTGCGATCGATGAGATGGAACAGTTTGCGGCACTCTGCAAGCAGGCACGGGAGGGCGAGCATGAAAATGAGATTCAGTTAATGCGGTCACATGCCAACATTGTGAGTATACGATCGGATTCTGACACAGGGTCTCCGAGCCACTGCAAACATTCTCTAGTCTCGGAGTTGGATGTTCCGCTGTACAAATTGAAACAGACTGCTAATAACGGACCCGCATTGGGTGATGATGATAATGAAAGGACTTACTACAGGGTCGTGAATAATAACAAACGAGGCGAGAACGAGTTAATAGAGCACTTGGATAGCAAAACGGCAAAATCTAAGAGGCCGCGTACCTATGCACGAACAAATAAATAAATGAATATATAACAGTAGCGGTGGTGTTTGATACTGTTCAATAGAGGTAACTGTAGAGTATGAAAATATGATCTTGTGATCGGTATATACTCAGTACCTGTGATCGGTAATACTACCTGCCTCTCCTCTGCCTTACGCCTTTGCATAGATGCCCGCCCTATAACAGCAGTGCAGCTCGAGCAGGACCAGGGTAGTGATTTTGCCAGTCAGATGAGATACTGATTCCCAGATGAATTAAAAGAAGCAGTGATTAATGGGGGCTCGAGATACCAGGGTTTTATATAGTGCATCCGAAAACTGGATCTCCGCTCGATATGGCTATTCACACCAAGATTAATAACTCCTCAAATATTTGCCTCCCCCTCCCGTTTGTTTCTGACATTGTAGGGTCTGGGTGTGGGCACGGCAATGTTGAAGACGCACTCACGTGGCTGCACTAGCCAACGGTTCTCACCCCGCCCGCTGGGACACGAGGTATATATATAAATAAGTCATATTAACACATCTTCCCACTTTACAACTACTACCTACGCCAATGCGAACTCCCAGAGTTATAATTATCCGTCACGGTCAAACTGAGTGGTCCAAGAGTGGCTTCCACACGAGTACCACTGACCTGCCTCTTTTGAAAGAAGGCGCTGAAATGGCTGCTGAAGACGGTCGCATGGGTGTTGGACACGGCCGCTTGGTCGATCCGAAGTACGTGCGTCATATTTTCGTGTCGCCTCGTCTTCGTGCGCAGCAGACCATGGATCTATTCTTGCATGACAAGAAGTGGCAGATTCCGAGCCATCGCATCTCGATTGACGACCGTGCCAGGGAGTGGGATTATGGTGAGTATGAGGGCTGGACTTCGAGCCAGATCAACACCCATCGCCAAGCTAAGGGTCTTAGTACCCCATTCAAAATCTACCAGGATGGTTGCGAGGGCGGCGAGTCGCCCGAAGATATCAGCGAGCGCCTTGATTCCCTGATTGCGGATATCCGTAAAATCCATCGCGAAGCCATGGATATGGAGGACCCTTGCAATGACGTGCTTGTCTTCGCTCACGGACACAGCCTGCGTATGCTTGTGCTTCGTTGGCTGGGCATTCCCCTGACTAACTACATCCCCATGCTGCTGCCCGCTGGTGGCCTTGGTGTCCTGTCTTATGAGCACAATTCACTCGACGAGCCTGCTTTTGAGGTCGGTTTCCACCTTTCGAGCTTTGAGCATCAGCAGTCAACCTAACCAAGGTCACTTGAACAAGCCGGTGTATAGATTGCAACGAAAGTCACAGATTAGATGATATATATTTGCACTTTTGTTCAGAACCTTTCATGGTGATTGAAATTGTATTTCTGCCGTCTCGACAATGTCCATGGGATCCGGGATGTGTGGGCAGAGTGAATGTTAACTACATTCCAAGTTCCCGCAATATCTTGTGTTGCTCTCTTGATAGAACAACCCGAGAGTGTCGACCCCGTACCTTATCTGGATTTGTGATGTTGGGGCTTATCGAGTCGAAAGATGTGTATGTCTGATTGTCCGTCAGCGCTGGGTAATCGCCCAATCTTCGAGGGAGGAGGTATGCTGGTTGCGAAAAGACTCGATTTCCACTGCTCATCGAGTTGCCCAGACGGGTGTCCGATGAAGCACTGCGCGCTAAGTGATGCCGTCTAGCTGGTCCACCGTCGGAGTGCGCTGAGATTCCAGAGCCTGCCGTCAAGGTGCGCTTGTGGCTACTGCGCGTGCGACCTATGGTAAGATGGTCCGGAAAACCACTGTGTGACCAAGGGGGGAATTGGAAAGTACTGCCCGCGCCTAGTTGTGAAGGTGAACCTGTGGAACTGCTCTGTTTTCCCATCTCATCCGGTGAGGTTTCTTCCATGCTAGTCGAATTATCTGCCAAAACTATATTATTGCCTTGGTCCTGCAACATATTCGAGTCTTCTTCGAATCCAAGCATTTCCTCGTCATCGATATTCCTGCTTCTGTCTAGCCATCTTCGGATTCCGCCAGTAACTGGAAGGTTCTCATTTTCAAGACTCACCGATTCATGAGCCTCGAATCGAGTGGACAAAAGGAGCACACCAGCAACTAGTACTAGTGTTCCCAACACAATCCATGCCAGTTGAGAATACGCCACTAAATCAGTTCCGTAAAGCATAACACTATTCAAAAGTGTCATCACATTGTACACGCAAAAGACGAGAGGGTACAATACTGACGTAGAAGTGTGCTTCAGTCCATTGTTTACGCACCACATTTGCCCCACCGCGAACGTCAGAAACAAGACTAGTATGACCCAGAACTGTGTTCGCCGTAGATCAATTAAAATATTGCGGTAATCCCTAACCAAAAGTCCAATCATGATTTTGGCCATGAGCAGGGAGTGTGCAGACGCAATTCCACCGATAAAACCCCATACCGACCCGTAAAGTTGTTCACCCCTTTCCGATAGATGAAGTGATTCAGACGCTCCTGAAAGAGTTTGATTGCATAGCATGAGAGGTCTTGTCTCTGCCAATTGCGTGTTTGCTTCCTGGTGATAGTTTGAGTGTGAATCTAACCGCTGGGGCTGATCATGCTGAGGCCTCGGTGGCGGAAGACGCGGAAGCTCCTGTGATTCCTGAAGTTCATTATTGTGCTCTTGAAGTCTGCTTGTCGTCATATCAGTTTGTTCCTGGTCTCCATCATTTGAGTATCCGGACGATACGCTGGCTCTTCGTATCCTACCAAGCCAAAATTCCTTGGGGTATCCCGAGGTCTTCTGCCATAGCAAGATGATTACTAGCAAGATAGTAAAAGACATCCATATGGAGAATCTAAAAGACTCGAAAAGTTCAAGCAATTCATCCAGCGACAGATCTGGGTCATCGGGACCACCAGACCCGGCAACGATAACGGCGCCGCATATGACTAGAACAGTTCCTAAGAGTGCATATGGTGTAAGAGGCTCTTTCAGAATGAGGCTGGCAAATACTGAGTTAGCTACTAAGCCAATTGCCTGCAGTGTACATACCAACACCAAGGGTAGCACAGCAAGTTGAACAGTGGAGCCAAACAGATTTGCTCCGACAAAAAGTGCAATTCCAGTTCTCCATAGTCTCACTGAATGAGTTCTTTGGTCAGGTGTTGGCCAGACGCCTGATGATGGAAGTGGTGGATCCAGGTATGATAATCGTTGCAATGTAAGGCCCAAACTTTGCACGCTGCTGGCAGCAACCACTATCAAACATTTCCACAGTAAACCCATGGTAAGCTTGTTTGATTTTGAAGTGGTGGCGCGAGCTTTGAAAGTTCACCGTTCGTTTTAGCTGAATCTCGGGTTCAAACTGCTATTCACGGACTTGATCTATTGTTAAACTGAAACCTAAAAGAGCACTACCCCAGGTGCAGTGGATGGCTGCTGTGCGAGTAGTATGCGATGTGTTTGGTCACATTACCATACCCCGGTCACTTCCGCGCTTGAACTGGACCTCAACTGAAAGTCCACGCTTACATTTTCATGATATAAAGACTGCATTCTACTCCCGTGAAAAGCTGAGCGCATTTTTCGATGATATCCCCAGGTCATGACTCGTTTTTTGCTCGAGAATTGCCAGAAGGTATATATATATATATATATATAACGTATCATGCAAGCAGTGCCATATGTGTGGGCAGGGTCAAGAGCCGTAACTACGCCTTAGGTAGTAGTAGTATGATCCCATCTTGGTGACTCCAGAGCATACGTAGTCCTAATATCGCTGGCGAGTAGAACCAACAAAGGTTCATAGAATTATTACAATGTCAAAATTGAATGCGCTGCATACATTACCAGCTAAAATAGCACCGGCATCTGGCTTCTTTGCTCGTGGAAAAGCGCTAGTATCCTTCTACAAAACTGGAATTTCCAATGTTTGGCACAACCGTTCCCTGGCTCGTGATATCCGTTCAAAATATGGGGTTGCATCAAGTTTGGACCTCGCACGCTCAATTATTGAGAACACACACCTTGCTTCAATCGAGGGAAAAGTATTGAAAAACCCGGCTTCTCAGTCACTGTCAGTGACTCGCGACGAGTTACTCACCCTGTTCCGCAGCGAAAAAGACTTTCGCAAGCTGCCATTATTTGTTGCAGTTTTTGCTGTATGTTTTGAATTCACCCCCGCCGTTCTTTGGGGTTTCCCTCGAATCGCTCCATCCACCTGCTGGTCGGTCTCGTTCAACAAAAAGTTACAAAAGACTTTTACGGCGGACATTCACAAGCTACATAATATCAGCACGGTTCTCGATGGAAGTGAGTCTGTAAACCGCTTGCCCGATAATGTTTTGCGTCAACTAACCTCCGCACTTGATTTTGGGCACCAGTATCGATTTTTGCCGCGATCGCTCGTGATGCAACGCGTTAATACACATATGCTTATGGTACGAGCGGATGATGACGTTTTACGTGAGAACATCGCCAATCTTGGTGATATAATTCCGGAGGAGTTGGACCGTGCACTGATGGCCCGCTGCTTACCTCTCGATGGTGGCTTACACGCTCTTCGAGCTTGGCTCGAGGAGTTCGTCGAGCCTATGGATGCGGGCTACTTCTGTCTTTCGAAATCTTATACGCTGCAGCGGTAAATTGCGCAAATATAAAATTACATGATGTTACTTACTTGATAATAATGCCTTGTTGAGCTATTGGCCAGTCTACACGTAGACCCTTCTATGATCACTCTTCTTTCGAACTCTGATGCTCGCCTGCAATCTGGTATCCGTTCTTCTCCGTCCAGTGAACGAATCTTACCGGCGTAAGGCGCGGCCAGTTGACATACTGAAGCCCATGAGCAAAGACCTGTTGGAGCGAAACCAGCGCAATGGCCGCGAAAAGAAAAGCAACCACAGCGTTGAACCCAGCACTGTGCTTTTCTGATGGCCAAAAGGTAATCAGGAATGCGATGAGAGCGCAGCTTCCGGAGATGTAAGGAAGTGCCTGAACAGTCAACGGACGCGGGTCGGCCAGCGGGCTCGCACGTGCAGATGCTTCCGGCAAATCTTCGAGAAACAGTGAGTAAGCATCCTGGCGCGGACCGTCAGCAAGGTTGTTACGGTAGTATCGCACGATTGAGTTTCGCAGGTCACTCAGAGCTCCGAGCTTGGTACGCTTACCCGTTCGCGTGAAGTCCGTTTTCAACGCGCCTGTACCAGAGTATGCCTTGGACACGCCATCGGCATTATCCGCCCATGTGTTGCGGAAAAGAGTCACGAACGCAGGGTCGGAGGCAATGGTCGCCCCGTTTGCGAGAACACCTGCAACCTCAAGCTGGCGCTCCAGTTGATAAAGAGCCAAAGTGCTTTGGACGACGTTGGTGCGATCTAGACAGTCCATGCAGTTCGTACGAACAATACCTGTCTGTTCCTGCACAACACGCAGGCCGTCAGACTCGAAATACATCGTCTCGTCAAGTCCTTGAGCACGCAGCTCATCGACCAGCAGCTGAACGCGGTGCCAGCGCATCTTAGAGCACTCGTGATGGAAATCAAAGTAGATGTAAGCTAGTGCCGGGTCCTTCAGGCGCTCAACAACTGCTTCATATGCCTCTTTCACGGGTCGTTCATATCCAGAAGAATTCACAAGGTTGACGAGGTACTGGTGCCCATAGCGCTCCTTCTGATCGATAAAGTGGCGCTGTGCCGCAATAACACTCTCGTCGAGAGAGCCAATGCGCAGCTTCGGCTTGTAGCGCAAGTTGTTGACCTCACTCCAAACTGCAGGAACAGAGCCACGAGTCTGCAGGTATGAGAAAACTCGACTGCCCACCATAAGCAATTGCTCAGTCTCATTGAAATTTGCCACGTTGCCGTCTACATCGATACCACGGCGGAAATAGCGTGTGCCAGCACGGAACCGCGAGCGACGGCTCAGCACAGCGAACTGGATGGAATGGCCATTCACCTCAAGGCTAGCGCCGCTGAACACGCCGTAGATCACCGGAAATACGAATTCTGGGAACGGCAGCAAAGCAGCACTGATACGAAAGTTCCACATAAAGCGGTCGTCGAGCGTGGGCAATCCTAGTGCAGTCAGGCGCGCAGCACGCTGAGCGCTACTCGTGAGATCATAGGTGGTCGAGAACAGTAAAGTAGCACTCTTTAAATGGGATCGTAGCAGGTCAAGATAGCGCTGGTCAGGATTACCGTTAATAGAAGATGCGCTGAGTGGCAGCAATGCTGTGTCACTCACACGCTCAACGCCAGCTGTTCCGATGCTGCCGTAAGGACGGCTCTGCGTTGCAACTACGAGGTATTTCGAATGAGGCAGCGTTACTAACCCAAGGATACCAACAATCCACTGCGATTTGGCGCTGCCGGTACCAGTGGTGAGGGCCGGCACTTTGGCCGCTTCCAAGCGGCGCATGGCGCCCGAAGGCCGAGCCACAGCAAGCGCAACACTCTTGTTCTCAATGATATACTCTGTATCCAGAGTGGTAATCTTCAACGACATCCTGTGTTCAGTATTTGAATAGGTGTGCTAAGAGGATGTTGTTGATTAGGATAGCCGTCAAAGTTTGTCTGGTCTGTAAAGTGGAGGGCTGGTGACGGAGACGGTGGCAGGGGACGCCTGTGGTTGGCAGATAAAGTGTGGAGGCAGGGTAGGCGAGGGTTGAGCGGCATCCTGCAATAAAGGTATTGTAATGGAACGAATCAGAAAGCAACAGGCTTAGATTGACGGGGGAGCTAGCTCATATCGTGAAGGGTTCAGCGCGTAATAAGTTAAATTCATGGATTATCTTGAAAAAAATAAATCGGAATAAAAAAAAATATAAATAAAAACAACGAAATAAAAGACATCCGATTGACGCTGCGCACTGCTGGCTCGTCATGCCCCTAGCCCGCAGTAATCACTATCTCACCGCGTAACATGGGTCACAGAGTATGGACCACAATGTCAAGCTCGAGATCCCTCTTCGATCCCCCCAGCAAGCCTCTGCGATTTACCAAGCGCTGAACCCGGATCCGGAGCTCAAGCCGCAAGAGTTCCGCAAGCAGCTCGAACTACAGGGCACAACTGTTGTCGCCCAATTTGAAGGTATCACGGAACGCACGCTGCGGGTCGGCGTGAATAGTTTCATGGACAGTCTCATCGAAGCACTTGAGTGTCTCAGTGCTTTTGATCCCGAATACTATGCGAGTGCTCAGTTACCACAGGCTTGAGTACATTTTGTGTGTGTATGGTCATCGAGTGTGAGGATGCTCATTATTGTATTGTACATTAAATATATTGCAGTGTATGAAAGAGCCTATTTAGACAGATTCAGAAAGAGAACCAAACGCTCCTCATCAGATTCAGCCTCGGCCAGAGGCGGTGGGCCGTATTGACGAATGTACCCTCCATAAGTAGACTTGATAGCGATCACTGTTACCTGGTTCAATCCAGGTGAAAGAGAGAATTCATAAGTGTCATGGTAAGACTGTGCTAGAGATTGTCCAGGTATGCTCTGTGACATCTGGTTCAGAGAAGCCTGTAGCTTCGCACCATTCAGCAGCACGACAGTTTGAATAGGATCCACCTTTCTGTTGGGGAAAACTTCTAAACGCAGTGAGGACTGGTGATAAGGCAAAGTGGTCGCGAAAGTCGTGAAAGCCTTGGTCGGCGACGGCGGGAAGCGTAGCTGCACTACGTCGTTTTCCGAGCGTTTAACGTCTTCAATTGGGGCCATGTTTGGCGCAAAAGGTAACGAGTTTACAGTAACTAAGCGCAAAAGAGCATTAGTAACGTCTTCATCCGGTGGCCGATACACGAGTTCATCGTACACTTCAGCCGGTTGCATGTAAGGCGGGATGAAATTACGCGGGTCAACCCCAATTGGCACAGAGTCGAGATTCACACCACTCCCGTTACCCATCATATCTGTCCCTCCATTCTCCGTGCCATCAACGTCGCCGTTTGCCATGTCTTCTTCATCCACGTCTTCCGAATCAGCCTCGAAATCATCGTCGTCGTCATCATCATGATATCGATTTGCTGCCGGACGCCGTCGCGCTGAACGGTCATCATCAGAATCTTCTTCAGACTCATCATCGTCGTCCATATCCGAATCTCTGGCGCTAGCATCTGAATCATCTGAATCTACTATCGTACCGCTGCTTCGGCCCCTTCCCGCTGAGGCCACATCATCAGAGTCATTAGACCCCTCGCGGTCCTCAATAGCCTTGCGTGTGTTGGCTGGGAGCGCGATCTCTAGATGTCGCGGAACCTGGCTGTACTTGTTAACCTTCGAATGCAGCTGCTTGAGAAGAGTTTTAGCATCGTTGTAGATCAGAGATCCTTCCTGGTTATACAATATCGCGTTGTCAAACATTCTGCCAATCTCCTGAGTGGCTTCAGCCCAGTTCCCAAACGGGCCACCCTTTTCGATCTGGTTCCGCACCTTGGTAAACGAGCTCGGTATTTTGACAACGTCGCGATAGTTCGGATATGTTTTTGCGTCGGGCTCCTGTTGAAAGGCATCGCTGAGGCGTCTTCCCTTGGACTTGTAATTTTCTAGGTCACTCAACACCTGTAGCTGTAACTGTTTTCTACTGTATTTACTCGGTTCACGGCCAACCCATAGCAGAGCAAAATCAAGAATATCTACAGCGTCATCAAACACAGGACTCTCGTCACCATTATATGTGCGAGCATTTTCAGCCATGAGCTCCAAATCATCAAGAAACGCGTCGTCGCTTGTGTAACTGTTGTTTCGCACGCGCTTACTAACTTCAGCGAGAGAAATAGGATGCGTAACGACTTTCGGGTAGTCCGGGTAGATACTTGCATCGGGAATTTCCAGAAAAAGCTCCACGATCGGCCGACCCTCGATCTTTACTTGGTACAGTGCCTTCATGAGCTGAGTGTAGCGGTCACTCGAACTACCACCTCCGGTGCGTCGCATCGGAGCCATGATTAAGTGTTTTATCTACTTTTCCAGCAAATACCAAATAGTAGGATGATCGACAACACTAATCGACCTGTAGGTGGAACGCGGGTCTGAAGGGTGGGGGTTGTTGATCCGGTACCCAGCCTCCAGGGTTCTTCTCTCTGCTCCACAGAATGACAATTGCATGACAACTAACATAGCATATTTAACTTGATAAACGATCTGTCAAATATTTTTGTTTTTATAACACATCTTACATTTATATTTAATTGATCCGTGGTTTGACAATGCTCAGCAATTCAGTGATTCGTTCCTCTTGTGGTACATTAGTGAACCAAGCTGACTTGAACATATGGCCTTCGCCTACAGTACTACGCAAGCCAATAGCCAGCACTAGGCGATACACGGCCTCTGCATCACCACTAGTCACAATTTTAGCAGCCACAGAGCTGATGAACTTGGCATACTGTATGGTACTCAGGTTGAGCACAGTGAGGTTAAGCGTCAGCGTGGCAATTGCTGTTGCCATAGATTTGGAGAATTTCGACTGGGTCGCCTTGGCAATAGCTTCAATCATTGAGAGAGCTTGGGACAGAAGAGTGCTTTGTATTTTGTCTCTGCCATTGAATGTCGGGTTGGCAATAAGATTGGACACACCTCGGACGGCAAGCATACTGTGTTTTGGTAAGTTAACATCCAACGCACTTATCAAGTGCATCCAGACAACTTGGTGTGGTATCAAAAGTGCGTCGGCCAAAGAAATCCGCAATAGGTCGTACACTGGGAGCAGGTCGTCGATATTAGCCTGCCATTTTCCGTAAAGCTCTACAGAGATTTTGAGCAGCTCAGATGCCGAACTTGGAAGAGAATTCAGCACAGGATTCACATTATAAACACCAAAATTCTCGCCTTTGGAGTCAGCAACACGATTAAGAGCGCGAAGTATAGGCTCGCTCTGGAATGACTTGATGAACACGAGCGTGGAGTACCGCAGCGCAGGTGGGTTTCCTTCATCGGCATTCGTGATTGAGCTAGTCACAGGACTTTTAGGTACAGAACTAAGTTCAGCAGCCGGCTCGCTACCAGCAGCACTCGCCGTATGTATTTGTTTGGCTTCAGAATTTGTGATCAAAAACTTCACCACTTGATCAACGTAAGATGGAGGCAAATTATTGTCTGCGACAAACGTTTCGGCCACAATGTATGGATTATCACTGTTGTTGAATGGTAGTTTCAATGGGTCTTGATCGTCGGCAATATCCACATCAAACACATAATCGTATTGTTTGCCGTCGAAACTCTCTTTTTTAGAACCAGTGGTCTGGTTCGCACCAACGACATCGCCCACTTTGAACCATGAACCACCCGAGAACTGATGCGCCTCGAGCTTTTTGGTTTGGCCGTTGCGGACTACCACCACCTGGCCTTCTTGCTTTCCTGGTTGTTCCAAGATTCCAATATCAGATACCTGCGACTCGTCTATCTCAGATTCACCGATGGCGGAGCCTTTTATTTCCGCTTCGAACGCCGCCTGTTCTTCCTGGCTGGCTTCACGATCAGGCACTTGGGTGAAAATTCGCGCTGTATTGTCGGAACTTCCTACCACAAACTCCCCGATTTCATTACTTGCTACACTCCATTGTGAGATTGAAGGCAGAATGATCGTTTGGATGGCCTGGCCACTCTCAATGTCCCATATCCGAACAGTGCGGTCCTCCGCGCTAGAAACTACTGTGGATTCGGAGACTCGTGCCATGCTGTATAAAAAGCTTGAATGACCTGTCCAAGTAGCTATGCTGGAAGACGTCTTAATATTCCATTTCCGGATAGTTCCATCGTTGGAGGCACTTAAGAACTCACTCGGGGAGAGTACAAGCAAGGCGCGCACAACATCTGTGTGGCCGTTAAACGTTTTTAACATCTTCTTGGATTTCACGTGCCACAAAATGATTGTTTTGTCGGCCCCAGCGGATAAGACATGCTCGTCATCTAAAAATTTCACAGCCCATACATACTGGCTGTGGCCCTTCAGTTCCGTGCTAGCGTCGGGTGCACTCCAGACCCTCACAGTTGTGTCCCAAGAGCCTGATACAAGGTGATATTCAGTTTCAGCGGTATTGTTATTGGTCTTGATGTGGTCTAAACAGGACACGTTTGCAGTGTGTCCAAGGTAGTACTTCAGCTCGCCGGTTTTTAGTCCCACGTTGGTAATGCTCGCGTCGTTACTGCCGATAAATACACCCGATCCATCTGAACTCACTGTGCAGGAATTGAGAAATGTTGACACTTCAATGATGGTCATTGTGTTGCCATCTGTGGTGATTTTGGCAGTTCCATCGCGTGAAGTTGTAAGTACGCTGTCGTTTCCGATAAACGCCACGGCTCTGACGTCATTAGTATGTTCAGACACGCTTGCACGGAGTTTGTACGTGGAGATACCTGCCATCTGCGACATCTCAAGTGATAGTTAGTAGAAGGGTTAATGTTAAGGAAAACCGCGTCATTCGCCAGCCCTCCGCTCCAGGGTACGCCCCAGCCCAGGACCGACTGGCAACCAGGCCAACTTTCCGAGCTGCAACCAATGCGGTAAAAGAGACCTATAAATTTTATTTTGTATGCTTAATGTGTCATGGATCGTATAGGTTTACGTACTGTGAGTGTCCGTATTCGTATGATTGGACCCCTATACGGGATAGCCGAGGAGTAAATGGTGCGTTCGATGTGTGTATGTCCTTGGGATGGCTAATTGAACATCACAACTCAGGGCTCGATAGGGACATAGACCAAGTGTATCTCCGCCACCTATGAGAAAAGTAAATGTAGCTAATTAAAACAACGATTGCCTATTAGACGGAGGCAAGAATGATAATAATAAACGAGAAGATGATCCTATAAACTCGCATATAATAATAATAATAATGACTTCATATCACATCATAACCTAGCCTGTCTGACTTAACCGGGCTAGGCAAGTTTCTATATTTGAAACTGATGCGACTACACAACAAATCAAGGATGGCGGGGCTGAGGTATGAGGGTTGTGTAACGCGCATAAGTTACGCCACGTAGACCAGTTTCACACGTTCAGCAGATAAGCGTGGTTTAGTCATAACCAAGCCCATCATTACTAACACGGAACCTATCCGCGCTGGCAATCCCGGAAATGAACCAACCACAGTTATGGATTCAGTCTCAAAAGCTCATTTTTAGAGGACCTGACCAGTACACACCTGTTCGGCAAACTTCCGACGTTCACAGAGGAGCTGAAGCAACATAACCTCGCTACAACCGACCAGTATTTCACAGCTCCTAGAAATATTCACTGGATTATATTCGGAACCATCGTATTCGCCATTTAGAAAGCGATTACACCGCCTTTGCCACTTTGACCAAGCCATTAGAGCCTTATATCAGCCATTGTGAGGAGCTCCTGGTGCTCCCAAGCGCGAACGCAAAAATTTGCCGGCTGTTGATTACCTGAGCATTACTAACCAGATCACGAATATGAAGGCTGAACTGATCCAACATAGCCCTAACATCAATGCACTATCATATGGTGCAATTCATGAGGATTCAGAAAACAGCAGCGATGAAGAGAGGACCCATACAAGCGTATTGAGTCGTCGCTTGCGCAAACGCAGAAAGACCAACAGTTCACTTGTGTCCAACCCATTCGGTACACCCTCACACAGCACTTCAGATTCTGCTAAGTTCTCATCGTTTTCTGGACTTGATGATCTGAACGACTTGGACGATGACTACGAGAATGTCCATGATATGCGTAGACGTAAAGCAGCGGGTTTGCCAGAATCAGACAGAATTGCCCGACAGCGCTGTTTCGATTACCTGCACACTGCAATCGATGCTCTGTGGGCTGAGTATTGTGACTCCACATCTCATGCGGAATCTCTGAAATACCTACCCAATTCGCCAGTCAGTGAGCATGAAGACTTCTATTCATCATCAGGTGACGAGTATGGCCCCGCATCGAACGGGGCAAACGGAGTACATGGCCCTCAACAGTCATCACCAAAAGATCGACGACATCAGAGATCTAGTAGCATCAGTATGCAACCTGAAAGCCAAAGCCTTATGCGTCAAAAAAAGCGGCTAGTTGATGCGAAGTACTACTTAAGCCACTTTGTTTCCGAGAACGACGTGCAATCGAGCAGCTCCTTCTGGCGAGTGTGGGACCAACTTAAGTTTACCGCCGTTGAGCTTGTGGAGGGCGATGACGACGACTTCGACGAAGTGATTGACGATCTCGAAGCCGGTCGTGCTTGGTACCAGTGAATTCGTTCGACCTAGGTGTGAGCCTAGCCTGGCAATGCGATTCTGATGTTAATCAGAACCTGCAAAACGTGGCTGACAGGATGCTCGCAAAGCTTGCCTTGAATTCATGACTTAAAATTCATGACTTAAGAATGGCTCATAGACGTCAAGCTTAGCTCATTCTCTAGACAAGAAGATCTGATGACCAAAGAATGGAAGGAAGAGAAGTCGTTGAATGAGGGCATTTTTATCCACGCTTCACCCTGACCCAGCGTGCGCTTGTCAGCGGCTTGAGTGAGGCAATCGATCAGGTAGGGGTTTTGCAGAGCTGCAGAATCACAACCTTTTTTTTCTCAATACTTCGAGCCAAATCGTTTGGTCTATTGTTCTGGTAGATGGCTTGTCCTATACAAATAGTGAAGTTGAACACACTACCAACACCGGACTATGTCGCCCGAACAATTGGTTCGAACTGTTCTACTTTTCTACAGGAAGCGACTTTTGGGCTCCTCCTCATATATTTATTTAACTTGCATCTATATATATATATACATATCATATAAACCCCTTCGAAATTTAGATTGAATGGAGCTGTCATTGGGTATGGCGAAGAGAGTATATAGATATCATCAAAATATGAGCATTGACCAAGATTTTTATTGTTACTCATTGATATATATGCCTTCACGACAATGTTGATGTTTTAGTTCCAGTGGGGCGTCACGCATGGATCATTCTTGAATGTAACGACCGTCTTCCAGTTCACCCATCTTATCCTGAAACGCAAATTCATCGTCTGTGTCCTCCACTATCTGAATTATCCGTCGCTTATTTCTGTCCCAATAGCGCCAAAAGTTATTGGCTTTGTTGAGATTTCGCGAGCCCTCAGAATTCTTTACCATGTGACGGATATCTTCAAACATAGTTCTTAAGTTTTTAGCATTCTGCGAACCAGTTTCCGCGACTTTTCTGTCCAGAACACCTATGGCCTCTACCAGATAGTTAAAGCAGCGTTTCTGTGCAGTTGCGTCAGCGTAAGGCACATAGCCAGAGCTGTATTGCACGTAATCCCAGAGAGGCATGATGAGAAATATTAACACGCAATCGGTGTATTACGGGGATAACCAAACGACTTTAGGCGAGAAATAAATAGGTGCAAATTTGTGCACTTTGTATGAGCCGCTTGTGCCTGTTCGGGTGCAACAGCGTTGCAATGAACGGCTATCTGTTATGCGGGTGGCCAACGGCAATCCTGATAAGGGGGAGACAGTAAGGGCAGCGATGCGCCTGTGAGCGCCAGCTTTGAGCGATTTAGAAATAGGGCAGGTTCACCGTGAGGATGACCATTACAGCTGCAGGGTTGACGGAACGGAAAACAACGAGAAGCATGGTGACAGCTGACCGAGGCATTTTACTACACAGCACTAAAAGACCTAGTAATAGTTTCAGAGCCATATCATTATCGTGAGCAGTGATGGCAACAGTCATAGGTATCAGTTCTTCGCTTCTGTCTGACAACACCCAGCTTTCTCTCCGTTGTTCGCTTAATCAAACGTTCTAGGCCACGCCGCACCGCGGAGGCACGAGGGTTTATATTAATCGGAATTCAATCGAATGTACAGTTTCCGCTTAGACTGATGAAAGATGCACTCTGACTACTGAATCCAGACATCTCCTGCCCATGTACCCCTTTTTCCACCACACGTGACATACAAGTTCTGTAAATTGAGCGTGCCTGCTTGAAACGCAGCGCTCAAGATGTACAACTTGTAACCGGTACAGATATTACCACAATAGATAAACTCATTAGTACTAGCGAGACATATTTAGTAAGTGTGAACGGCTAAATATGAAGACTATCCAGGTCAGGAACTATAAGAAGTCGCTGACCTATGTTGCCAATTAGAGCAGCCACTTTGGACTGTTGGTCGAGTAGTAACAGCTCTTCCGCGCTAGCACTTTGGGAACCCGACATAACTTCATAAATTTTTTCACCCACCAATAGAGTTACTTTCCCCGAAGCATGTGTTCGTAATGAGCCCAACTGTCCTGAGGGCCCGAGCTCAGACTCACTAGATGTATTCAACGCGGACGAAGCCATCGTATCGTCATCTTCAGCAATGTTGACGTCAGGCATATCCTGATCACCATCCGGGTCAGCCTTGATCTTAGGCCCCGAATTCTCTTGAGGTGAAGACGACCCGCTGCGGCTCATGGCGAGGTTTGGTTTCGTAGCTGCTTTTGAAGCTGCTTTCATGGCCGTCTGTTGAGACGTGCGGAGATTTGATCCATCCGGCGCTCTTCCAGCAGCAAGCGAGAGCTCTGGGAGCTGTAATAAATAGAGCTGGTTCGATTCTAGGGAGAGTATGGAACTGTCGTCGTCTATAATCTGACCAGGAATTTTACCATTGGCATTTTCGGGGACCTTGCTTTCTGCTTTTGGTCGGTCACGCGGCATGCGCACTGGGAAGTAGATTCCTTCGGCTCCACCACTGGCCATGTCTATCCTTTGATTAGAAGTCATCGCGTTGGCGATTCCATCCGGGTCAGATTTTATGCGGACACTAGCCATACGCGTACTTGAGCGCTCACCACCACCAGTGGCACCACCACCAGGTTTTGGCCTTGCGGCAGCAGCGATTGAAGGAGCAGCTAGAGGTCCAGCTGCTTCAGCACGGGTACCTAACTGACGCTGTTTGCGGCGTTCGAACTTATTGCGATTCTTTCCCTTATCTACATCATCTGGAGATGCTTCCGATGACTTTAGAGCAGGTGCAGAGCTATCGCGTTCCTCACGAGAACGGCGATTCACGGCATTTGGCATAAAGCGGCCACCTCTGCCACTAGGACCGCCGCCTCGATTCCGCGACGATGAAGACAGACCATGCAAGCGCGAAGGAGCTGCTTGTTTCTGGTCAGATTTTTCATCCGACATAAGTGTGCTTCTGGACTAATTGAGTTGTTGACTGATCACCGTGTAGGGCCAGCCAGATAATTCCACTGATTTTTTTTTATTACCCTGTCTGCAGTTGTGATCTGCACAAGCGCTAGCTAGGGTGTGGTCGATAAGATCGGTCTTTGGAATGGGTGGTGTTCAAGTAGAGAGCATCTGTGGATACTTAGTCTGTATGGATTTAGGCGCTCCCTCGTCACGGGCAAAGGACAATGGACCAGAGCGGGGGGGCTCATTTGTCCCAACGCAGCCTAGCACTAGTACTCAAACCCGTACCTCGGCCTAGTGGATCTTGTCTAGGAGGTGCAGCCTAGTCGCGACGAAAATTGGTACTAATATTAAGTACCCTCACGCTTTGCGCGCCATCCCCCGGACCCTCGATCACACACACGCACACACATCTTGACATTACTTTTTGATAGAACCCGCACTGCCTCGCGTATAATAGTAGTTCAAGCGTCTTATTCGCCACTTGCCAACGTTCAACTCACCGTAGACTGCCACAGGGCTAAATTGGGCGTGTAGGTATCTTCAAGTGAATCTGTGCTGTACGACCCCTCAAATCAACGTCTTGTTGGGAAGATTCGTTTGAAGTGAATTTTGGCTTTCGTTCTAAGATTCGTTACGGCCTAACTGCCTTTTATCTCAACGAACTCAAGTTTCTACCGCACCATATAGCATCGCTGTTTGAGATCGCACTTTGCTATGGTTAAAGCTTCTAAATGCGAGCCCGAGTATAGCGGTACGCATAACTGGGATTTCGCGCAATGCTTTGGTGATAAAGCTGATCTCGACAGCATCACTGAAGGTGATGTAATCTCTGCTGTGGAGTTTGACACCACTGGCGAATATCTCGCGACTGGTGACCGCGGAGGACGCATTGTCCTTTTTAAACGTGAAGATGGTCAAGACCAGCTTCCTCCGCAACATCGCTTTTACACAGAATTTCAAAGCCACGATCGTGAGTTTGACTATTTAAAATCTCTCGAGATTGAGGAAAAAATTAACCAAATCCGCTGGTGTCGTCCTACGAACAACGCACGCTACCTACTGTCCACGAACGACAAGACAATCAAACTGTGGAAAGTCTTTGAAAAGTCTATCCAAGTAGTGTCTGAAAATAATGGAACAGATCACCTGGGTCCTCGTAGCTTTTTAAATGTTCCGATTTCGCAACTTCGACTACCGCGAATGAATCTGCATGACACTATAGTTGCCACTGCAGCTCGTCGCACTTATGCAAATGGTCATGCGTATCACATAAACTCGATTGGGGTGAACAGTGATGGTGAGACATTTTTAAGCAGCGACGATTTGCGCATTAACTTATGGAACCTGGACAAACCAGATCTCAGCTTTAACATTGTTGATATTCGCCCCGCATCAATGGAGGAGCTGACCGAAGTAATCACTGCGACGGAATGCCACCCTCAGCACTGCAATGAGTTCATATACAGCACATGCAAAGGAAACGTGCGCCTTGCGGACATGCGCGAGCGAGCATTGTGTGATCAATATGCAAAGCTGTTCGTGGACCCACTTGAAACGGAAAGCGAATCGTTCTTCACCGAAATCACTTCCTCGATCAGCGACATTAAGTACTCACGAGATGGCAGGTACATCATCGCGCGTGACTTCATGTCAGTTAAGATTTGGGATGTTGCTATGGAGCGTCAGCCTGTGGAGACTATTCATGTGCATGACAATATTAAGCAATGGTTGTGCACATCGTACGAGACCGATTCCATTTTCGATAAGTTTGAAGTTGAGGTCAGTGGTGATTCTCGCAGCATCATGACAGGGTCGTATTCGAGCAATTTCTTCATATACCCCAACGCTATGAATTCCACGCAAGGTTCATTAGCGACTAAGGGCTCTGAGGGGGCCTTATCCTCTTCAACGTTTGCCGGATCGGACGCCTTGAAGGGGATAAGAAGTACCTCAGGGAACAGCACGTCGTCGAGTAGCTCATCAGCACCAGCTGGCTCCTCCGCTCAGCGCAGGCGACTACGTCGGCGTACGAAGCGGGGCAGAAAGCGCATGAATAACGGTCGTCGTAGCGACAGCTCTGCTTTAACTGATGATGATGAATTCGACGATGACGACATTGACGAGGAAGATGACAGAGAAGAAGATGGTTTGGAAGACCATGATATGGATGATGACGACGACGATGACGAGCCTATGGACGATGACGATGACGACGAGGATGATGGACGCTACCTTTATCGAAGCAAGTCACGCAGTTCGAATAAAAATGGGCGCAAACATCCGCGACGTGCTTCGCGGAGAGATATGCATGAGCTGTTCGAGATGGACGAAGACGAAGAAGAAGAGCGCGATGTGATTGCGCTCACTGCTAATAAGAATGTGTTTCGCAAGCGAAGTCAGAATGAGCGCACCCCGCGAGCGCGCATGAATCGTCGCAACAGCAATAAGGTAGATTTCCGCAAGAATATTTTGCACCTCAGTTGGCATCCTTTTGAGAACACTGTTGCGATTGCTGCTACAAACAACTTGTTCGTGTTCAACGCACAGCGCCAGCCTTAAAACACTAGTAGAAGACTTGGTCAAAAAAATCCTTTATTGTTTCATGTATATAGAATACAGAATCACTTGTAATCGAAAAGTTTGTGCGTTTTTGTTAGTGATCCGATATGTGATGTCTTTTGGAGTAGACCGTCATCTTACAAGACCGATGCCCGAAAATGTCGATCGCATTGCACTCGCTTTTCAAGGGGCTGATTGCTACAGGTGGTTGAGATAAAATAACTTATTTAGTACACGTGCACAAAAATTACTCCTTCTTCATGTGGTTGGTGGGGCCCCAAAAGAGAGTCGTCTGGCCGTCACCCCAGAAGAAACTGCGACTACGCATGTTTTGATAAGGCATCTCCTCAGGCCAATCCTCGTCAGGAAGCTTATTGAGAGCCTCAAGGTGCTCGATGTGGTGAAACTCTCTGGGAAGCACATACCAGGCGCATGCAGCAAGGACGGGAATGCATCCAAGAGAGATATTACGCCAGAGATGAGTGGTGCTCTTAGCGTGCTCCTCGACGTGCTGCTCGAGGCTCTTGAAGGCGTCAGCCTTGGCCTTGTTGGGCGTAAAGACGATTTGATGGTTAAAGCGAGTGGCTACGCGGCTAGCTTGGACTCCACGACGAAGCATTGTTAAGTGATATCTGTTTTGCTGATGAGTAGTAGTATGTACGTCTCCTTAGGTACCGGGCCTAGTGGTTTTGGGTCGTTCGACTTGTATTTGTCATTATTGGATCGGGTCAGAACGAGCAATCAACGTAAGGCGTCTCCTTAAGTGCTCGAATGATAGGGTAATTAACATCACCTTGCGGCTACAGATGCCTAAGATAAAATATGGCCTGTAGTTGTCAATGGCCTGTAGTTGTCAACTAAGGTAGTAAACTAGCATATTTCTACATATGAAACTTCAGTATTAATATTAAATATTCGAACAATAAGATTCAACGGTCAAAACGGAGCTGCTTAAATCTGTAATATGATAACTGTGGTGGGTGTTTTTCCGTTGCCGTAATCCGTAAGTCCGAAAGTTAGAGACACACTCTCACTGTGCCTGAAAAGTCCGAGGATGACCCCGAGCCGGCGGGTAAGGTAGGTCGGGGCTCCACAATTGTCAGTTGGTATTCGTCGAGCGCTCGGCGCCGGAAAAGCTGATCTGCGCGTACGTGGCCCCATCACGTGGGTGGTCGGTACCCATCCCCATAACTACCCAATCATTTAGCGGGACCGCGTGTTCGGGGATCGAGGTTGTGGTGCGCACACTACGGATCGCTGACGTAACGCAATTCCTGAGCACCCAATCCGCTTTTTCCACCCTTCCCACACAGATCTCTTTCTTTTCTCCACCCATACTAGCAAGACTAGAGAAATAATGTTCAAGTCTGCCCTCCGTCTGTCTCCCCGGGTGTCGGCTTTGCCCAAGACCTTCAGTGCTGGTGCTCGCCGCAGCTACGCCAAGGCTGCCCCCACTGAGGTTTCTTCTATCCTTGAACAGCGCATCCGCGGAGTCTCATCTGAGGCTAGCCTCGACGAGACTGGACGTGTTCTATCCATCGGTGATGGTGTCGCTCGTGTCTTCGGTCTTAACAAGATTCAGGCTGAAGAGCTGGTTGAATTTTCCTCCGGTGTCAAGGGCATGGCCTTGAACTTGGAGGCTGGCCAAGTCGGTATCGTGCTGTTTGGTTCTGATGCCCTTGTGCGTGAGGGCGAGACCGTCAAGCGTACCGGTTCTATCGTCGAGGTCCCCGTTGGCCCTGAGTTGCTCGGCCGTGTTGTCGATGCGCTCGGTAACCCCATCGATGGCCGTGGCCCTCTGAACGCCAAGGAGACCCGCCCTGCCGAGGTGAAGGCCCCCGGTATCTTGCCCCGCCGTTCGGTTCACGAGCCTATGCAGACTGGACTTAAGTCTGTTGACACCCTGGTTCCCGTTGGCCGTGGTCAGCGTGAGTTGATCATTGGTGACCGTCAGACCGGCAAGACTGCCATTGCTCTGGACACCATCCTTAACCAGGCCACTCTGAACTCTGGCAGCGATGAGAGCAAGAAGCTGTACTGTGTGTACGTTGCTATCGGACAGAAGCGTTCCACAGTTGCTCAGCTTGCTCAGACTCTTGAGGCTAACGGTGCTTTGAAGTATTCTATCATTGTCGCCGCGACCGCTTCGGAGGCTGCCCCTCTGCAGTACCTCGCTCCTTTCACTGGTTGCGCCATGGGTGAGTGGTTCCGTGATAACAAGCGCCACGCATTGATCTGCTATGATGACCTGTCGAAGCAGGCTGTTGCTTACCGTCAGATGTCGCTTCTGCTTCGTCGTCCCCCTGGACGTGAGGCTTACCCCGGTGATGTCTTCTACCTGCACTCTCGTCTCCTTGAGCGTGCTGCCAAGATGTCGGAGAAGCACGGTGCTGGCTCTCTGACCGCTCTGCCCGTCATTGAGACTCAGGGCGGTGATGTGTCTGCGTACATCCCCACCAACGTTATCTCCATCACGGATGGTCAGATCTTCTTGGAGGCTGATCTCTTCTACAAGGGTATTCGCCCTGCCATCAACGTTGGTCTTTCCGTCTCTCGTGTCGGTTCGGCTGCTCAGGTCAAGGCCGTCAAGCAGGTCGCTGGTTCTCTGAAGCTCTACCTCGCCCAGTACCGTGAGGTCGCTGCTTTCGCTCAGTTCGGCTCTGATCTTGATGCTTCTACCAAGCAGACTCTTACTCGTGGTGAGCGCCTGACTCAGCTGCTTATCCAGCCTCAGTACTCGCCTCTCCCCGCCTCTCAGATCGCGCCTATTATCTACGCCGGTGTGAACGGTTTCCTTGATAACATTGCTGTCAAGGATGTCCGCCGTTTCGAGTCCGAGTTCCGCGATTACATCCAGTCCAATGAGAAGGGCATTGTTGACGCTATCGACAACAAGGGTGAGTTGAGCAAGGAGGAGATCAACCAGCTTAAGGAGGCTGCTTCTAAGTTCAGCTCTTCTTTCCAGTAAATGAATAGCGCAAGTTATTGCGGCTAGTCACGAAAATTAGCGTAGCTAAATAGATACGATCTTAAATCAAGAATGAAATCTGACTGACTTGGGCTTCTGAGGCCCCAGTTCGTGTTTATTCTTTTCTCTTCTCTCTGCACGTTTACGCGTGTGTTTACAACCTAGCCCACACACAACACCCCAATGTTCTAGCTTCTTAGTAGTAGAGGTTCGTATGTGGGAATCTTTTGTGCCGGGGAGGCAAGATGCACCTACAGTGACATTGATTTTAGTGGGGAATGAGCCTATTGCGCAATTTTCTGCACTAAAGTCAACCGAAACAGACTTTCAACAATTGCGAAACGACTCATTTCTTAGCTTCCATCGGTACGTCGATCGGAGTGAAGCCGGCGAGACCAAGCTCATTCTAGAGATATTCAGAGCAACAGAGCTTCGTCACGAACTTGCGGAGGTGATAAAGTTCAAAGGGGATGCTGTGCTTGTAACGAGTTTCAGCTGGTTGAGACCAGATCTTTGGCCTAATCAAGTAAGTGTGCTTAACCAGATCACGAGTAGCTACACTTCTAGAGGGGACGATTCGTCCGAAAAAACCCACGTTAAGGTTCTTATTATGTGCCATGACTATGAGGAGGTAATGCATGACAACTCATCGGCTAGTCTTAGTACCGATGCTGATGCGTGCCATCAGTACCTTCGCGCTACGGCACTCAAATTATCCGCCTCTACGTTGGCATACCCCAACTCAGCTCTTCCTGCCTTTTTCTGGCTAGCATCTCTGAAACATGCACTTAATCTCGATAAGGATATCTCTTACCCCTCAGAATCGTGGGTTGGCGAGCCCATAATTGTCCTTGGAGGGGATGACAAACAAAAAATACTCGCTATAAACCCCCACTTTGACGTTGATGCTGCATTTGAAAATATCATGGGTCTGAAACCCATTATTCCACCTCTATTTTCTGATGATTCTGAACATATAGCGCTGCCAAAGATCTTGCGAGAGCTGATAGTTGAGCATGAGCGTCAGAATGCGCAATCACCAAATTCGGCAGGATCACAGTCTAGGTTTGATGCCAAGCAATTCCGTATGTTGTTGGCTCAAGGTGGTGATAATGAAGAACACAGGGTGATGAGCGACTTTTTCACCACACTAGCTGAAAAGTCTATGTATAGTGAGGCTAAGCAGCCAGAAGGTTTGAAGTAGTTGAATAGTTTATTTATAAAGAGAACCCGAATCGATAGGTGTAGTATGATGATGCGGGGTAATAAAATGAATCTGATTCAGTCCAGGGGTCCGCTAGGTCTGTGAAATACGGGCTTCGCACGAACCAGACTCCGTTAGGTAGCGCACCCACTTAAGAGTGCTGTACTTAGTTTCCTCCACAACTTGTAAGGACTGGACCCGCAAGGAAGAACTCGTGAACATGGATATGGAAAAGTTGATGTGTATGGGACCGTTCCCGCTAAGAGGCTCATCCGTGCTTATTCTTAAAGTAGCGTCGTGTTGCCCTGATAGCCGCGCGATTTTCCATTCAACAGCTGTATTCTCTGGCGAAAATTTGGCTTTTCCTGAGGAGCTCTTCAACTTCTGAGAACTGCTAGTACTGTTAGGTGGAAGTGGTACAAGGATAACAACATTGGTGAAGTGCTTTTTCGAATCCAGTGAGCAGCGAATCCGCACCGTATGTTCACTGTGATGCCATTCATTTTCGACGGAGAATGGAATCATAAGTCCACGGCTCACTCGGTAACGCAAGAGGTCAAACTCCCCCTCTGGGGGTACGAACTGAACAACGCCATGAGACTGGAACCGTGTATGGTCGACACATGCATGGAGTTGACTGTTTTCTAGAACAGCCGAATTATTTAGATCGACTTGACAGTGAGGCATGCCGCTGAGATGAGCCTTGACTTTGAGCAGGCCGTCTACACTCGCGCTGATTAATTGACCTGTTGGATCGAATACAGCATTGATGCGCTCTACGACATCGAGGTAAATCTCGTTTCGCCTGTGCTTCACATCTCCACGGCGCCAGGGTACATCGCTGTCACCGCTAGTGCTCGAATCAAGCACCGATCCTGAGGGAATTGGGCCCAGTGTGCTAGAGGATTTACTGCTACCGCGACCCGAACCAGATCCAGAGCTGTTAGAGTTATTTCCGCTGCTGTAATTTTCTCTCGGGATACCGTGACTGTCTTTCCCATTACCGCTTACCAGTGATGTTGAGGATGCGAACCCCGATTTGGCGCTAGTTAGCGTGCGCCGGAGGGATCCTACGACACCACCGGCGGCACCACCATTAGAACTCAAACCACCAAGCTCGTCAACACCTGTGCGGCCGAAGTTGTATTCGTTTCGGTCATCTCCTCGCGACAGGCGCAGCGTGCTGATATCGGTGTTCTGGGGATAGCCATAGTCGACGAGTTCGTCGAATATTTCGTATATCTCCGCTACATACCGGTAGCATGCAGCCTCGTCAAAACGTCCAAACTGGGCTGTGAAGACGCTGCACATCTTGTATAGGATTTCGAACACACCGATCGCATCGACGTCACCACGAGACACGCCCACGACATACAAGTCATTATGTCGGATATGTAGAAAACTTGTTGAGCCCATGGTCAGAATTGGTGTGGAAACTTCTGGGTTCGCTATCACCTGCACCCGGAAAGCATCGGTAACTGCGCGCCTCAGGCCCTCTTTATAGATGCGCGACGCAAGGATCTCGCCGCGATGTCCATAGATTAGTACTGCCGAAATCATTGAGTCTTAAAGGAGACTCAACTCTAGTGATGGTCTTCCTGTCCTAGAGCCTTTTCCCCTTCGTTTGTATCCAGCACCGTGCCCAGGGGTTGATGAGATGTTGACTCCTCGGTGGGTTAAAGGGCACCCCTACAACACTTCCCGCGGCAGTTTCGGGGCTTCCCAAGCTGGTCTGATATGCAGCAACTGAAATATACATGAATAGAAGTACTACATAAGTTTATACGTAAATACGCACATTTTATTTTATAAGTCAACACATTGAGCCTTTTTCTTTTACCATTCAATTTCGCTTGATCCAAAGGGTCGGTTTGTTTCAAGTTCGCGGACTAACCCATCGACGTTCGATAGATATTTTCCCAGGATTGCCTGCTTTTCTTTAGTGGTCAACCTTAGTGGCTTGCGCGACATATCCGAGAATCGGGTTTCGGGGACTAAATAGAAGAACAAAAATTGCAGAATAGCCAGCTTGACCTGCGTATCGGTCCGAGATTGCTTGAAAACGTCACACACAAGCTTGGGACCACTGAGTTGCTCAAACAATCTAATAACCTCTACTTGCCGCACCATTGCAGCAACAAGAGTGTCAATTGAGGCTGTTTGAACTGCAGAACTAGTGTGCTTGATGCCTCTTTGGAGTAAAGTTTGCAAAACGGAGTCTTGTTTGAAAAGTTGCCGCGAGGGACGGTGTAAGAGGATCAGGCCTCGAAGAACTCGTAAAAACTGGATACAAGTTTCCTCCTTATATCCGGGAGCCAATATATCGGCTAATTGAGGAATCATGCGACCAGCAACATTAAGCACAAATGAGTTTTGTGTAATGGGGAAATCTTTGACGTTGCTGCTCATCAGCAGCTCTAGTGAGCGCAAAGAAGTACTATATTCAGGCTCCTGGCGCTTTTCTAATTGCTTGAGTGCCAGAAGAAGCTGAGATTCCATGCTTAGATGAGATATCTTATCAGAATAGATCCGTTGTTTACACTGTGTGATCCACCCGGCTATCCTAGCACTACTAGGGTGACGCAACATACTTGTAAGGCATGTCCCAACCCGCATGAGCACATACATGAGCAATGAAGTAGGATACTAGTATACTAGTATTATGGCGCATATATAACCACGAAATATCGTATAGAATATCGCGAGTAAACCAAATGAAATTCTAGAGACAGACGGTGTGCCAAAATACCAAAATGAACTTCACCTTCGTCACGATACGCTTGATTGGGTGACGGCTGCCGGGAGAGGTGGATAGGTTACGTGGGGTTACGTTGGGGCTCAAGCCCAGCTTGGTTGAAAGTCTGGTTCGACCAACTTTGATCGCTCTTGCACCGGCTAGATCAACCCCCGAAATCTTTTCTTAAAGATGAGAGTTGTTCTCCTCGGTGATGATGGCGTGGGAAAAAGCACCCTCATAACGTGCTTGTTCAAGGACCGGTACATACCAAATATCGAGGATGTCTTACCGGTTCTTTTCTTCCCGAGCCAAAATGATACCACAGTGGCTTTAGTGGATACTTCCCCATCACTAGCAAATCGGAATAAACTGCTCACCGAACTTAGGCATGCCAATTGCATTTGGCTGGTCTACAGTGATCACTACACTATGGAACGCATATCGTTGTTCTGGCTCCCTTTCCTTCGAAATAATGGCGTGAATTTGCCTATAATTTTGTGTCAAACTAAGCAAGATCGCTTATTCTCGGATGATGGGGAGCTCGAAGATATCAGTATCGAAGAGGAAGACGACGTGATAGAACTCATGCAGGATTTCAAAGAAATTGAGAGTTTTGTGCGTTGCAGTGCTAAAATGAAACGAAATGTGAATGAAGCGTTCTACTTATGTCAAAGAGCTATCTTATTTCCGCTTGCCCCGCTCTATGACTCTAAAATTGGGAAATTGAAGCCGCTGGCAGAACAAGCGCTAACTCGCGTGTTCTTCGTAAATGATGAAGATCAATCGGGAATTATGACACGAAAAAAACTGGAAAAGTTGCAGGCCGCCGTCTTTAACACGCTCCTTGGTGATGAAGAGGTTCAGCTGATTCACGAGACTTTGGCGAATATTCAAACTGAGGACCGGGGTGGTGTTGCGCAGGAGGAATCTGACCAGGTGCTTGGTCTGACCAGCCCACTGCAAAGAACCGAAGAACTCATGCCAATCAATGCTACTCAATTGCCTGATCAGTATTGGTTAGGCCGAAGCGTAGTACTTTATGATGAGACCGTTGATGGACTCACGCTGGCAGGCTTCCTGCGCCTAGCCCAACTCTATTGCGAGCGTGGGCGACATGAAACGATCTGGGCTATTCTGAGGCGTTTCCACTACACAGACTCACTAAGTCTTGATGAAAAATTTCTTCGTCCAGCTTTCCACGTAGATTCACAGAGCCATGTGGAACTAAGCCCTGACGGATACCAGTTCTTAGTCGACTTGTTCACGTTATTTGACCGAGATAACGATGGTGGATTAAGCCCTACAGAGACGAAGAAGCTGTTTACACCGACACCTGGGCTACCCGCATTGTGGAAGAAGGTCAATTTCCCGTATTCTACTCTGCGTAACGATGATGGATATGTCACATTGCAAGGGTGGCTCGCACAGTGGTCCATGTTTGTATTTTTGGAGCATAGTAATGCGTTGTCGTATATGGCAATGCTAGGCTATCATCAACGTGCATCGAATCCGAGTGATATTAAGTCTGCCTTGCGTGTGACGAAGCCCGCTAAACGCCGTAACCCCAGATCACGAGTATACCGTCAGCATGTCGTACCGGATCGACAGGTCTTCAATTGCTATGTTTTGGGAAGTACTGGCGCTGGAAAATCAACACTGCTTCAATCCTTTCTGGGATCACGCGTGCGTTCTAATCCGTCATCCACCGGAGAAAAATACCAGGCTAATATGAGCAGCAGTCACCTTCTAGATGAGAGCAATGGCGAAAATGAAAGCCTTGGTCGTGGCCGCGATAGTTTTAGTGCGAGAATACTTGATACTAATGCTCACGAGGAGCCAAAACTCACCGCAAGAGATGAAGGACTTGTAAACGAGTCTGGATTTCGACAAGGACTCTCGAGTGGTATAGAGCGGCGAAGTAGAACACTAAGTGACACTCTGGGAGAGGGTAACCGACAGCGACCTGACATGCCTCACACCGTCGTGAATAGTGTTGAGATGCCTGGTGGAAAGCAAAGCTACCTCATATTGCAAGAGGTGAGTGTATCGCGGAACCTCGAAGATTGTGACGTGGTTTGTTTGACGTACGACTCGTCCGATCCGGATAGTTTCGCATATCTCGTGGAGCTACGTGCGAAACATCCCGAGCTCGACCGAATGCCTTTGGTTTTCGCAGCGCTCAAGGCAGACCAGGATCGTGCTCAGCAACGCTGTGATGTCCAGCCTGACGAGTACACTGGCTCGCTCGGAATTTCAGCACCGATGCATGTAAGCTCGAACTGGCCGTCTAGCCTCAATGCCTTTTTTGTTCAACTGGTGGACGTTGCAATGCACCCCGGGTCGGCAACTATCACACTGCCTGGTGATGAGCCGGAAACGTCATTGTTGCCAGAACTGACGGTTGCTGCAGTTGCCAGTGCCGCGGTAGCTATGGCTTGGTGGCTGAACTACTTCTATCGCCGACCTTCTTCCACTTAGCTACTAATGGTACTCTCTCCATGCATATATCTATACATATACATAAAAAGATCATACATAGGTTTGCGTTTCCCTCTAGGTCCAGACGATCAAGCGTGGTAAGCATCCACTAGCAACTGAAAATGATTAGAGATTTCCGATGCCAACTGACCATCAATATCACTCAACAGGGCAGCCACAACAAAGTAGTTGCTGTGAAGTATACGCTCTTCACCAGACGCTAGTTTGGAAATGAAGAGCTCATAGGATTCAACAATTGCCTGAACATTGCGCTTTAAATCCTGCTCTGGCTCACCAGGACAGAGTTGGAGAATACCTGATAAAAAACTCGACACAAGTTGAGTCAGTATATGCGGACCCGGGGCACTGGATTTTTGAGCAGAGCCATGATTCAAGTTTGAACCGGTTGTTGATACTTTCAGAGCTGCGGCTTCAATGCTTAGGGCTTGCTGATTGCAGATCGAGATTATCAGTGGCCACACTCGCTGATATACGTGGGTTTTCAGCCAGGCAGGGGCCCATCTCTGAAGATTCGCCTGCTGTTGTGCCAAGCGTATAACTACAAGCAGGCCGAATAAATCCCCCGAAGACTGAGTAACCCAGAGTCCCAGAACTTCTGCGTAAAAGTCGAGAGTAGGCTGGAAAACTTCGACGAACGACACTTTACCGTCACCGATACATTTCGCCATCTGGGCTTCCATACCAAAACTGTCATTCAACGTGACTAAGAGGCTTCTAACTAGCACCTCTATAGGATACTGGGGTGAGGCGGCCGAGGGAACGGCCGTCATAGGTAGGACGGACTCTTCACCTGCGGCTACAGGATAATTGCGCGCACTGGTAACCGTTGATGCAACGGAATTGGCAGGTGATGCAGCTCTTGATGGGACCCGGGGTGTATGGACCTTGCTGGTGCTGAAATCGTGTGAAGTGTTGAGCTCAGATGAATCTGTGGCCTGGGACAAGCTCACCAGAGAATTGTTCAGGATTGCTGGGCGAGTGCCGACGCTAAATGAATCCAGATCGCGTAGTTCAGAAGATCCGAGACCGAAAAAACCTGTCGAGGTACGTGTGACCGCTGAACCCAATAGCTTAGGCTGATCCTGTGTGGCTATCGGCTGCCGGCCAAGCCAGCGCCCGTACTTACCAAACAGCATCGTATAGTACCACTTCATGGTGTTTCTATAAGCATGACCCAGTGTACTGGCTAGACGCGGTGTTTGCGAGTTCAAGAGCTCAAGTGCGGGTTTGGCATCTAACAACTCGAGCTGTACCATTTGTGAGTTTACACCTGGGCGACGCAAGACTCTTAGATTTGTCACGACTAAAGTCTTAACTCGTTCTATCGCGTAGCTTATCACGACTCGGCGTAATTTCTGCGCCCCTTCCAGAGACTTTAATGGTGGTTCATTAGTGAAATTTGGCGGCAACTCGAGAGGCTTTCGCACTCGTTCCAGAGCACCAAACCAGGAAGAATTAAGCTTTTTCTCAAATATTGTGTCAATATCTTGAGCAGATGGTAGAAATTGTTGTAGAAGTGGGTCTACTAGCGTCAAGGCTTCCTCGCGTCGGAGCAGTTTGTGGTGGAGAACTGAGCTTTGAGACTCCAAGGAGGACATAGTATTGCTCAGCTGCTCCACCTCTTCTGCAAAGTGGTTACTCTTTTCCTGTAGCTGCGCAAGTGCATCCAGTGAAGCGTGGGTCACTTCCTCCAAATGATCAAGCTCGCTAGTTTTGAGCTCAAGCTGTGTTTCGTCTACAGTACGATCAGTGACTGTAAACGGTGAAGCTAGCTCTTGTGGTGTAAGGCTCAAGATCTCGGCTACTTCTCTCATGCTAGGCACACACACGCTTTTCGGGGGCTCAAAATACTCCTGGTTATCTCTAACTTATGTGGATGCCCAAAGACCAAGCCCTCGATCTGCGTGAAACATGTTCGACATGACGATGACTATCAAACATGAAGAGACAAAAAAAACTGGCAAACTTGGTAAATATCTCTAATATTGTAATATTTCTTGGATTCTCCATAGCTCACTAGTTTCTGCCCACGATTATCAAACGTATTCGTGCCAATTCATTACAGCGGTTCTACTCGTATGAGAACATATCTGAGTTATATCGCGAAGCATCAAAATGTCACTATGTTACAATGTTAATGCTTACAGCAGGTATCAAATAGTGTGGACACTACATTATTGTATTTAATATTTCCCCACAGTGGCCGATCAGCAGCCGGTAAGGGCAAGGTTATATGTACGGACCGTTTTAGTGGTGAGAGGATAACATAACTAGCCCGCTTGTGTACTTGCTATTCAGGGCACACACAAGTAACTGTTACGCAGTTCTATTTCACACAAGCGTCGTGGTGGGAGCCATTGTTCACGCAGTAGTCGAAGACATTTTAGACGAAATATCTTGCATATCATTTAATTGACCTCAGACTTATTGGCCGTAGGTTGGGCCGAAGCTTCTTCATGCTTACTGAACTAAACAAGTACAGTCTGTGGCCTATTCTACGAGCTCTAGCAACGTCATCAAAGAATGGGTCCTTTGACGGTCGCGGATCAGTCTTACGAAATAGGACCTTTTTTAAATTGACTGGACGTCTCAATGGTTTCCGCGCGTTGAAGGCTACTGACATCCTTAAGCAGTCGCAATCATCATTTAAACGAAATGAGTATTGGCAGCACTCAAACTACAATCACGAATACGAAAGCTATAGTCGAACTCCGAAAGGAAAGAAGCCTTTCGCTCTGATGGCATCTTCTGCTCTAGTTTTTGACGGCATTCAAAGCGATCCGGAAAGTCAGCCCGATGGCAAGACTCGCACAGAGAAGATGCTAGAGATTAGTCGTGACCAGTTATCACAAGAGATGAATCAGCGATATGAGAGACTAGGCCCAGTACTCTCTTGGTTGTTGAAGAACATTTACGAGCCGATGATGACTCTTTTTCGCGTGGTACAGTTACTGGTACTATTCTCACCTGTATTTATCACTGGATTACCGGTGATGATAAAATGGACACCTGATAGCTATAAATTGCTTTGGTACAAGTTTCTCGTGAAAATGATGGGTGCAGCAGGTCCTTCATTCATCAAACTGGGCCAATGGGCTGCTAGTCGCTCTGATATTTTCTCGGCAGATCTTATCCATGAGATGTCTAAATTGCATTCTAATGCAGTGAGCCACGGAATGAGCCATACTCGCAGAGTTGTGGAGATGAGCTTTGGGAAACCGTTCGATGAGTGCTTTACATCATTTGACGAAAAACCTCTAGGTGTTGGAGCCATGGGGCAAGTATATCGTGCGACTTACGTCTCTGATGAATACAATGGCGACGTTGCGGTAAAGGTGCTACACCCTCGAGTGGAGACTACCATCACGCGCGATCTCCAAATCATGATGGTTCTAGCAAAGTGTGTGAATGCACTTCCTACCATGGAGTGGTTATCTCTACCTGGAGAGGTAACTACTTTCGGTACCATGATGCACAGCCAAATTGATCTCAGAATAGAGGCTGAGAATCTGAAGATTTTCAACGATAACTTCCGTAAGGACAAGGATATTTCTTTTCCCAAGGCTCTGTTAGAAGTCAGTACCAGAGATCTTTTAGTCGAGCAGTTGGTCGGAGGTGTATCTATGGAAAAGATCTTGAAATATAGCAAGCATACTGATTTTGACCGTGGCGTTGCGAAACTTGGTTTAGACGCCTTTTTGAAAATGCTACTATTGCATAACTTCATCCATTCAGATCTTCACGCAGGAAATATATTCTTATCCATTGACGGAGAACCTGAACAGCTCAAGGGTCTCAACGCTGCAAATAATCAGGAAGAATGGGATGCGATTTGGCGGAATTTGAATCCTGGCATTGACAAACCTCATCTGTGGTTCATAGACGCTGGCCTAGTCACAGAACTCAATCCTAGAAACCGCGCAAATTTTATCGAACTGTTCAAAGCAATTGCAACATTTGACGGATACAAGGCTGGTGAGCTCATGGTTCAGCGTAGCCGAACGCCAGAAACTGTAGTGGACGAAGACGTTTTCGCATTACGGGTTGAAAACCTCGTCAACAAGGTAAAAAAGAGAACATTTGCACTTGGGTCGGTGGGAATTGGAGATCTACTTGCAAAAATGATGGATATGGTTAGAAGGCATCATGTCCGCATGGAAAGTGACTTCATCACTGTAGTTCTAAGTATACTTTTGCTGGAGGGAATTGGTCGTCAGCTAGATCCTGATCTAGATATCTTCAAGGCTGCCCTTCCAGTGCTGCGCAAGGTAAGTCAGCAACAAGCAGCCAACGGGATGAAGGTTCATCTGAGCACTGACGACATGGTTCAGATGCTTAAAGTCTGGCTTGTTCTTGAGACCCGCCAATTCATCAATGGAAGCGTTCAAGAGGTGTATAGAAGTGTCAAGTACGACCGATTGTGCCCCAATTCCTGAAGTATCATAATGGGCGCTCGAAATAACTCGTTGTAAGAGGTTTCGGTTAGCGAATAGACGTGATATCCATAGACCTTTACACCGCATATATCAATTATCACCTTTATCGTACTGGTTTAGTCTGGCCAGGAAACCCAAACTTTTACACACGCTATATCCCGCTGGATCTCCTGTATCTCGCTGGATCTCCTCTATCGCTGGATCTGTATTCGGCTGGATCTCCTGTATCCCGCTGGATCCCGGTCCCAACCCCGAGTCACACATACACACACATGCACGCACCACGAGGGTAGGCCATATAATCATTACCCTATGGCGCTGACGAATCCGTGAAACGTGCGCTCACATGCATGCGTTCAGTGTCTCTAGGGCTCAGTTCCGGGGCATTCGAGCCATTGAGCGGCCCGAGACAGGACCAGTCGTGAATCCGTGTATGCGGGGGTAAGGTGACATCACCGCGGATACAGATAATGCACTAGAACCAAAAATCCTCACTATTACAGATTCTATTTGTGCGCCAGATCATATTTGACCCTTCAGTACTGTATAACCAGCACGGAATATTCTCAAACAGAGATCGGACCATAGAAAATTCATAGAAACGTTGGTGTCAGATTGAAGGTGCATCGCTAGGCACACTGATTTGATATTGGAACTCTGGATTTCACGTGTCGCCTTAGATGAAATTTGCCAAGACGCTTATCAGGAACGAGGTCCCTGAATGGGCACAGTTCTATATCGATTACAAGGCACTGAAGAAACTTGTCAACGTGGCTGCTTCTGAGCTGAGCATTGCAGCCAAGCGGGAAGATCCCAATAGGCCACATACTGTGAGTGAAACATTTGATGACAAAATCACTGCTCCGTTCTTCTATGCAATGGATCGGAATGTGGAGAGAGTAGACAATTTCTACAACTCAAAATACGCCGAATATACTCGCAGACTCCGTCATGTGGAGCAACAGTGTTCCTTGATCTTCCAACAACTCAATCAAGATGAGACAGAAGAATCTGAGAAGGAGGAAATGACTGCCATGCTGTTAGAGTTACGATCTCATCTTCGTAATCTTCAATGGTATGCAGAAGTTAACAAACGCGGGTTCACAAAGATTCTCAAAAAATTCGATAAGAAGGTAGGGACCCGTGCCAAGTCTCACTATCTCAGTTCGAGAATCCTGATCTTAGGATTTTCACATGGTATTGAGGTTACCGAAAAGGTCGATGCTATTAGTAGACTGCTCCGTGACATAGCTCCCCACATCCGCCATCAGTCACCTCCACTACAATCGAGGACTAATTCCTATATGGGTTCCCAGATTCAGTCTGGCCATCCGGGTGAGATCGGAACCGTTTCTCTTACCAGAACAACTTCAGATTTATCAATGCCACATTCGCCCCTCGGTATGTTACGCATTGCCGTTGAAAATAATGAAGCGAAGGAGGTAATTGACACACTGAGTACTTTGACGCTTAACGCGAAGCAGGTGATCTCATTGATATTGCGAGCCGTAAGTGTGCACGCCATTGATGTCATACCCATATTGGCTGAGCGGTACGCCGTTCAGCTGGTAGACGGAACAAGTGACATTAATAGACGAAACATCGTGCACAAAGCAATAATTAATGAAGGTCGTAGCATGGCCGACTTGAAATCCGCCTCGAAGATGGAAATCGGTATCGGAGTGCCTGGCAGAGCTACGTCCGACAATGCGACATCTGGGAATTACAGGGTCAAAGAAGAACTCGCTGACAGTGACAACGAATTAGTTGATCAAAAAGGAGCAGAGAGTCTCAGAGTTCTTGTGGAAGCATTGAGTCGTCGCGTACCTATTGATGCCTTTATTATGGCGGTAGATTTGCAATTACGCACACCTGTTCACTATTCGGCGAGATACGGCTTGTCAGCTACAATGTCCATGCTCCTTGAACTAGATGTTGCCACCCTCAAGTTCAGTGACGCGGATGGTGCAACACCATTGGATTTGGCAGTGCTGAATAAACAACCCCGAACTTTGAGTCGGATCCTCGAATACTCGCCTGTAAAAGTCCCGGAATTGCTCTTGACAGCAGCCAGGCTAGATGCCTCCGCAGTGATCGACGTGCTGATAGAGGAAGGCAAATATGATGTGAATTTCCAAAATGGCAATTCTCCTACTGGCGAAACTGCACTGCATGTGGCCGCTAAGTACAACAATATCAACTCTGTTAGGCTACTGATAAAGCATGGTGCAGATGTGGAGATCAAAGAATCTACGTTTGAGTGGACGCCAATTTTCTTCGCTGCTGTGGACGGATCTGAAGAAATTGCCCAAGCACTGCTTGATGCTGGCGCAAAAGCCGATGTCTTGGACAATTCTGGCTGGACTGCGAAGGAACATGCTGCTTTAAGGGGCCACCTAGATCTTGCTCGAAAGCTACCATCTCCACCGGCCTCACCGCCACGGCCACTAGCAATGTCACAGAGCCTCGACAAACGTCGTACAGCCGATAACACTGTTCTAAAAACGTTTGGTCACAGATATCTCGAAAATGAGCAGGAGGTCTTGGTGTTGGTAACTTTGGGATCCCGTGACTTGCGTAAGAATACACAGCCGGTACAACTGGAGAAGTTGCCTATGTCTGAGGCTGGTAAAACGCAGCTCGATACGGCGCTGACATTAGTTGTAAGCGCTGTCAATGCTACAGGTGAACCGTACCAAGTGGATTTGCCGGTGTCGGCGCTAGATTTATCAACGGAACCAATTCCATTTTTCACCACCGAATTTCCAAATATGATGCTTGTATTTGATCTTGTGCCTACATACAGTGCTGGAAGTAACAGTCTCGCCCGAGGTGTTTATATGCCCCCTCCTTTGAGTCTCATGACCAACCTCAACAAGTCAGTGCAGACCGTGTCTATCATAGAGTCGAACTCGCTGCAGATTCTGGGCCAGGTGCATTTTGAGTATCTCATTGTGAAGCCGTTCGTTCATCCAGCAGTTGGGTTAGATGTATCCGCAACATACTGGCGCTCCCTTATCACTACGCGGGTGATTGGTCATCGAGGATTGGGAAAAAACACACTACAAAAAAGCAGTTTGCAGTTAGGTGAAAATACGGTCGAGAGTTTCATACAAGCGGCAAATCTAGGGGCTTCGTATGTCGAGTTTGATGTCCAACTAACTAAGGACAACGTTCCAGTTATTTACCACGATTTTCTGGTAGGTGATAGCGGGTTTGACATCCCGATGCATGCAATGACTTTAGACCAGTTCATGAACATACAGCGACCAGTCCGTGGTCGCCATGAGCGGAAGTCGGAAGATGACATGATCAATCATCATGGGGGTTTCCGGGGAAATGGAGCTAGTGACGACAGCATGCAAGTTAAATCGAGCGATGGCGTTCACAAGGGCGGAGAATCATTCAAAAATCTTTATGATGGTCTTTCTTCAGAAAATTCCATCCCTGTGGTTCCTTCGATGAGCCCAAGTGAAAAATACGGATCAATCTTGCCAAACGTGAAACCAAAGCGGTCGCGCTCAGTCCACCAATTCAACAGCAGTGAGGACGCGGACATCAGCTACGATGACGCCGTACGCCGTATGAGGTACACGAGAGACTTCCAAACTAAAGGGTTCAAAGGCAACGTGCGTGGACTGCATATACAGTCCAAATTCGCTACCTTAGATGAGTTGTTTCGAACACTACCCACGGGCCTTGGGTTCAATATCGAGTTCAAGTATCCGATGCAAGATGAAGCAGAGAGCGAGGAGATGGACGGTACAGTATTCGAGATCAATCATTTCGTGGATTCCATTCTCAAAGTCATTTATGATCACAAAAAGGAGCGCGATGTGATCTTGTCCAGCTTTAACCCCGATGTCTGCATATTACTATCTCTGAAGCAGCCTTCGATTCCCATTTTGTTCTTAACAGAAGCCGGTACGGAGAAAATGTATGACATTCGTGCGTCATCTCTTCAGGAAGCTATCCGCTTTGCTCGGCGCTTCAACCTTCTCGGAATTGTATCCGGGGCTTCTCCCCTGATAATGTGTCCGCGTTTAGTCCGTGCAGTAAAGGAATCTGGGCTAGTTTGTTTCACATATGGCACAGACAATAACGTTCCTGAGAACGCCCGCATTCAGCTGAAGGCAGGCGTAGATGCTGTGATCGTGGACTCTGTCTTAGCTATTAGGAAAGAGCTCACCGATGCCACAAGTCAAAATTCAGACGACATACTCGTCAGAGAAGTGACGAGCGCATTAGATAAAGCAAAGATTACTTAGAGAGCCTAGGATTGAATAGATGCGTATGGAGTAGATCAATGTATAGAAATGCAGAGTGTCTCAAATAATTCTTAATAAATACTGTCATGGGCAGTCAAAGCTGCTAGGAGTGAAGACGCTTACGCCTCTACCTGGCTGAAGGATTTAAGAAATCAGCTTCTTCAAAATCGTCGTCCAATGGAATGGAATGAGATCCATGGCCGGGAGGGAACAAGTGGCTGCTTCCGTTGGTTGGGAGCGAAAGACCACCTTTGTGACCTAACGTGGGTTGACTGAGTATTTTCTCTGCTCCTGCATAGGGCTGAACACCAAAGGACTGAGAATTGTAACTCAATGCGTCGTCTTCATCAGGTTCAGTGTCGCCATACTCATCCTCCTCCTCCCGGGGCCGCTTGGATAGCGAGGCTATGGGACCCATTGACTGAGTTGAACGGGCGGTCCCATATTGATGCAAGTCACTGCGCAATTTGCTTTGGTCTAATGTACCAGTACTAAGGCCCTGATAAGAAGGAATCGAGGTGCCTGTAGTGAGGTGGCCTTCACTTACTGATTTGCGAGCCCGGGCACCGACAGTAGCCAGCTTCTGGTGAAGACTCTCATCAGTGTACGGGCGTCCAGTGGTGTTGATGCGGTTTGTTTCATACGTTGGCCTCTTGTTTTGTATTGAATGCATGGGCTGATACGTTTTGTGTTGTGGGCCTATTTTAAAGTATAAACTCCACAGTAGATAATATAGTAGGAAACCACAATCTTACTGAATCCTTCAGAGAGAAACTTATCCTTGTTGCTCCACAACTTCTATCGGTGCTCGCGTAAGGCGGCACTCTGGCAACCCTGGAGCTCATTTATTCTTCCCCTCTCTTCCCACTGATTAGGGGACCCCCAGGTGATAACTATAAGGATTAGGGAAATCTTGGGTGATCAGACGCGTAAATTCACCCACGCGTCTTGAATCTGTAGCTTTTCTCACAGCCTCTCTTAAATTATCTTGCTCACGTGTATATCGAAAATATAAATTAAAATGTATACACATATATGAATACATCCTTCTATTTTCCTGATCTGCTTTTACCGCTCTGTCAAAGGATCTTGTCACTAACCCTTATTTCGCTCCTCATTTTCTAACCAGTGGCGCGTGCCTCTACGAATATCAGTCGACGGCCTATTTATAACGTCTAAAACCTTCCCGTTACAAGATTGAATGTCACATTTAATGTATATATTCACACTCAGGTAAATATTGAGAAAATAAAATAAATAAACGTGAAACTAGGTATCAATCTTTAACCGTCGAAGGGGCTGTCCGAACCAGAGCTCGACGCTTTGAAGCATATAGCTCCACGATGTCTCGTTGTTTTAACACCTGCTGGGCCGCCTTTAAACCAGCGATCTTTTGACTTTGGTCTGTTCCACTTCCTAAGACTTTGCCATCTATTGTGCATACAACGGTAAAAGGGGGGCCTTGACCTTGACCTTGAGACTCGTATTTAATTGGCTGTTCAGCTGATCCAATTTTTCGATAAAGTTCATTCTTGGCCGTTTTGTCAACTTCTTCCTCCTCAGTATCCAGATTTGCGACAAGAGGAGCATAAAGTTTGCGCAGCCATGCATCAACAACAACAAGGCCCTTATCTATTGATACAGCAGCGATGTAAGCTTCAAAGAGATCGGAAATTGCCTTACTACTGTTACTCGGTTTCGGGTGAGGTTCATTCGCCACTGGTCTCTGCGTAGTGCCATAAATCCTACTCCAAAGATCAGGACTGACCTGTAACCTCTCATGTAGATTGTACGCTACACTGAGGTCAAAGAGAGTGTCATTGCAAACGAGTGAAGCTTTCATTTTCGTTAAGATACCCTCATTCGCCTGAGGAAAGGTATTGTACAGGATGTCGCAGATTATAAAGTCAAGGACAGAGTCCCCCTTGAATTCTAACCGTTCATTATGAAGATCGAGTAAGGCCTCCCGCGGCAGGGACGCGTCCATGATCGCCGACCGATGGGTAAAAATTTGTTTGACAAGCTCCTCGTCATCAATAACAGGTAATGGCGGCGGCCAATGACCAGAATTAGAGCTCTCATATTCGTTGGGATCTCTTGCCGTAACTTTCTCAGTATTTTCTGGCTGACCCCCTTCCATAGAGAGGAGTCGAAGCATTTCAGTCTTTTCAGAAGTCTTTTGGAAGAAATCAGCGTCCAATCTTTTTCGTCGTTTTAATTTATCAACCGCTTTTGTTGCAGCCTCTAGGATATGTGCTTGCAAATCATCCAATCGCTCGGCGCTCAAGTCACTACCTCTGACATGAGCCATGGCGTAGTCAGCTGAAGGGCGTCGCGTGCTGATTATATCGTCAAACAGAGGGATTTCACCCTTCCAATATTGCTGAACCATGTGAGTTGCGAACCTCACTCGATATTTCTCCAGTAAACTGCAAGCAAGATGGTTTCCTTTAAACACGCTGCTCGATAATCGAGTCAGATCAACATCCTTTAACCATTGAAACTTGGTAACCATATCTTCGACAAGATGCGCCAAGTGTATCGCAGAATGATCTAGTTCTTCAATTTCACTGGTCACTGGAATGTGATCTCTCGGTTTTACAAGGCTCTGTCGAAAATCAGGTCCTGGCAATAAGAGATCCCTCTCGAGCAAGAGCTGATGATTGTTAAATTTTAGCAATTTGGTTTCATGACCAAGAGATTTGCTTGACCCTTTTAATTCAGACTCACGATACTCAGACTCTTCCAGGAGGCGTTTGCCCATCACCTGAGCACTAAAGTTCCTGTATGAGGGAAAAATAATAGGGCTCGAGAAAATCTGTAGTGCTGACCTCTGCATCTTGATCTTAGTCATATGCTAATCATGCGTCATACGTATAGCCATTTCGAGCCATTTGTGTTCTCCGACCGCTCGAGACCCACCCGAAGTAACGACGATTCCACAATATATCAAAAAAAAAAATTAAAATCACCATACATATCATATATGGAAGTCTATCTGGCGTTATGGAAATAGTGTCATCCACATGTAAACTTGAGGTACGGCTTTTAGCAGTAATGGTGGCCGCTACGCTGGACTCATGAGTTTGTATGTAATCTTTCCAAAATTGAGTACTATGTAGATAATAAATAAGCAAGCAGCGATTTTATTTTTCTAAGCCATGCTGTTGAAAGACTCGCTCTTCCCATCGGCGCTGTAGCTGATCTGAGAAGGCTGATCCTGAGGCTTCCGTCGGTTGCCACAGATCCAGCCCCAGCGTGCTTTAGAGCGCTCAAAATTCTGCGCAATCAGATCACTAGTCCTCATATTGAAGATATTGTCGATCTCTTCCAGTGTTTTGTCTTTGGTCTCTGGCATGAACAGGAGTTGATAGAAGAAACCCAGCACGGCAATGCCGCCGTAGAAGCCAATGCACAGACCAGTATATGTCATCGCAACTTTCATACGTTCGAAGTTGTAGGTAACAATGAATGACCACAAGTATAGGGAGGCCGAGCAGATGGCCATTCCTTGAGCACGTGTACGCAGGTTGAAAGATTCGGCAGGAAGCACCCAGGTAAGACAAGCGTAGCTACCAAAGAATGCCATATATAGAATCATACCGGTGAAATAAACGCCAAGCTTGGCCGAGCGCTGTGTTTCGTAGTTGAGCAGATATCCTACACCCACCAACACCAAACCAACGAAAAACATTACGATGTTTTGGGCCCATACACGACGACCGAAGCGGTCCATGTACAGAATAGCGGGAATAGTACCCAAAAATAGAGCGCCCCCACCTACCATCGACATGAGTACTGATTTCTGGTCGCTGAAGTTCATTGCTTGCACCAGTTGGCCCATATTGTACAGAATGGCATTTATACCGGTCATTTGGCCCAGCATGATCATCACAACTGCGTAAACAAGGGCACGGCGGTTTCGCTTGACCGTAAACAGTTCAAAGTAGCGCTCCCAAGCCTTTTCATTTGAGGCCTCCTGCTGCTCGTTTTCGGACGTGTTGCGCATATCTAGGAACTCTATCAAGTTTTGAGGTTCATTAACATCGCGCAAGCACTTCCAAACGTTCCATGCACGCCCGATCTTGTGTTTGGACACGAGCCAGCGCGGCGACTCAGGGAGAAGGAACATTCCCACTAGTAGGACGGATGACCAGACCAGCGTAGAACCCAACATGAAGCGCCAGCCACCGTGAACATTGAAAAAGACACCGCAGCATGCGTATCCCACCAGTTCACCAAATGCCAACATGAACTGGTACATAGACACAAGGTTTCCACGCATTGAAGGAGGTACGGACTCCGAAATATAGATACCGACGCAACCACCCTCGATACCGACACCAACACCTAGGAAGAAACGACCAGCGTAAATCATATGCACCGAGCGAGCACCAGCACAGAGACCGCCACCCAGCGTGTACCACAAACAAGATACAACAATGGACATACGACGACCGAGGTAGTAATTCAGGGGTGTCATCATAACAGAGCCTGCCATGGCACCTAATGGCATCAGAGAAGAGATCAAAGATGTCTCATTAGAGTCAGGGTGGAACACATCCTTGATGCCATACATGGCACCAGAGATAATAGACTGATCGAGACCAGCCAGCATACCGGCGAAGCTGGCAAAAACGCCGAGGACTAAGATAAGCGCACCAGGAGAAGCGAATTTTATAGGAAAGCGCATATTTAGAAATCTATCCCATACACTCACAGTTGACATGTAGTTGCACTCAATGCCGTCGAGCTCAGCAACCATACGACCTAGATCCGCCTGATTGTTAGCCATGAAGGTAGACTCGTTCAGCTTTCCACCATCATCTTCAAGTAATTCACTGGGGAGAGATTCATCGTGAAATCCAAAATTGTTTTTCATAGAATTGGTTGACTCTAAGATTAGACAGATCACCTAAGAATAGGTGAAATTTAGCCGAGAATACTCTTGAAAATTAGAGTTATACGACTTGCTACAATATTACAGGGAAGGCCTTCGAAATCTCGTCCCTTTTATAGATTACCAATGTAGACAAAGGAATGGGAAGGATAGCGAAACCTTGCATGCACACCGGAGAAACATACCCTAGCCACCCCCACAGAATACCCTAAAGCACACACATAGCTGTCCTTGTTGTGGCGAGAGGGGCACATGCCTGAATGCCGGTCGCTGGCCCGTCCCTGGCCCACACGCGATATATCAATTAAGATCAGTGATCGGAGGGGCTAGATTGTGCACTCACAATGTTTTACGTTGAAAAACGCTGCAGCACATTTGCTAGTAGCCACTGTACTACTATATTTTGGTACACGGGCGTTCAAACTGATAGTGGGGATCATAGGGGTCACAGTAAATAACCTGGTCGCGTAATGTCAAAACGCTAGTAACCTGTATAATTCTCCGGAGGTATGGGTATGGGTAAACCTATTTATACTAAGCTCCGCCTATGGCTCTACCTGGCCATCCTTTGTTGTCAGTTCAATTCAATCGCCTGTGCGTGATCAGACCCCCTTTACCTGAGGGCACAAAGCCCCCGTCCCCGCTTCTGGTGCTAACCCTAATTTGCGCATTGAGGAGCTTATTCTCATAGTCCCTTTCCAGATACAAAACGCTAGCACTGTACATACGTTATAATTATATTAATCTGCTGTCAGATTAGAGTGGTCTTTTCCTTCACGGTAATAAAATGCGTAGATAGTCGGAAGAGCACTCTTGATTGATGTACTGGTTCTCATGTGAGCTTTTACCCCGCCTCCACTGTATCCAAAAGGAGGGCAGGTGTTAAGTTCATCGTCATGTGATGAGGCTGGGAGCATAAAATAGGGTTAGACTTAATCGAGAGTATCCAATAATAGCAGAGATCCTCCGCAAGGTCCAGAGAGGAATAATAGCATAACTACTGTGCTAATACTGGTATTGAAACAAGAACAAAATAATCGTGGTGTTTTGAAGGCTTATCTTCTTCTCACTGCCATAACATGCCCTAGAACTGTAAAACACGTACACAGATTTCAACTTGACTCGATCATGAATCCCTTATTCTGTAATTCGACAAAGTATACGGCTGTATGAATATCGGGTGTTGATCGTTAGTTACTGTTACGGGTTTGTCACCTCGAGTTTTCAGTCGATGAGTTTCCGTGCCCCAACCCAGTTGAATCAATGAAAAATACGGATATCATCAGATAAGTGAATTGCCCAAGCAACCACAAGAAAGAACATCTCAGCGAACAAAGAGAACGGTTTGAAAGTGGGTGATTTCACACAATAAATACAGAAATAGAAATCAATTGCTGAAGATCTTTGATCATTTCAGAAAAGCGCAAGGTCGTCCTCATTTTCAATCTATTTCACGGTACTTTCGACTACCTCCAGTACAATTGAGACAACTTCAACGCAACTATGTCTGAACTACCCCGTCATGAGTCTCCTATAGATGATGAAACGGCTCAAGGCACTACATTTGGTGTTCAACGGAAGCAGAGCGAAGATAGTCATGAAGGGTTGCTAGAAGCGAACAGTGAGCTGGTAGGATTGGGATACAAGCAGGAATTCAGGAGAGAATTCGGGTTTTTCAGCGCATTCTCTTTTGCTGTTAGCATATCTGGCTTATTCGCCACGATTGGTACAACTATGTACTACCCTTTACAGGCTGGTGGTGCCGCTTGTGTGGTATGGTCGTGGTTTATGGGGGGTGTGGGTTGTTTGTGCATCGCTATGAGTGTTTCAGAATTAGTGAGCGCTTACCCAACCAGTGGTGGCCTATATTACAGCTGTAGCCGTGTCTTTCCTCCAAAATGGGCACCTGTGGTTTGCTGGTCTGATGGGTGGATCAACCTCTTGGGCCAGATCGCTGGCGTAGCAAGCTCTGACTATGGCGCCGCGGGTATGCTGCTATCTGCAGCATCTATGGGAAGCAACTTCACGTACCAGCCAACTACAAACCAACAGGTTGGTGTCATGGCAGCAATATTGGTATTTCATGGATTTGTTAATTCGTTCCCTACCAAATACCTTGAGAAAGTTACGAGCACCTACGTTGTTTTACATTTTGGGTGTTTACTTGCCGGTGCAATCGCATTGCTTGCTAAAACAGATAATAAACACGAGGCTTCTTATGTGTTCACTCACCTCGAAGCTTCTAACGGATGGTCTCCCATCGGCTTCTCGTTCTTCTTTGGGTGTTTATCGGTGAGCTGGACCATGACAGATTATTCGGCCACTGCCGGTCTCGCTGAAGAAATGAAGTCTCCAGCTACCGTGGCCCCGACTGCAATTTCTTTGGCAATGCTATTTACATATGTTGTTGGCTTTTTGTACAACATTGTGCTCGCCTTTTGCATGGGTGATCCCAAACTTGTATTGAGCCAAACTCAGCCCGTTGCTTCGATTTACTACAACTCATTAGGAAAAGGTGGTGGCATATTCTTTACTGTGGCAATGTTTGTCGTTATGAATATGGTAGGAGTGACATCTTTGCAGGCTTGTTCCCGAACCTTGTGGAGTCAAGCTAGAGATGGCATGATTCCTTATATCGGCAAAAGATGGCTATATCGTGTTAACAAGCGCACACTTACACCGTTGTACGCAGTATGGGCGAGTACACTTGTAGCGATAGCAATCAACTTGATTGCCTTGGGGAGTAGCACAGCCATTAATGCTATCTTCAACGTATGCGCCATTGCGTTAGATTGGTCGTATATTGTTCCGATTTTGGGGCGTCGAGTATTTCCTGAAAGATTCACACCCGGACCATGGCATCTTGGCAGGTTTTCTGCTGCTATCAATTGGGCGGCCATTGTTTGGACAACTTTCATTAGCGTTATTTTCTTCATGCCAACTGATTTGCCAGTTACTCCTCAGAACATGAACTACGCTGTTGTCTTTTTCGTAGGCATAGTTTCTTTGTCAACGTTCTTCTGGAACATTGGCGGGTACAAGTTATATCGTGGACCCGAGGCCACTGCTCCTGACCCAGAAATCGCTGCTCAGATTGATTTGCGTGGTCAGGTAAAGGATGAAAAACGCGAATAGCTTATTTTAAGATAGTTTTTCATATGTTTGTTCACTATTTTATCTTTGAGCTCAAAGGCCAAACGGTACATAAGCTCATATCGCACCTGTCACCTGATTACCTTTCCCAGATTTTTCCAAAATTTTGTGGGTTATAGTAGTTACTTTTTACCAGCATTTGATTCAGATGTTGGGTCCTCGACCGGGTGCAAAAAAGCGGGCGAATAAGCTCAATGTTAGTGGACTTGGAAGATCCCTTGTAAATCAGCAAAAGAATGAACAGAAGGTCCGCAGTACATCGGATCGCTACACTACCGAGACGAACCCGTACGGCAGCGGATCCAATTTGCAATCTGTCACCGAACAGCAGCCTCTGGATGAATTACTGACCACAGCAGAAATGTCCGGGAAAGACTTTACGACGGAGAGGTCTGCGGCAATCAAAGTTCTGCGCAACCCCACTGCGGAAGCGTCGACTCGCATGACTAAAGAAGATCGAGACATTCTAGTTCAACAACATTATGACAATGCGGGTAAGCTTACAGTTCCTAGAAGACCCAATTGGACCAAAGATATGTCACCTGCAGAGTTAGATCGACTTGAGAAGGAAGCTTTCTTGGTTTGGCGTCGCTCATTGGCGAATCTTCAGGAGAGCCCCGAACTGCGACTTGCAATCACACCGTTTGAGCGCAACTTGGAAGTGTGGCGTCAGCTATGGCGTGTTATTGAACGCAGTGACGTGATTGTTCAAATTGTCGACGCGCGTAACCCACTTCTCTACCGCTCTGAAGACCTGGACACTTACACACTCTCTTTTGGATCTAAAAAGACACTATTGCTGATTAATAAATCTGATCTTTTAAGTGATGACCAGCGAAGGCTCTGGGCTGAGTATTTTAAAACTCACAATATTCCCTTTGTATTCTTCTCGGCGAAACAGTCCAGTGCTGAGAATGAGAATGACAGATCGTTAAGTAACGAAGAAACCCAGAAGATGCAGTCTGAAAACTCCGAACTCGCTAGTGAAGATTCTGACATACGGGTACTTTCTGTAGATCAGCTGGAAGCACTTTTCCATAACACAGCTCCAGATATTGGTGATAAACAGCTTCAAGTGGGGTTGGTTGGCTATCCAAATGTCGGTAAATCAAGCACCATTAACGCTATGATTGGTGCGAAAAAGGTAAGTGTGTCTTCGACACCAGGTAAAACTAAGCATTTCCAGACTATCAACCTAACGAAGGATATCATGCTATGCGATTGTCCGGGTCTGGTTTTCCCCAATTTCGCGCGTACTAAGGCTGAACTCGTCTGCCAGGGTGTGCTTCCCATAGATCAACTACGTGACTACATGGCCCCCTCAGCGCTAGTGGCTGAGCGAATTCCGAAGCGCTTTTTAGAGAGCGTGTACGGCATTAAGCTTCACACGAACCCAGTCACTGCACTGGACTTGCTAGAGACCTATGCTCAATACCGAGGCTTTAATCGCACTGGCGGTGGTGCTCCAGATGCTAGCCGGGCGGCTCGAATAATCTTGAAAGATTATGTCAATGCAAAACTCCCATTTGCAATGCCTCCTCCAGACTACCCTCATTCTCCACACATATTCAATAGTGTCACGTTGGGTACTCATGACAGTGGGACTGACGATGTGGACCCAGACAGTGATGCTATTGATGCAGGTGTCGTAACAAAAGCAGAGCGCATGAACCTTGAAGAAGACATCCTTGTTAACGAAATTGACCGGGATTTTTTCAGTTCATCGGGAGCTGTTGGTAACACCTCACTGCCGTTTCATCTCAGAAACAAGCTGACTTCGAGTACGTCTAAGAAACATCATAAGGGACGTAAGGGCAAGTGAGGACCACTTGATGACGTTCCTACCACCGACTATCTACTTATGTATGATTGGTTGACTGTGTAATTGAATATTGTATTGATATATGCTATATGCTAATTACCTTGGACTCGATTACTTGGCCGCTCTGGTAGCTTAGGTGATTACTTAGAGCATAGCAAAGACGGCGGCCACAATGGCGGCACCACCAGTGAGACCGGCAACCGTTGCCCCATTCTTGGAGTGATGGCTGGACTTAGTAGCACTGGTCTCGGAAGAATTGCGAGCAACTGTATCCATGGTAGAGGTAGACTTAGCCTCCTCAGACATAGTCTTGGCGGCGTCCTTGGACTCCTTAGCCTCAGACTTAGACTCAGCCTTCGACTGCTTCGATTCGGACTTGGACTCAGACTTGGACTCCTTGGACTCAGACTTGGACTCCGCAGAAGAAGTCTCAGCGGGGGCATCAGTGGTGGTGAGGGTCTCGGCCTTGATAACCGCCTTGTTCTGCATGCGAGGCATGTTCGTGGGGCCAGAGAATGCCTTGACCTGGCTAGGCTTGGCGTTCATACGCTCATCCACAGCGGCCTGACTAGCCATGGCGTGGAGGCGAGCATTCTCGACGTCAAGGTTGTTCATGTAGCTACGAAGGTTGGCCATCTGGTGCTCGGCAACAGCAGGGCCCAGGTAAGACCAGTCATAACTGTTGACTTGGTTGCGAAGAGATGCAATAGCGAAATCGGCCTGCTGTCCAGCGCTGCTCAGGGCCTCAGCGTTGTGATTACCACTGTTCAGCACAGAGCCGATGCTGTTGAACACCTCTCCAACTTCGTTTCCGACCTTCTGATAGTAATCAACAGGGGCCTGGGCCATGGAAAGGCCGAGAAGAGTGGCAGCGAAAATAGACATGATTATTGAATGTTGAGATGGGATCACTTGTGTTGATGCTTGTGAGTGTGTTGTTTGTTACAATATTGGACATTGTACCAACTTATATAGTAGATTTTCGAGCTCGAGATCCATTAATTCTTTTAACGTAAACCAGACTTAATTTAACTCGAGAACTCTGACTTTATCCTTGGCGATCTGATATAGTCAAGACTTAATCTAGTCGGTGCGTCTGATGATGCATATTGCTTCCGCGAGATCGAAACATTATTTTTTAAATATTTTTAAATAAACATCACAAAACATAAATTTATTTTTAACGGTCAAGCGTTATGAAGACATTTATCACTGGGCGAATCAATCAAATGTTGTTGATGCTGATCGCCACTACGTATGATTATCCGGTGTTAGATTAACAATAACATAATATCTTGATCTTATCTTTCCGTGTGCATTAAAGAATTTAACTAACGATCCACCTGCCTGCACCTTCACCCTCCGCTTCGGTACTTGTGAGATTCCGAAGGGCTTAATCCGACAGAGTCGCACATAGTGAGAGGTTGCTTCCCAAGCTGAGCAGCAATTCCTAACCCGCATCTGTGTACTTGATACGAACGCAATGCTCAAAGTGCTAAGTATGCACATCCCTCGGAGTGTAAATATATACTCTATGAGAGCAGAGAATGTCTTGAATTTTCATCGGAACCTAATGAAGAGTATTAAAACTAGCGATCATTGTAAAACACTGCTATACAAGACTGGCGGTTGCAACCTGCCAGATCCAGCAGGGTAATTGAACACTCAGTATAGTAGGGCGGCGGGGACACAAGGTGATGTCCGCAGCTGAAGCATGTATGGCAAGGGTAGTTGGTTTGTGGAGAACGAGCTGCCCGCAGCGGTCGATCCAAACCCGAGAGAGTCAAAGCATCCCTGCTACTTTTCCAAGCATTCCACATACCACACCACGTGTGCCAGAGCGAAACCCCTGACTGATACTAAAGGTTCGATATCACGGACCGCTAAGTATTAGCACCTCACTTCGTTAACCTTTTCCGGGACGCCGGCTATTATCCATCCCACTCTATCGTGTGACTCTGAAGTGGTTATCACACATTTCGCTGGTCGTGACAGGTACCGTTGAGAGCCCGTTCCAATTGAAGAGCCTCTGACATTTCTCCACGTGCGTTCAGAGAAACCATACAGCCAACATTGCTTTTTTGTTTCGGGGATCACTTGTAAACACACAGATCTGCCATATCTAGAGATTCTCTCTGAAAAGGTGCATTCAGAACACACCCCACCGAATCTTGTGCAGGACCTTCTATCACCATGCTTCGTCGTAGCCACTCCAGCGTTCAGCAGTTTGAGATTCAGCTGCAGGGTAATTCCGGGCGCAATGAAGATATCATCCTACTATCTGGTCCTCCACTCGAGGCCGCGGCAAATCATTTGACGGGTCAGTTGATTCTCAACTCTCTTGATACAATGAGCATCAAGCGAATCTCGGTGAAGCTGATAGCCACTTTGCGTATGCGATGGACAGACAATCCTCAACATAGAGGTACTGGTGTCCAGCTTCCACTACGCTACGAGAAGCAGATTTACTCACAAGAGGTGAGTGATTTCGACATCCCGGGTCGTGCAGTATCTTCGAACAATGCCAGCCAGAAAGCTACTCCAGCCGGCTCACTGACCAACCTGGCATCCTACTTTAAGCATCACCGAAACGCGTCGTCGACCGGTCTTAGCCAAAATAACCAACACAATGCCAGCAGCAATCCGGGCAAGAACAGTCGCGAAGTGTCGCCGATCATAAGCCGGGCAGCCTCATCTGTAAACCTGGCTGAGTTCAACTTGGGAGGGTCTGGCTCCAATGGTTCGTCAAGCGCTAACCTCCATGGTCTCAGCAAGGGTGGTGGTAACAGTGGATCAAAGCTGGCGAGCCTGGCGAGTCACAACAATCCCAACAGCAACAACGGCAATGTAAGTAGCACTGGGTCGAATGTGGCTCACCAGGTACCTCCAGGAAACTACCGCTTCCCGTTCGAAATGTTTGTCCCAGGTGACATGAATGAGAGTATTGAAGGCAACCGACACTCGCAGGTTGCATACTGGCTAGTTGCGACAGTTGAGCGGGGTTTCATGCAGCACAATCTCACGACTAAGAAGCACGTGCGCGTAGTGCGCACGGTAGGTGTCGACTCATACGACGTGGCACACACTGTATCAATCGAGAACACGTGGCCTAAGAAAATAGAGTACAAGATCTTTGTTCCCAGTCGAGCTGTTGCGATTGGGTCGCATTTGCAGATCCGGTTCGCAATGTCGCCGCTCGATAAAGGCCTCAAGTTAGGCCGTATCCGCGCCGAAATCGTGGAATACGTCACGCTCGCAACTCCAGTGGCTGCCGCGCGGGAAGAGGAATACGTGGTAGCTCGCCAGGTTTACGAAACACCCGGGGACTTTGACCACATAAGTGACGAGTGGATATTCACGCGGCTCATGGATGTTCCCCGCTCCTTGGCGCGCTGTACGCAGGACAGCACTGTGCAGCCATATACTAAGATCAATCACAAGTTCAGGTGCTTTATATCGCTTGTCAACGGTGACGGGCATACTTCTGAGCTTCGCGCATCCTTGCCAATTATCCTTTACATCTCGCCCAACATCTACGTGACGGGTAATGCAAATGTTGACGATACTCCCATTTCGTCCAAGCACAGTGGATCCTCTACTGGTCTGAGCAAACTCAGCAAGCACCACTCTTCTCCTAGCCGTGGAGACGACGACGAGGACCAGCCTATGTTTAATGTTGAAGCACGCAGCAATACTTCACTGGAGGCTGAGGACACCGCTGCCCCTCCTACATACTCACATCATGTTTACGACCGCCTCTATTCAACTGTGCCGACGCCGGCTGAGTCTCCGGTACGCAGTGGGACCTCAACTCCTGGTATGAGCAGACCTCACAGCCCTGTATCGCTCAACAATATGGATGCGAATCAGCAAGCACAGCTGGCCGCAGGCCTGCGTGCGCTCGCTATGAGCCGTCAAAACTCATACCAGTCGATGCCTGCGCTTGCTCGTAATGATTCAGCCGTAGACATGACCGCTATGAGTCGTGTACCTTCGTACGATCAAGCACTGGGAGAACAGGCGGCTGCAGCAGACGCGGCGCCAGACTACTCGGATTGAGAATAGCCTTAAATAGTTAGTAAATATCACTAGTTACATTGTCAAAATGGCGTATATATTCTTTTTTTTTTTCAGTGAGCTTAACGACATTGGTCGCGTAACCTATCATTGTGAAGTGTCCTTCTTGTTTCCGTCGTTCTTAGAAGCTTCCACTAAGTGGCGACCAAGAACTTCGAGGGGGTTATCGGGCTTCGTCTTTGCAAGCATGCGCAGTCCTTCACTTAGTGATGGCATCACACTCTGCTGAATATATTGGGCCGTTGGAGCGGCTTGTCGGAGATCAGGGTTGGTCCAGTCAACATCCTTTTTAAGATGCCGTGCTACGGTGTATTCTAGCGTCTCTTGATTCACAAGAGGAAAGCCGCGATCATCATACCCGTTAAACCTCCGCATGTTCAGCTCGTCACCGGCGTGAGACCCCAGAAAATCTAGGAGATCGAGACGCCGTGTGGCCGCTTAGGGTAACTGCAATCTCTCTCCTTGAGAGGCCCCACTCTGCTGTTAATAATTTTACTTTGTCTATAAGGTATTTCAAGTTGTTTATATTTGAACCGTATCAATTAGTAAAAGATGATATCCTCCTTTGCTTGGGGTTCCACCACACTGCCTTGATTGGATCGCTTATGACGCTTTACGAGGGTAACCCCGATGAGGAGGAAGGCGAGCAAAAACATAGGCATAGCTATATTCCCAAGCACACTGAAAATAACACCAATACCTTTTAAAATAGCAGTGGTGCTCGTTAGAGTCTCGTTGGCCTGTTGAAGTACTCTAGTTGTAGCATCAGCCGCCTGGCGAAGGTCCTGAGCGGTGCTCCCGATTTGGTGCTCGATTTTAGTGATTTCAATACCAAATTCGTCTAAACGAGCACCAATATTGGCTGTTTGTATGTCCACTGAATTGGAAAACCGGTCAGCAGCCCCAAGACGTACCAGACTATTCTGCAATTGGTTCTCAAGCTCATTGCACATGCTCATGAAATGAGTGAACTCCGAGTTGAAGCTAAACGATAACATTCCAACCTGGTTTTCAACAATTTTCACGGCCTCTTTTATACCTGTGGCGATCATCTCCAATTCTTGGGATGCCTGCTGTTTGTCGCGGTTGAGTTGGTTCAAGTCATTCATGACGCTGCTTTGAAACTCGTTGAAAAGAAAGCTAGCAGCTTGATATGTTTCGAGAATTTTGCGGCTTTCGAACTGGGGCTGATACTCGTGACAGATGAGCGAGATGTGGAGTGACTTTCCACTGAATGTGGTCCACCATGTCGCACGTGTTTCCAGCAGTTGCGTGCACTCTGTGAGGCGCGATTGATGATGACAGACCGGAGGGAACTCTATTCCGGTGGCTGAAAACTCACATAAGGCCAATTGAACACTTAACCACGTTCGCTCCAATGTGTTCTCGGGTGCCTCACAAGTGGCTAAGATAGATTCAATAGCCTCATAGACACAGTTGGAGTCAGGGACCAGGTCTCTCAGTTTTGTAATCAACTCTAGCGACATTTTCTGCCTTCTACCCCACAAACAGCGACGTACTGTTAAGGTGCAAATACAGAGGTGGGTGTAACCCTCTCAAAAGAAGTTGGCGGTTTAACACTCCCTCCATAACGCGGGGTTCTATATCCACAGCCCTACAAATTTTGGAGTACTCTGCCCTCTCGCCCATGAGCAGCCTGGTTAATTAGGGGATCAGTGCGTGCCCGTATCGATATGCCCGCCGCTAAACGGCCAGGTGAGGTCGATCCGCCTTATATGTCTTTACTGCAGGAATATCAGCGTAGCGAGCGCCGTAAAAAACGGAGAACGGCTCAAGATTTTCAAGAGAAGCAGAAGCAGGTTAAAATAGAACCAGATCAATCCATACATTCGACAGATTCTGGTCAGCTTAGTCCAGTTCCCGGAATTCACCCAATTCATCCTATCTTGGATCTTGACTCAGAGTCTGAATCAGATGCCGACTTTGAAGATGTTAATTTAGAAGATTTCGAAGATGGAGAAAGCCACTACTCAGCGACTGATGATCAACAAGGAGATGTGAACATATCTCTGGATCCGCACAATGCGAGGCATCTGACACGTACCAAACAAAGGGCATTGCCGAAGCCACAACGATTGGCACTCCACAAAATAGGATTGATGGCTTGGATGTTGCATGCCCAGCTCAGAAATAGATGGCTGAGCGATCCACTATTGCTTAATCAAAGTGTGTTTAAACATTTGGTTCCTGACGATATTCTTCGGAACATTCGGCCTAAAGCACATCTCACTCCGTTCTTGAAATCTAAGCATCTTATAGAAGGTTTAGAAGAACTTATGAATTCCTGGGCTGGCTTGTTCCAGGTCAATCGAGCGAGTTTAGCTAGTACTCGTACCGATGAGGCTGGTGATCGTGTCCACTCTAGAGCCGAGTTCATTAAGATGCTTATTAGCTTGCAAGGTTCGCGTGATCTTATGAGTCAAGGCTTTGTCGCCTTGATTCGATCTATTGGGCTCACCGCGCGTCTCGTCATTTCGTTACAGCCCCCAGATAACCTCGGAGCCGATAGTACTGGTGAGGCCAAAGTCTCAAAAAGGTCTAAGAAGGGTCCCACAGAATCTGGGTGTCCAATATACTGGGCTGAAGTCTGGGATCCACATACCAATAAATGGATCGTGCTGGATCCCCTCACCAAAACCTTGAGACTGCCCACGCGAAACAGAGTCAAACTTCCAATAGAGCCTCCGATGAGTGACAATGACAATATTTTGCGCTACTGCATCGCCTTTGATAATACTGGATATGCGCGAGATGTCACGAGACGTTATGCATTCGCATATAATGCCCGTACACGAAAGAAGCGCTTGTCGCACGTTGAATCGGAAGAGTTTCTTGATCGTCTCTTCGGTATATATTCAAAGACTCGATTCGACAAGTACGATCGGGATGAGCTTACAGAGCTGGCAAGATACCCTCGCCTAGAGGGAATTCCTACTAGAGTCCAAGATTTCATAGGTCATCCTGAGTACGTGCTTGAAGACCAACTTCACAAAAATGAGGTTTTAAGAGAAGGGGCAAAGCCATCGGGAATTTTAGCGATGACGTCTAAAGCCTCAAGGGCATACAAAATGGCAGCTCTAAATCCCAAGCAAAAGTATATATTCTCGCGCAGCGACGTGCTCATGGCAAAATCAAGCCAATCATGGTATCGGCAAGGTCGTGAAATCAAACTTGGGGTTCAGCCGCGAACTCGCAGGGAGCACAAAAATAGGCTAACCGGAGAAATGGAGTCCACGGGTTTGTACACGTTTGACCAAACTCGCTCATTCCAGCCTCAAAAGGTCAGTGACGACGGGACGGTTCCAAAATCTCAATACCGCACTGTAGATATGTTTGCGCCTGAAATGATTCCTATCGGCGCCGTGCACATTCGCTCAGCCTTAGCCGCAAATGCCGCGAAGATTTTACGAATTGACTATGCAAATGCTGTAACCGGCATTGAATACGGTAAGCGTGGAGCAGTCTCTAAAATTTCCGGTATAGTTGTAGCTCGACAGTTCGCTGCAGCCGTTTTTGCGGTCATAGAGGGTCTCGAAGTTCAGGAAGAGGTGAAGAGAAAACAGGCAAATACTGCACGTATTATGAGACTCTGGCGACAATTTATTATGGGGATTCAGATACACGAGAGAGTGGAAGCAATGAACCCCAATAAGTCTCCGAATAATAGCGTGGAATCTCCAGTCAGAGAAAACTGTGTTTCTACAGATGAGCGCCAAAACGACGACAAAGACTCACAAGCAGAGAATGATGCTGGCGAGCTGGAATCCTATGTCACACCAGAACGAACAAAGCGCAATTACAAGAGTCTCATACGACAATCGGTTCCCTTAAAATTCGCTGCGACACGATCGACTCATCATGTATCATCTCCATATCCAGGACCGACTCAGTATAAGCCTACGCCCGCAGATGACGAAGAAAAGATCGATCTCACTCCCGAGGAAGATGATTTGCTGCCCCCGGAACCTGCAAGTGTAATTCTCTATGACGACCTGAGTGCCAGTTCATTTGACGAGGTCGACGCTGCCGAGATTTCGGAGTCTGAATTATGAGCACACACACGTGTTGACGTATTGCGGAGTCAAAATAGTCATTGCTCATGCGAGAAATAATGCGTATATTATGATAAAGTGACCGTGTATGGAGTGATAAATAGGTTTATGGGGTGATTCGGGATCTTCATCTGCGGCGCTGAAGCTTTTTCTGAGCCAACTCAGCGAGCTTTCTTTCTTCACGCTGATCCTCCCGACGAGCATGAACTGCACTCATACGCTCCTCATCAAGGATTTCAGCACCGTGAGCTTCCATGTCGGAATCACTTTCCGAGTCGTAATATTGGCGGGGGGGGTTCCGGTTGAACATACTCCATATTTCGCTTGACGCGCTTTGTTCGTTTTCGTCATCTTCTTCATCTACTACAAAGTCATCAAGATCCTCATCCTCGTATTTTCGCCCTCTGTTTCGAGCTGCCTTTTCCTTTACAGCTCCACGCTCTTTCAGCTTAGCTGCCAGAGCTGCCGAAGGGCGTGCGACTGGCGCAGACTCACGACTCCTCGAACTTATCGACGGGCTTTCTGACTGCTTGACTCTGACAATATCATTTTCCTTGGAGGTTCTGGATGATGTAGCTCCACTGGGTTCAGCTCGTATACCCCGCGAAATAGGGGCCTTGCGGGGGAAAATGTCACTTCGCTTTTCACTAACTTCCCGTGGAGTAGGACTCGAGTTCGGAGGCACCGACAAACGAGAAGGGGCTGATCTCTGGGAAGAAACTGGAGGCGGCGTATCTTTCGAGCTCTTAATTTTTAGACTGATTTCCAATTTGCTGGGGTCAATGTCGTTAGCCTGCTTCATCATTTGCTTGAAGCTAAGTTTTTTGCGAATGGCTGGTGTCTCTTCTTTCGAGCATTTGCTGACATCCGGCGTTTGCCCTCTGGTGGTGCCATACTTATAGGTAGTATGAGAAGGCGAAGCTTTTACTGGTGTGATTGATTTTCTCGTTATTGACTTAGGTCGAGACTGCTGGATTTGAGTTCCCTTAGATCTAGACACTTGACGACTTTGATGCGCAGTTTCTGAGGTCGATGCTGCTTCACGACGATCATTTACTTGGGATTTACTGTGGGGCCGAGAACGCTCGTGGGTTGGTTTCGACGAGATTGACGGCACAGAAGCCGATGTTCGAGCCGATTTATCTGAGGAATTCTTCTCGATGTTAGTTTTAGTTGCCGGTGCTTTGGGGGAGCCCGAGGCAACTTGCGGCTCTTTGCCCTTTGCCATGTTCAGCATAGACATGAAACTCATTATAGAGAGCTTGGACTATAGTAGTTGACGATACTGCCGTTGTCACAGCGTCAACGTTCGGAACACTCGCTTTTTTCAAAAAAAAAAAAAAATCAAGGGACTCCCACTTGTTTGGGTCGCTACACTCGGTCAGCTAGCTCTATCTCTGCTTAAACGCGAGGGTTGGGCGGGACTGGGAGTTCGTTGTGACTATGTTGTGTCGTCAATTCGCTGTCATCTTCTCACGCCTTTATGGCCCGTTTCCGCCCCAACCCCGAGGGCGGAGAATCTACACCTTCTTGCGACAGGATCGATTGAGGTCTAATGCAGCTGGGGCTATGATCTATCCAGACCAAACATACTCACAAAGAAATTAGCAGAACTATAAGATATTAACTTGAAAAACTTTTAGTACTACGACGATGAAGGCGACCGGAGCTGCTTACTGCATAAGACAAAGCTAGATCAAGCTTCCCAAAACGAATCAACTTTTCAACATCATTAAGATTAAGTCTCACAGTGGGTGGCTCGATTTTGACATGCGGGGGTCCATGGCGTGGTAGCTCTATACAAACTTGAAGGTCGGAGATCACCCACACGATATCGATCTCGATGTTTTCGCCGACACTACGCCAAGATATAGATAGGGGTATACGCCTAGAATAAACCGCCTGATTACGCAACTCCAAAGCATCGGCAAGGTTGAGTTCATGTGCTTCGTTGGCAGGTGCGGGTTCCCCACCCTTCACGACGGACCTGATTAAGCTGTAAGCAAGACGGAACTGCCGTAAAATACCCAAGACACTCCGGATCTGGAAGGGTCCCTTGAGAGGAATCTGTGTCACTCTAACCAACGAGAAAGGGAGCATATTTCCAAACGTGACGTCAAAATCGTCTCGTTCATAACCAATTGATGCAAAACGAGGATGACGTTGAGCTGAATACGAGCTAACTATCCATCGCTGATCTAGTTCTTCGGGATAACTACTATCAACGACAGCATCAAGTTCTCTGGCTATAACATCGCTAATCACGACTGGTGGCTCTAGTGTCAAACAGAGCTCTGCCCTCGATTCTGCAGACTCAGCGTCTCCAGCGCCCACAACTTTCCATTCACCCGTTTCAGTGTTTATCCAATCATCAACTTTTTTGAAATTTCGTAGCCTATATTGTGGCCGAGAGCCTGGGCTAATATCCATGAAGGCATAATACGCTTCGTGATCCGTTATGGAACGGGCGGAGTTTCGAGAGGTTTCCAAATACTCGAAAGCAAGCCCTAAGCGATTCGGCGGATTCATGACGATCCGGCCAAATTCTCCATAAAAGTCATCTCTTGAGAACTCTGTAGAATGTGTTGCCTCATTTGTTACATCAGATTTATCGTTGCGAATGTGAATCGCGTGAGAAATCAGTCGAAGCGCTTTGAAACAGTCAACGTCCTTTGTGGAGTACCTATCACATTTGGATAGCATTTCAAGCATTCTCCCAAAACTCTCTAGCCGCGGTTCGCGTAGACTGGAGAGTACGCGCTTATTAGGGTCATTTAAAGATGACATCATAGCGTAACATGCTTCGTTCGAAGTGCTGTTAGAGAGGGATATACTGGCACTTACCACATCGTTAATTTTTTCACTCTCATTGTCAGAATCAAACTTACTAGGGGATAGTGGTAGTGAATGGGACTTATTTGGGCTTAAACTTTCCTGGTAGTTGCATGCAAAATCGATATCCAGCACAACGATCGATCCTGACAGGCTGATACGTTTCCCTCTCAGGCCCGGTGCGACTTCTACATCGGCCTCTTCAAAAGTCTCAAAGTGATTCAAATTTCCGAGTATACGTACGTTATCCTCCGTTAATCTCTGTGGGAGATGACGGAATAACTGTAGCGTCTGGTCTAGTTCCTCCTCATAGTTGTCCATATCTTACGAAATGGAGATCTTAATGAGAGAACCCTACTTCTACTATACCCTCTCTCACCATGGTCCGAGCATGCAGCGAAGGTCACCACCGCTAGTGCAGATGCGAATATGCTGGATGTCACGAGTCTCGCCACTGCTAATAATGCTATAATTCTATGTAGTTACCGAATTATGATACTTTACATATGAATTAAATGTCCCACTGTCCGAATAGCCTTCTTGTTACGATTTACTAAGGTTCAACCTGAGTTGTCCTTTTATTGTGAAAAAAAAGCCTTCATATTGATAAGGCGCACCATGGGATCTGGCCTTTATTGGAGTTATGACTTATCGTAAGTCGCACTGAGATCAACCCCCTTTTTTCTTCTTCTCGTTGTTAGAATGGATATCATTTAGCAGATTTTATCTCGAGATCCGATAATTATAAGAGGATTGCAGTTGCCTCCTGAGCTGACTTCACCTGCCAGTGATTGGTGTGACTAACATAAGTAAGTGCACGAAATTTTCACGATGTAATAAGACTAAATCACAAAATTTATGAATATATGAGATAAGTAATCATTCCCTTGCTGCTAAGAATTCTAGACTAGAGATCGTGCCATCTTCCAATAGGCTGAACAGACGCAGATCGCAGAGAGAAATAATAACAGGGAGGTTATGCGGCGATGGAGATTGGACCCTAAGCCGCAACTGCTGCGCCTGGATGGCAAGTAGGTATTGAAGTTGGACTATCAAGATATGCCGCTGCGGTTGATGTATAAAGCCAATGAACTGCTCAATACAAGCTGCTCAATGCGAAAAAAAAAATTCAGTGGATATGCTTAGTTGGGCCTCTACATAACGAAGGTGTGTCCTGGGGTACTCATGGTCTGTAGCGTTGAATGCCCTTAACTGTGACTGGTACATAGGATGTATCACGCGTAGTATCTTGAAGTACCCTAGACCCCGTCCCGATCTTTTAACGGTCGAGGAAGCCAATTATAACCACTTCTCAAATATGTCCTCTTCGGTCACGTTCAGCGGCCTCTCGACACAAGAGACCGCTGAGCGATTACAGACCAACGTAAGAACGGGATTGGATGAGCATGATGCAGTCACTCGTAGGCAAAAGTCCGGTCCAAACGCACTGAAGCAAACTGAGGAAGAGTCGCTGTTCAAAAAGTTCATCTCTCAGTTCCTCGATAACCCTTTGATTCTGATGCTGATGGCTTCTGCTTTGGTATCGTTGTTCTTGGGTAATGTAGAGGATGCAGTTAGTATTACACTGGCGATTATATTTGTGGTAGCCGTGGGATTCGTTCAGGAGTACCGCAGTGAACAAAGCATGAAGGCCCTCAATACTTTAGTGCCACCCTCAGCAAAGCTAACCAGAAACTCCACGCAGCGCCATGTTCTTGCTGAACAGCTTGTGCCTGGTGACATAGTTCACTTCTCTGTCGGCGATCGAGTTCCTGCTGATGTCAGACTCGTCTCGGCTGTTCAACTACGTATTGATGAAAGTGCGCTAACCGGTGAGACAAACCCCGTAGAAAAGGATACTGAGGTGGTTGCACACCCTCAAGGTATTTCCGATCGCTGCAACATCGCTTTCATGAGCACACTAGTCACCGCAGGTAAAGGAACAGGCATCGTCGTGGGCATCGCAGAGGACACAGAGTTTGGTCAGATTTTTGCTATGATGCATGACATAGATACACCAAAGACGCCGCTACAAGTAACCATGGATAACTTGGGTCATGAACTGAGTATGATGAGTTTCGTTGTAATCGGTATCATCTGCGTCATCGGAATCTTGCAGGGTCGTGAATGGCTCGAAATGTTTCAGATTGGCGTAAGCTTGGCAGTAGCTGCAATTCCAGAAGGACTCCCTATTATTGTGACAGTAACTTTGGCGTTGGGTGTCTTGCGTATGGCAAAATCTAATGCAATCGTGCGAAGACTACCCAGCGTCGAGACTCTCGGAAGTGTCAACGTCATTTGCTCTGATAAAACAGGTACGCTCACGATGAATATGCTCCATGTGGCAGCTTCTTGTGGCTCAGATGATCCTCACTGGACCGATCTTCGTCACATATCCTCCGCCTCTATTCCAGGAAAAATAAGTTCGTCATTTGGTAAAGGCCAGGTCACAGGTGGGGACGGAAAGAGAGTTGTTGCGCCTCCTGACGAGTTTTTGAACTGCTCTCTCTATTGCAACGATTCTCAGCGTCAGATGAACGGAGAGTATGCGGGGAATCCTGTAGACACTGCGCTAATTTCTATGACTCAGAAGTTTGGTTTAGAAGACGATCGTTTTGCCGAGGGTCCAAACCGTCGCACCCGAGAGACTCCATTCAGCTCTAAGCGAAAGTGGATGGCTGTTGCGATTGCAAGTAACAAGGTGTATGTGAAAGGCGCATATGAGCGAATCCTTCCCCTATGTACAAAGTACTATGCTCGTGGTGCTGACGGTAAGGATGAGCTTAAGGACCTAGGTGATCAGATGCGTGAAAGCGTTCGTCAGCGCAGCGATGAAATGGCATCTCAGGGTATGCGGATTTTAGCACTGGCGGCGAAGAGTGGCTCATTTGAAGACGAATTAGAAGGATCTGATATCAATGACTTGGTCTACGCTGGGTTGGTGGCTATGTATGATCCACCGCGCCCTGGCGTGAGTCAGTCGATTGCACGTCTTCGCCAATCTGGGGTCAAAGTCGTTATGATCACAGGTGACAATCAGATAACGGCAGTTGCAGCAGCCCGCGAGGTTGGAATTCCAGTGCCTACCAACGCTGAGAAGTACGTGATGCTCGGATCAACGTTAGAAGGATTGAGCGAGGCACAACTCAGAGACAAGATCGAGACTATCTTAGTCTTCGCACGCACTTCTCCGGAAATGAAGGTCTCCATTGTGCGATCTCTGCAATCACGCGGTGATATCGTGGCTATGACGGGTGACGGCGTTAACGATGCACCTGCTCTTAAGCTTGCAGATATAGGTGTTGCTATGGGTAGTGGAACTGATGTTGCGAAAGAAGCGGGTGATATGATTCTTGTGAATGATGACTTCAGCACTATCTTGCAAGCAATACGCGAAGGAAAAGCAATTTTTACGAACATCAAAAGTTTCCTTACTTTCCAGCTTTCCACCAGTGTTGCTGCCCTCTCTCTGATTATCTGTGCAACTCTCATGAAAATGGCCAATCCCCTCAACGCTATGCAAGTACTGTGGATCAATATTCTTATGGATGGACCTCCTGCACAGTCCTTAGGCGTTGAGCCAGCTGATCCTGAGGAGATGCGTAAACCCCCTAGGTCTCGCAACGATCAAGCACTTGACTCATTTATCAAGCGTACTGTCGTCTGGAAAGGCCTGCTCATTTTAACAGGCACAATGTACGTGTATCTTCGAGAGATGCGTCATGGCTCCGTGACGAGCCGGGACACGACAATGAGCTTTACTGCATTTGTGTTTTTTGACCTCTTTAACGCTCTTTCTTGCCGATCTCAGTCGCACAGTATATTTCGTATCGGAGTATTCTCCAACAAGATGTTTAACATCGCCGTTGGATTGTCTCTTCTAGGTCAACTTGCAGTGATATATGTACTGCCTTTCCAGAGTATTTTCCAAACGGAATCTCTTTCAATTGGTGATCTGTTGTACCTAGGACTGTTAGCTTCGTCAATCTTGTGGATTGATGAGGCATTGAAGTGGTGGAGACAGCGGAAGAGGCCACAGGTTCACAACATGCCTATGAGTAATATGGTATGAGTTATAAGACGTACATTCATGGCAACTATTTACTAAGATACTATTTACTGTTGAATACTCAAATTTCACGTTACGGATTGCATATTGATGTACAATATAATTATATGAATAACAGCCTCAGTGACCAATTAGGCTCATCCTCTCTTGGCTCAATATTCCTTGGTCATTGAAAATAACGTGGCCTTAAGTAGGGTACGGTATGTACTGCGATGGCTAGAGACATAACCAAGAGCTTCCACCACTCTCATCAGGGCATGGTAGTGACATGTGGTGACAGCCCAATAACTGATCGTCTTGTCTGGAACGGCGTAGAGTTGCTGCCGAAGCGAATACCGAATCACTCTCATCCAACGTCAAATATATCATACCGAAAAGATAAAAAAAGTGCTTTTGAGTGCCTTCACACCGATAATTGTTCATGGATAAGTTCACAAACCAGTTGTCGCAGGTCAGTCTGTACGACGTGAAGAAGTATGTTCGTAAGGCTCAAAACTCGGTGCTGAACTTCACGGATATGGAAGCAAAGGTTCGTGAAGCAACTAATAATGAACCGTGGGGTACTTCCACTACAGTAATGTATGAAATAGCCGAAGGAACCAACGATTACAACAGATTCCACGAAATCATGCGGTTCTTGTGGCGTCGCTTCAGTGAAAAAAGTGCGAGCGAGTGGCGTCAAATCTACAAATCATTGCAGCTTCTAGACTTCTTGGTGCTCAATGGAAGTGAGAGAGTGGTGGACTATACTCGGTCTCACATCAGCGTCATCGAGATGCTGCGCCACTTCAGTTACGTTGACTCTCGAGGTGCGGATCAGGGCGTTGCAATCAGGAAGCGTGCTGAAGATCTTTTGACCTTACTGAACAGCGACGAAACTCTTCGTATTGAGCGCAAAAAGGCCAAGAAATATTCCAAGCGACACGCCAACCAACCATCTAGCAGCTCTTCTGCCACTACCGCGTATAGTGGCACTAACCGCTCAGCATTTGGTAGCGGTGGTGGCTATAGTGGAGGTCGGTCCGTTGGGATCTATGCCAATGATGACCTTGGAAGTGAGGTGGAACGGTCACGCAGCACTACAGGGACCGGATCTCGCTATGGTGGATTCAGCAACGATGAATACCGCAGCAGCCGGAACTCTGGTCCCGATGTTCGCGATGAATCTGAAAATGGTGAGGATGATGACGACTTCGAAGAATACCAAGTTAGCGTTCCTGCTAGCAAAGGTGCATCTTCAGGGAGCAAATCTGTTCCGAATCATGCAGATGAGGAGAATGGTGACGACGATTTCGCAGACTTTCAATCTGCACCCACTTCAAACAGTATTACTGGCCCTGCCACGAATACTAATATTCTAGACCTCTTCAATGCACCCATGACAACCCAGATCAGCACAACTTCAACGACAGTACACGCTCCGTTGGGTTCTAGTAGCCAAGAAAGTTCTGCACCGCCATCTTCATTAGCGGGTACGTCAGCAAACCTCCCCGCAAAGGCAGCACCTCAAAACGTCGACCTCTTCGACTCACTCTGGGAAAGCTCAAAAACGTCTACACCGCAACCGGCACTAAAAGTAGAGTCGAATCCTGCGAGTGCACTGAAGTCCAGCGAGCCCTCTTCGGTTAGTGTGTCTAACACACATGTCGAGAAACAGCCACATGCTAATGATATTGACGACCTCTTGAGTTTCTGAGCTCTAAACTCGTCTCTTCGAACTCCATAGGTTGGTGGAAAGACCCCTATTAAATTAGTTTTGGCTTGGATTTGAATGCAACACTTATTGTACTCAATTGTATATCACTGTAGATAATCAAATGATAGTATTATGTCTAAATGCTACCATGGTGGTTGTATGCTTATGGGCTAACTGCCTCTTCACCGACTCGAGTAACATCGTCAGTATCTTGTTCACGTTTTACGTCTTTAGTAGCAGAAACTCGAACAGTTTCGGACCCTTTTGCCAAACCAGACGGTCGCCGAACAGGGTGCACTGACTGTGCGGCAAGAAACGCTCCACGATGCGATATCATCTCAGGCTGCGGATGCTCGCTACCTATTTCTTGACCTGGTTCTGGCTTTTTTCCCGCCTTGGACAAGGCATAATCTCCTGAGTCGAAGAAGCGACGTTGGCTCAGTTGTTGTTTGAGTATATCAGCACGGGAGGGGATTCTTCCACCCAACTGTGCGCGGAGCTCGTTCTCCTGCTGCTTCTCTCTTGACATTGAGCTATATCGCAGTCAAAGCTTCAGTACGCTTTTAGTAACACGGGCAAGTAACGGTCAAAATTATTCTCGCTTTAATTCTCCAATGCACGCCCCCAAGGACACCTCGGTGGGAGATGGTACCGCGCTATGGCATTCCTAGGTGAGGGTTGTGTCAGCCTTGACCTATATAACGCTGTAATGCTTCAAGGCCCAGTGCAGACGGGTACCCTTGCTCGCACCCGTGGGGTAAGCGACAAGAAGACTACCATGAGCACGTGGGCGATCTGCGGCTCAAGCAATGTTGGAATAACTGTATTTGATTGGGCGATAAATTTATTTAATTTTAATTTATTTAATCAACGGAGTATACTTGTACATGCGTCAGCTTTGTAGTGACATACCTAATGCCTCTGTAGGATACTCAATATGCGAAGCTAGTTCTCTTTCAGAGAAAAACACCGGAGGCCCCTTCCGCGAAATAGATTGCGTGGATATTCCCTGCATGAAACTAGCATAATCAGACGTGTTCACTGCACCAGAGCGTCGACGTGAAGTATATGATTTAACAGACCACGTATCCGAGTCCGGGTGGATCATGGAGCTCCGGCGACTTGGACCCGTATAACACGAAGTGAACGTTTTGCGCCTTGTAGCCAAGGCTGACTGCCTTCGCTGACTCGCAACGATCGTTTGTTGCTCTGTAGAATTTGGGGTAAAGAGGTCTACGTCAGCTAGACGAACCCAAATGTCACTCCGCCTAAATTTGGAACTGGAGGCATGTCCACTGGAGGCACATCCACTTGAGGCCGTACTTTTGCAGGTGTGCTCGAAAGGGTCAGAGATAGAAATAGCCTTTGAGCGAACATTCATGACCTCGTCCCGCAACGCGGCGTTGTCCTCACGGAAGCGCTTGATTGTGTCCGTCAATCCAGTATATGACTGAGACAATGTATGCAACTTTTGGGTCAAGTCATTGAGGTAGGCCTCTGCAGCTCTCTTGGAGAAGCAAATGCTTAGCTTACTGGACCATCCTAGCTTACCTCCAGATTGATTCGTAGGAAGTGATTGATCTCGAGACTTTCCTCGTTCACTCAAGAGAGGAATTGTTCCAGGACTGTAAAACTGAGCCACAGCTTGAGTTCGCCCTTGGATAACTCTCAATGCAGTCAAATCGCAGTTTGACTGCGAAAGTTGAAGAAATGACGCATCTAAGCTCAGCTTATCGAATGCGAGTTTCACAAATTCATTGAACAAGCCAGAGAGAACGTCGCGGTCTTTTAAAAGTTTATCAATTCTCTTCGAGACTCTCTCGATCTCCGACCTCAGCTCTATCAAACCGATGGGTCGTTGCAGCTCAACTCGATGCATGATATTATTCGACAGTGCTTCAGGTGATTCACTTCGGCTTCTGGAAGAGCTCATGTTTGTGCGAGATCAGGTTTGAAATCGAGATCAGGTTTGAAATCGAGATCGGGTTTGTAATCTAGATCAGGTTTGAAATCGATATATATTACATATAGATAAGATACGAAATCTAGCTCAAACTTTCCCCATGTCAAATCAATTCCAACTTGGGCAGATGGTCGATGGTCGTTGCAGCATCTCTTCTCTAGAAGGTGAGCATTACCATTTTATGTGGGATATGATACTTTTGAGGAAATAAAAAGAGCATTGTTCAGAAGATAGCTCTTCCTACGCTTGTCTTCGTTAAATTAAATAGATTTTCACACTACCAGGGGTCAGGCCCAGGTCAGGGGCATGCCCTGCAGTGGCTTCCTTTACTTGGTTTTCGTGAGCCTACCTCTTCATGGGCAACAAAGCATCTAAGCTCGAGACATCTCGGAGATCTCTGAAATTTGGCACCGGAAGTTATTCCGCCGACGCCCTCAACGCAACAAGATCTACTCGGCCATTAAGGAATAACCAGAACGAATATTCATCTCAAGAGAAAGATGGAGGATCTACACTTGCTAACAGACTGCTTAAGCTCGGTCAAGCACGGTCCAAAACTATCGACTATAAATATAAGCCAGCTTCGGAAGACAACTTCTTAATTACCCTGGCGGCACGTTCCAAATTGGAATCAAAAACTCAGACCGATCTGAATTCCAGAAATCCGCGAACATCTCTTCCCGCGGCGACTGTAACGGCTCTTTTGGACTCTCTTAGATCAGGGGAATCCACGGACACGGTTTTGAAAATATACAATGTTGACGCTGGTGTTTTACCACAGCTCGAGGCTATATCTCTTCCTCGTATCCCAACCAAGAATTTACCAAATGAGCTGTTACAGGAAAACAGAAACTCAGAGCTGAATGCAGAGCGAAAGCCAGTGCGAAGAAAGCGTATTTCTAAAAGATAAACAAACTTGATCTCTCATTTAAAAGAAGCGTAGCCTGCTACTGCTGCAAACGTGCGCAGGGCTGGGCGGATCGGGACTGCGCGAAGTAGGGTAGGAAGCTTGGTTATTGAGAGAGAAATAAAATAGAGAGAAGAGGGTACGACTTTTATAGTTTCAATTTAGCTAACAGGCGGTTTAGAAAAGCTAACGTCTAGGATTTGCAAATTGTTAATAAGATCCCCGCTGACTTACCGAATGACCGCGGTCGTAAAGGTTAGCTCTTCAAGCCTTGTTTTCAAAGGCGAGTCTCTGGTCATAAAGAATGAAGAGACACGACGAAACCTTGAATTGGCCGCGAAAACGTTGAAACGCGAGGATGTGGTAGCTTTTCCCACGGAGACTGTATATGGACTTGGTGCTAACTGTCAAAGCACAACAAGTGTTGCAAAAATTTATGCAGCCAAGAATCGACCCGCGGACAATCCATTGATCATTCATGTTTCAACAAAAGCACAGATCAGAACAGTTTTGAAAACTACAGTGCCTCCTATTTATGATCCGTTGATCCAAAAGTTTTGGCCGGGTCCCCTAACTATACTCTTGCCGTTGTCAGACGACACACCAATATCGCCTCTATGCACTAAAGGCCAAGCCACATTCGGTTGTCGTATTCCAAAGCATCCAGTAGCTCGAGCACTCATTGAAATTAGCAATTTACCGCTCGCTGCTCCATCAGCGAATGCTTCGACCAAACCAAGCCCGACTGAAGCTATACATGTTCTCGAAGATATGGAAGGTCGCATCCCACTTATCTTGGATGGAGGCGCTGCTGAAGTTGGCGTGGAATCAACTGTTATCGATGGACTGGTATTTCCACCTCGTATCCTAAGACCTGGAGGAGTCAGTCTCGAGGAGATTCGGCAATATGGAGGTCCTGCATGGGCTAACGTGATATCCGAAGCTAACGCGAAAGTCCCGGATAATGCTCAAGTTAGAGCGCCAGGAATGAAATATAAACACTACTCGCCACAGGGCCGAGTTATCACAGTTGCCACTCCTCTTGATACCGAGAAGCTCCGATCTATCACCTTACCACCGAAAGTGGCAATTTTAACCTCTATCTCCTTGCGGTTTGATCAGTTCCGCCACATATGGCCCTCTGCTGAACTCGTTGACCTTCCATTGGGACGAACCAAACAAGAGGTTTCACATAACCTCTTTAGCAGATTCAGAGAGGCAGACTTAAGGGGATGTGGTCTTATCGTTGTTGAAGCTGTAGATACAGCAAATGAAGGTCTAGCCATCATGAACCGATTGAACAAAGCAGCTGATACGAAAATCTGAAGAGGCTCTCATCTTCTCTTTAAATCAATGCGCTTAATGACTTATACAATGGCATATCAATGATCATCAACCTCGTGCACAACTTAATGACAACTGAGTCCGTCCGTTATTTTTCTCTCTTGTGTAATGTACTGCACGTATATCTACATTATTAATCTCATGAATCTCATGATCTAGTGGTATTGCTCATCTATATGGCTCCTTGGCTATCGGTTACTCCATTGATGACAATAATGGACCTAATTATAGGTACGCTGTTTAGAAACTAATGAGTAAACTTTTAGCAACGATTAGTTTACCCCGCATAAACGCGAGTACTCAGGATACAGCCCCTGCTGCAGGCACAAAGGCAATCATCAATGCATATAATGTTACGTAACCGAAATGAAGAAGTGGAGAGAATTTGAAAATACTCGGAGTACACGTGTCTCGTTAGTCTTTAGTCGATGTTGCTGACATCACGTGCCCAGAAAAAACTGCTGAATAGTATATAATATATATGGTTTTGTTACATTTTTTGAGTTAGATATAATACAAAGAAATATGATTACCACGTCTTACCTAGTTGCCTATGACAAGGTGTGGAACCATGAGATACGGATACTTGTGTTTGGAAGACCTCAGAAGCTTCGAGTGGCCACCTAACCCTCATGCATGTCATGTCATGTGCATCCGTTATTGGGCGGGAGTGGATCTTGAACACCGTACCCTGAATCTAAGTAATTGGGGCCGCAAATTATATAAAGGAAAGCTTCGACCTACTAATATATGTCACTAACTGGTATTCGCCGATTTAGTAACACAGCTTTAAGAATGGGAAACAAGGTATTCTTTGACACTGCGGCCGACGGTCAGCCCCTGGGCCGCATCACTTTCCAGCTCTACGACGATGTCGTCCCTAAAACCGCTGAAAACTTCCGCGCTCTTGCCACTGGCGAGAAGGGGTACGGCTACAAGGGCTCGATTTTCCACCGTGTGATCCCGCAGTTCATGTTGCAGGGTGGTGACTTCACCAACTTCAACGGAACGGGTGGCAAGTCCATTTATGGCGCCAAGTTCCCTGATGAGAACTTCCAGAAGAAGCACACCCGCCCTGGTCTCTTGTCCATGGCCAACGCTGGCCCTAACACCAACGGCTCGCAGTTCTTCATCACGACCGTCGAGACTCCCTGGCTGGACGGTAAGCACGTCGTATTCGGTGAAGTTACTGATGGCATGGACATTGTCAAGAAGATTGAGTCTTTCGGCAGTGGCAGCGGCCGTACTTCGAAGAAGATTGAGATCGTTGAGAGCGGTGAGTTGTAAACAATCGTATAGTTTCATATGTATTCTATCCCGAACTACACATACACCTATGAAAAGTTCAAGTAAGTTGGCATTCTCTGGGCACAGGTTTGTAATTACCAGTTCTTAGATCTGCGGAGTAGGGGCGATCCGTCCTCGTACAAATCGCGAGCACAGCTCTTACCGAAGTTATCATATTAAAATGTTATATATGCACATGTATATAAGTTGATTCTTTTGAGTCCAACATAATATCACGCACAATATACTCAGGAGCCACACTCCTCCCATTGTGCAGCCGATTTTGTTTTAAAAAAAACGGGGGCACAGCATCATCCATACACCAACTTTCTCGTGATTTGGCCAGAAAAATTCAATTCCATTTTTACATTCTATTTTACATTTTATATTATTATTATTACCAGTATCAAACTGGAAGAGAGAGAATTGACGCCCTTCATAACCTGCAATTGAAAGAATTGTAATAGTGGTTAATATGTTCATTTATCACCCAGGTCAAGTCATATCAACTCAAGTAGCGTATCACGGAGAGAAATAACGTATCACGGAGAGAAGAAATGTGTGTGTACCGTGGTGTATGCAAACTGGGTGCACACGGCGAGCAGTTTGGGAGAAAATAGCCAGTTGAATACGTGAGACGAGTGTATTAGGGATAGGGTTATATGAGCCTTCCTCCCAGCTTAGCGATCATCAATTAAACCACACTAGCAAGAACGTACCGTGTAAGGCTGCGGAGAAATCTGGGTCGTAGGTGCAGAGTTATAACCAATATTAGAGGGAATTCCCCCTTATCCAATCTTGATTTTTCTTTACCCCCCAGCTCACTCATTGCTCAATACGCTTCCGTGACCCCGCCTTTAAATAAAATTTACGAATTACTGCTGGTTGTAAATAGGGACAGTTCGTACTGCAATGAAGCTAAACATCAAGGAGTGGCAGCCTCCATCTGATCCAACAAGTTGGGACTCTTCAAAGCCACCAAGCAATTCTCATCCTGCTCAAACTAGTGATCGACATTGGCAAATTCCTATGACACCAGGGAGTTTGCACCTTGGTCATGAGGACGCGCCAAAGTCTACAAACGATCCACATCTGATCTCGAAAGAAAATGGTCCCATAAAATTGCCGGCTTCGTTGCTAAGTAAAGCGGATGACTCACAGGTCTCTATTGAACCAAGACTCAATCGTAACGCAAAGTTGACAACGGCCGCAGAGGTTAAAGATTTAAAAGAAGATACTTCTCAGACTCAGCCGAAAGTAATAAAACGACCGCACAGAAGAGGATACCAGTCAGTGTTGAGTGCTCAACGGGTGCCACCGCTCAAGAAGAGGGATGGTGAAGCACTGTGGCGGGAAGATATCCAGTATGATTTCTTGCAAGCTGTATTCTCTGACACTACTCTTGCCTTCAGAAATCCCCGAGGCGACGGTCAAACCTCTTCCAATTTCAATTCATTGAGAAGCTCTGGATCGACACCGTTTAAAGGCAACAAAGGAACGTTTGCAGATGTCTATATTGATGCTATGGCGTGCTCCTCAAAATGTTCGCGAATCCTCGGTGAAAAGATTACTGGAGACCGAGATCGTGGCGTCAAGATTGCAATGGTTTGTTTACTGGTAAACTGGGGCCGAATGAATACAACATTGAATTTTTTCCCCGAGATGCGCACTGTATTGCGTACCTACCACCCGATACCAAGTCTACAGACCCAAGACGACCTTGACTACAAGCAACTCCAGGATGCTCCACGATTAAAGTCGATTCTAAAGGGAGCATGCGAAGCTACTAGTGAGCCGTACACTATCGGAGCATTGGAATCTGTCTCCAGTACACCCCGCACCAATGTCATCAATCTCGTATTCTTGATGTCCATATTCTCTACGGAGGTTGAACAGAGATTGATCCCTCATAGCTCAGAGTTTACTCTACCTGATCTGTTGATGGACACAACAAAGTCATCGAAGTCTAGAGCGAGGGCTTTCCTATGGCTCGTCTGGGCCTTTTTGGAAGCACCGACACTGGGCGACAATACTAGTAACCCTTTTGGCTCCAAATTTCCGGAGCTGGAACCCCTGAGCTCTCGAGATCGAGCGCTCGAAAATGTTGATACACCTGCAGAACTCATCTTCGGCAACCGCATGACGCTCCAGCGCCTATCGATCCTGGATAACCCGGAAGAGAAGCCAGAAGTTGCAGTGGTCGACCTGAGGACTGCAGATATGACTGCCATTTCATTGAATGACCATAACATTGATGTGAAAAGCGAACATGGTGCAGAACATTATGCACCGACGAATTGTGCAATGAAACCGCTAATATTTGACGACGCAAACCCAGAACTTCCAACGTTGGATCGGCCTTTGATCATGGTGAAGCCTCGCCTGAGAAGTGCAAAAGATCGTCGTCTCCACGATGAGTTCAATAGTGTTGTGAGTTTGAAACGTGGCGCATTTCGCCGAAGAAGATTGAGGCGTGTTAATAACCTCAAAAGCCTGTACAACCGTACTAAACACCTCAATCAGATGTATGAGACGGACGAGGATATCGCATCTGTACAGGCCTTCAGTCCCAGAGTGACTAACGGAGTGTACGCTGCTGGTCTAGCGAGTAAGTACAGCGACTACGGAGAATGTAGTCTATCGTCTGCACTTGCTCTCAAACGAGCAATCAGTCGGCTATCGAAACCGAATGGCACTTAAGAATACAGAAATGATGGTAGTATTGTGTCATTTATACAATATTCAGGATTTAACATGTTAGAGTAAATTGATAATTAGCAGCTGATTACTCCGGAATACTAGAGCTTTAGGATGATCTCTGTTGAGCAAGCCGTGGTGTAGTAATACGACTAACCCTGAAAGATCCACAGCCTACCGCAGACTTTGGCATTCAGGCATATTCGAGTAGACGATGAGGCTTTCGAATACGGAACTAGAATACTTACGTCAGTCACTCACAGGGACGCAGATAGTACGGCCTGACAGCCGGAAGTCGTACCGAGCACGTCCAGTTGATACTGATATCGATATTCTTCCTATGGCGAACGGATCCGCCCAAGTAAGAGCGGCTGATGGTTCAGAGTGTATCGTTGGTATCAAGGCTAAAGTTGTGCCGACTCACAGGCAACTAATAGATGTCTCAGTGGACATATCTGGTCTGAAGGACATCGATGCGTTGCCGAATTCTCTTTCTGTTGTATTGAAACAGGTGCTCAACACATGCCCTGAAATCACCCAAGGATCCTTGATAATCAATCCAAAATACGCCTTTCGGCTTTATGTGGACTGTGTAGTGGTCTCGCACACGTCGAATCCGTTATCGATTCTTTCTATTGCAATCTTTTTGGCGTTGATTTCGACTCGACTACCGCGGAGCTTAGGTGTAGCTGGCGAAGACCGAGAATTGATCAAAAATGGGGATGAAGTTGAGATTCCACAATTTGACGACGACTGGGAAGCGTCAATACCACTCTGTCCTTCGGGGTGGATACCACCTCTTTTGTTTATTGTTGCGTTTATTGGTCCCAACGTAGTCCTTGATCCAACCGTACAAGAAGAAGCGGTGAGTGAAGCGTCGATGTTCATCACATGGAAAAATGGGAAGGTAGCTGCGCCTATCCGAACGCTTGATCCCCTGAGTGGGCCCTTTATGGCACCGTTCGATTCTAAACTACTCTTTGACGCCTACGATGTGGTGGAAAAATATGCCCACAAGGTTGTTGAGGACTTAATGGAGAAATGATAATGATCTATATATAATCAATGTTCATATTGAACTGAAGATACTTTGGAGCTGTGGTTTTGGTTATACGCTTGGACTACGATTGCAGTAGCAGTTTGAATATTCATGGAACGCACATAGCCAAGCTGCTCGATCTCTACACAAACATCTAATATGTTCAGAATCTCGGCTGGAATGCCTTTGCGTTCGTGACCCATGACCAGGAGTGTTTTCTCGGGAAATTGAAGGTGTTTCGTTAACATTTTAGAAGTGTCGGTTTGTTCAATTCCCACGATTGTAAAGCCCTCAGACTTTTTGAATCGCAAAAAGGACTCCAGGCTTGAGACAGTGACTTGCTCGATTGGGATCCACTTTTCCGCGGTCAACGCAGTGGTTTTGTACTGCTGGTCATCCAAGACAGACGTATCAGCCATGCAGAGCTTGTTAACACCAAGCGCGTCGCTCAATCTGGTAATGGCTCCCAGATTTACAGGCTTATCACAGAGTGTAGCAACCACGACCAAAGAAGTTCGCCGCGCTACTCCCACATCAAAGGTACCACTTTTAGTTTGAATTTGCGTGCTGAATTTTGATTCCATCGGGGTTGCCACAGCCTCGCGAACTATGGCCTCACGATATGCGACCGACTCTGGAAGAGTTGGCTCGGCAGCTGGTTCGGCCAGTTCGTCCTCAAACGGCCCTAAGTCGATGGTTTCACCATACGCTCCCCAGAGCAGTGGGTGGGCCAGTTCAAAGTCAGCTAATGTCAAAGTGTTTGGCATTTCACGGCCGAACACTTTGTTTGAGACGCCTCCACATACCAAACTGAGTCTCGTATCCAAGACGTCCCATAAGTAGGTTTCGTTTTGGTATTTGCTATTCATAACGCCTGCGTCACTCCCCTCAGAGATTCTCTTTACCATATCCTGCATTGACTTAGGTGCCATGCCGCGTTTATGCAATATCCATAGCGCTGAAATAGCCCTGTGCCGAATAACCGCCTTATTACTCGTTGCCAACGGGAGAAGGTGCTCAATTAGAGTCTCACCAATCTTTTCATATGCTTCAGGTGCTCTCTTATTTGAAGCGTGATAGAGTAGCATGGTTATGCGAATTAGAGATCCCCGAATTCTGGGAGGAATGCCCGTTTTGGAATCTAATTCTTCTATGCTTCGCAGAACAAATCTCGAAAAGGAGCTCTTAGACTGATGAGTCGAGCTGATAAGACCAATGAGCCATTCGGCATGAACTCTCACCGGAGGGTTGGCTTCAGTCTCAAGACTCGATCGAATTTGATCTCTAATATCAAGAGCAGTTGCTTCAGATAAGCGATCTTGCAGCATGATCAGGATCTGAAAGTAAAGAACACGACGGTGGGCTTCAACATTATCTAAAGAGCCCGTGATCTTTACATCGAGTTCGGCTCGAGACAAGGCATAAGCCGCCGTAGCTTCAGCCCCTGATTCGTTAGAGGCTAAATATACCGCCGCGATTCCCCTTGCACGAGAATCTGGTGCGCCCCAATACTTCTCATAGATGTTAAATCGCGTGGCAAGTTGCTCATTGAGTTTTAGTGTATATTCTTTTGACCGAATGAAAGCGAAGATACGGCTCATCACAAGCATGACCCATTCCGCACCCGAGCCTTGAACACTGTGACTAGCGAATCGCTGCAACCCTGTCGCTAGTGGTACCAGAAGGTTATGCCTCGTTAAACTCATTTCCACGAGTTCTAAGCAGATTTCTTGCTGTTGCTCCCATTCATCGGCCTTTATGACACCGGGTTGGGTAAGAAGGTCAATGAACTCATGGTGAAGATGCCGATCAATTATGCGCAGTGTCACCTCTTGAAGGTGTCTCCACAAAGCAGTCACATAGTTTGAAGAAATATCGCGCGGTTGCGATCGCTTGAACGCTCTAAGAGCCGCGTATCTTGTTGGTGTCTCGTTAAAAGCAGCAAAGGCAAGCTCACATAATTCAAATGTGCATCCTTTTTCCAAGTGGTCAAAAGCTAGCTCTACAGCCTCGCTCAAGAATTTGCGATCCGAAGCAACCATTGCAGCCGGATTTTGTAAGGTGTCTTCAAGCAATTCCATGACAGCGTGCTCCTTCAAGGGAAACTTATCCCTACCGAATAGCACAGAATATTGAAGTGGCCCCAAAATGTCTAGTAACGTGGAGCATTGTTTGGGTGCCATCTGACCCCCAGTCGCTAAGGGCAATCCGAAGGTCATTTCATCGGCACACATTTCTTTTAATCCAACAAATAGCTGCCGCTCCAAGAACTTTGACACCGATAGTTGAGCTTTTGCTGCAGAGTAAAGTTCTATTTCTGTCTCCTCGGTCAATTTTAGTGACACAGGTCCCGCATATGTCACCAGCTCCGTGACTTTCGTCAAGTATAGATCTGCCATTGTCCGAGAGGTATATGTTGCCAATGTAGACTTCGCAGCCGCCAGAAGTTGATTAGCCTCAGCTAAGCAGAGTGACCTTGGCGGAATGCTTTGTCGCATAGCCTCGATAATAAGTACTCGAGGTGCCTCGAACCCGTGAGCATGCTCTAAAAAGAATTTGGCTAGTTCGCCAACGAATTGTTGCAGATGAGAGGGCACTCCAACCGATACATTTTCGTCATCCCACTGGACCAAGGCCCTGGTCACAGCCTTTGTAAAACGCTCTAATCTTTCGGCGTGAAGGCAACGACCGTTGACAAATACAAAGCTCGGGGTTTGTAGGAACCGCGGGTATAATACATTGGCCAAGAATATGGGATTTCCTGCAAGTGTACGGAGTTGGCTCGAACTGGCTTCGAGAATTAATTGAATGACCAGTGTTCGGATACCCTCCGTGTTAGAATTGACAGCACCCACAGTGATGAGAGTAATCATCCAATTTTGAGGGATCAAAGACGTAGGTGCGAGCAATGCCGCAAAATCTGGGAGGCTGTCCATGGTTTGGTGAATAGACGTGTCAACGCCTATTATTTCAACTAAAGAAACATATCTGTTCCAAGAGTCTACCGTACCAGACTCCGCTGGATCGTAAGTCATGAAAGGACTGTTGATTCTGGTGTGTATTGTAGCTAGTGACGACCTCAGAATCTGCAACGAAAACTTTGAAGCGCTGGCCACGTGTACCTGAAGGATTCTGAAATAGTCCGTGGAATCCGACATAATCGCAAGATTAATATCCTCTTCTGAAAGATATGTAACGCATGCTACCCAAGATTTCAAGCCAGCTGTCACGAACCGCTTATCCCAATCTTTAGCCAGAGCTAACTTAATGCTCGGCCACCATCTGATCAATCGACCTTTATCGTTTTTCAAAGCAGGAAATTGAGACACTATTACTTTTGAAATCAGCTCTACTGTGGCAGCACTTTCGTTCTGGCCTAGTTCCGCCCATAAGTGGTCAAACAGCTCGGCGCCCACTACGGTAGGCTGTGTACACCCTTCAAGTAGGGACAGGTTTTGCTCTAAATTCAGACCAGCTTTCAAATCTTCTAGGATAGAGTCATTGATAGGTTTGGCAGTCTCAATACTGATCTGTAAAGCTAAAAGAGTGATGTTTCTAGCGCTGATTTTACCATATTTCTGCCATTCGATCAAGGCACCCAAAGCTTTTTCAATCACAATGCTGAAGTCTCCAGATTTTTTTGCCAAATAAGCCAAGACCTGAAAATCTTCCATCAAGCTTTTATAAGTATTATCCATAGTTCGTATGGACGTCTTGTGGTTTTGAATTTTCTTTTTTAACTGGCTAGGGCAGAGAGACCCTGGTGATAATTATCCGTAATGCTGCCTCCATGAAGCGCTATTCGTTTCAAATCCGAATAATAAAATGTAAAACGTATGTACGCAGGGAATATGAAATCATTCGGTACTTGGTTCTTCTTCTACTGTTAGCGGGTTTTTCGCATTAGAGTCAACCTGGTCGCTAAGACGCGACTCGATATCACCTGAATCGCTGACACTAGTTCCTTCGGCAAACTCAAGGTCATCTTGAGCATAGCGCTTGGTATCCCATCTCTCACCGTACCAGTGCATAATAGGCATGAAAAGCATGATAATTGCGGCAGTGAGACTAGCAATGTAACCTGTGTGAAACTTCGGTGCTTTAGAAGTTGGAAAAAATGCGATGTTGGTCCAAATGTTCATGGCCTGCGATACTGCATCGCTGTAGCCAATAACGAAGGCTCGCTCATCTGCGTCTCGGCGTAGGGTGCGGTTGATTTGACCAGACACAAGAGCTTGGTTACACATATCGAGGCCAACGATCATATAACAAACCCAGCGCCAGCCGATGGGGATAGTCCATGCAGTCAAGGAACTATAACTGATAATGAACAAGACCTGTACGAGCGTCAAAAAAATGTAAGGAGAGAATGTGTCTGAGAGTCCAGCTAAGAAGAATTGAGCGATTATTCCAACAGCGCTCTGAAAACTTGGGTAATTGGTTCGTTGCGTCTCATCATACTTGTCCGAGTTTGCCTTCAGCCAAAGGTCGAACCCGGTCCCATCCGGCAACGCCACAACATTCAGTAAAACCCAAAAGGCAGCGAAGTAGTGAGCATGCCATCTGAACAAAACTCGTTTGATTAGACTCCAAGAAAGTTTGACTGAAGCTGGGCGAACTCCAGATTCCCGCATTCGTTTTTTGGACAACTCTTTCTCGTGGTCTCTTAGCCACCAGACTCGTTTGCTTTGATCAAGAGATCCAGGATAAAATGCAAACCCCATCAGTGCAATAGGAACAGTGAAGATTCCATCGATGAAAAATCCCCACTGCCAGCCTTCATATCCACCCTTGCCAGCTAGGTGATGGAAGGCTGCAGACTGTAAGAAACCAGAAAATATACTTCCAATAGACGCTGACGCAGAAAAACACATGATACGCCTGTAAAGTTCATCTCGTTTGTACCAAGATCCGATGGTATAAACTACCGACGGGAAAATGGGGCCTTCAGCCAAGCCGATAAGAAATCGGAGAGCAAAAAGTTGACTGGGAGTTTTCACGACACCTTCACAAAATGTAAGCACTCCCCAAACGGTCTCGAGTATCGGAAGTGCTAGCCGTGCCCAAGGACGGGTTACCAGCAGCATCCCGCAGCACATTGATACAATGTAACCCGCGGAGTACAATGAAGACGCATATGAAAGATCGTTGCCTTTCATACCAATACCCTTATCAAGCCCAGAGTTAAAAGCTTTGACAAGATTACTCTTGTCGAGCGATTTCGTGAAATAGGAACTGCAGACGTAAAGAAGAAGTATGCAATCCAGTTTCAATAGAAGCATCTTTTCGTCGCGAGGCATGAAACTGGGATACCACACGAACAGTCTTACAAACCCATCGTACCAATGGGTAGTTCGCACTTCCTCTGCTTTCTCCACTACTTCACGTTCTTTAGCTTGCAATGGATCCTCGGGATCTGAAACCTGGGCCATGCGACCACTTAACCGATTCGACACTTTCCTGAAATATGTTTCTGAAACTACGTCGGGCCCTTTGGCACTAATAGTTTGCATCTTATAAACCCCCTGACTGTAAAGAAGAATATAGGTCACTGAAAAACACTAACACTCGTTAATACAACGTTGAAGTTTGATAATTCTCGAGGAATCACTGAGCTTCCGAATCCTATTGATATTTATCTGGTGAGCCGTGATGACCCTGTGGGTATATATATATATGTCTGGTCTTGAGATCAATTTGCTTATCTTGAGATAAAGCGTCAAAAAGTGTTCACGCATGTGTCACGTGACATGAGCTCACTCTGCGATCTTAACCACTTTCTCGATGGAAATGAGAATAACCGATAAATGAAATATATACGCATATACGGCACTGAGATATAAATGTAAAATATCTGAAAGGATCTTCTTAGGGCCCGGATAGAACGACTAGTATATTTAATTCAAATTTGACAGATCTCTTCGTTAAGGAGACTCAGGAAACGACGAGGTAGGGTTCCTGATACCATAGAAAATCTTTGATTGTGTGATAATGGAGTGAGATTGTGAATAATCGCCCCAGAGTAACTTGGATAGGTATCCTCGCTACATCACATTCAGTCGTTGCCATAATATGCTCGATGGAGCGCAAATGTACATCCGTTATTTTAGTTGCTTTGTACTATCTCGTTCCACAGGTGGACGTACCCTTAGATACCTTGCATGCGTCTGCACCTGATAATCTTGTCATCCGCCACTTCATGTGATCTGCGAGAAGGGTGGGGGCGACATCCGTCCGATCATCTGCGCCTCCACACCTACATGCGGCTTAGCGAGCAAACGATTGAGGAGTAAACGTATCTAGATATCATATATGTCAGTGACTGAAGAAATGTGTTGGTTCTATGTATGTGAAGCTTTTAATATCTTGCGGTACAGAGTTATAGAATGATATAGATACATAATTTACATCGATCAACTACACAAACGGGATTTTTGATTGGCTCTCGGCTCACATGACACAAAGCATCTACATTGGCGCCCGACTTCTCAAGACGCGTCGGGTGTGCTTATGTAACATTGAATGGGACGTTAACCGTGTGAAAACCGCCAGTTCAAACAGACCCTTTACCTGTCACGGCGACACTCCACTTCTCCAACTTACCATCACTCTTCCAAATACAGATGAGACGTAGAGCTCGTGCCCTCGGTCTACACGAAAGACTTAGTCAAGCCTGGCTAGCGTCACCTTTGCTAGTCTTGGTGTTTTATATTGTAAAACTGGTGATGCTACGGAATTCTATTAATGCTATCATGAAGGGGATCCTTCAGGTAACACTGTCCGAGTGTGTGAGTGTTGATGACACCATAAAACTGGTCTATCAAGCTCCTCGTGAAGCTGTTGGGGTTGCAAATCAGCTCCTAGAAAGGTCTATCAATTCTGGTATCAAAGGAGTGAAAGACACTATTTCAATGATGCTGACGATGATTGAAAGCCTGATACTGTTTAACCTTCAAATGACTCTTGGAACATATAGCTGTATGACAATTTCAGCTGTCAATATCGCTGCAAACGAGGCCCTGAACGCTACTGAATCAGTCATCGGTGTCGCGAACAAAACCGCTCGGGCGGTGGGCAAGGACATCAACAAAGCCCTGGGTAAGCTGAGTGATTTCATTAACGATGCGTCAGGGCTCGTAGACTCGATAGATGAGTTTGTCACGGGAAGCTCTGCCGACCTCAGTACGGTCAACCTCACTGTGAGCAAACTCAACAACCTCAACATTTCGAGTAACATCGATGCCCACTTGGAATCTCTCAGGAAAGATATTCCTACCTATGATGGAGTGCGATCTTCCGTCACAGAAGCTGTCAAGATTCCTTTCCAGCTGCTGCACGATAAAATCGCAAATACCAACGTAACTGCCCAATTTCATCTGGATCAAACGCTACAGGTGCTTAATTCACCACCTCAGTGCAACATCACTGCAGTTGAGATGGATTTTTCGAAAGTTCAAGCTTCAATGAGTCTCATTATAACCATTCTTTGCGTGATCATTGGTCTACTTATTCTCTGCAGTATCGCCTGGAACATGTGGAAATGCTCGCGAAGGTGGAACTTTATTGTTTCTACTCTGAAATCGGCTAACCCATTTACCGATTTGTGTGACAACGACGTCGATGAGGATATGGAACGACTCGCTTACATTCAAAGTGGTTGGATTGAAAGACTGGTTTTAAAAAGAACTCCAGATCGGTTTTGGTGGTTAGTACGCTTTGTGAGCGCAGCCCCTGCCCGCACTTATTTAGTAGTGGGGTTCGCTGGACTCGTACTAAGTGCTATCCAACTTAAACTCGTTCACGTGTTCAAGCATGAAATAGGTGCAATTGCACAGAGGGAGCGTCATCAACTGTCTAACATTGAAGCAAACATACAAAGGAGTTACGTTCAGTGGAGCAACCAAACTAATGCCAGAATTGCAAATACAGAGTCAATTTTGAACCGGAATATGCTCGGGTGGGTTCACCAAGGAAGCCTGGGTGTCAACAAAACAATCTCTACATTTGTCACCTCAATACAGAGTGATATATCATCTGCTTTTGGTGGGACGCCGCTGGAAACACCTATGCAAGATGTTGTGCAATGTCTTATTGGAAACAAGGCAAAGGAAGTTGAGAAGGGTCTTACTTGGGCTTACAATCACAGTGTGATTTCCCTTCCAAGAGTCTCACAGGAGTTATTTAATAAGTCCACTCTTGATATTCCCAAAGGAGTAAGTGACACTGCGGAAAAGCTCACGAAATCTCTTGTTGCCGCACTCGAAAATGAAGCACAGACTCAGATTATAGTCTTCGCATCAATCCTATCTGTTTGGGTTGTAACCCTTCTTGTGGCCTGCGTTTACGATCTCTTAAGTGCGTCTAAGAGCGGAAACCTTGGCTCAGAAATGCAGGAAAAGCCGTACCCGGAGGTCGTTAGCGGCACCTTTGTTCCTCGAGAGTTGGAAAGTACACATACATTCCGTCGTGAGGGCCCGGATCGTAAATCCACAAGGCCTTTTCAATACAACAGCGCTGGCTTTCAGGACCGTAGAGGTGCTGCCCTTGCGGTCGACGTTTCTGCCTCCCAAAGAGAGCACGGACAACACACCGGTAGTCCTCTCAGTGCTCTCGGTGTAATTGGAAACCGTATAACCCGGTTCTTCCAAGGACCCGCGCAAGCAGCTACCTTTTCAGTACTCCAATCACCGCATAGGGCTTCTATTGTCCTCCCAGAAACTCCTCGGACACCTCTACGTGCAATGATCCGTTAAACCTTTTGCACTTCGCTTCTTATCATCATTCTTTCATTACATTTATATAGCATCTATGTATATATATACATCAGCTTTCGTGAAATGTGATTCGGTTAGAGGTTGCTGCGAATTATCAGCCTTGTGACAACGGCGACTGCTCCAATTCTAGTCGCAATCCCTGTGCCGATGGCTACAGGGAAGTAAGCGAAATAGCCATCGAGCAGCTTGTTTGTCCAGTCTGCCTGCTTTTCGCTATACAACGCCTTTTTCCGGCGGATTGAAGACCATGTCAAGACTTGAAGTAGAGTTCGAATGTCCCAGGCCTTGAAGGTTGGGAGAGTAATATCGCAGATGGAAAAGTCAGGATCTAACATCATCCGCAGTTCCTGCAGAAGAGCCCACGTTATTCCCCAAACCTTCCATGGTATTGGAGGTAACTGTTGTAAGCTAGACTCGCTTAGGCTCGGTGAGATTTCAACCGCATCGAAGAGCATATTACCAGTTTGCCATGACACTAATGCATTCAGGCCCCAAGGTAAATTGATGCGGTCACCTACAGATATTTCTTCAGTGGTTCGAAATTCATGTGCGTACAAAGCGTGGAGAGAGTGCCAAAATGCCGCCGCAACTTCAGTCTCTTGCGGAATCAATATACTTTCTTTATACTTATCTTTGAGACTGAATACAAAAGGGCACAGGATCATCGCAACTTTTCTACCCCATGAAATACGGATAATGCGAGGCTCCAGAGGACCGAGGTAGTCCGCTGTTTCAGCAAGATCCAATCCCACCTCTTCGAGAGTTTCGCGATAGCACGTTTCCAAATCGTTCTCGCCAGGGTCTTGCCTACCCCCAGGTAAAGCAATGTGGCCAGACCACCTATCAATCGCTCGCTGAGATCTCTTAATTAGAAGTACTTCTTGTTCATAAGGGTCTCCTGATCGCCTTACGATAATCGCAACAGAAGCTCTCTTAATTGAGCTGAGATCTCCTGGTATGTTCGGGCCCAGCCTCTTGGGTTGTTCCGATGCAGTGAGTGGTGCTAGTTTTCTGATGTCGAGCAAGTGGTCACCTTTGCCATAAGGCATTCTGGAGTGTATACTTGGAGTTCCTGGCAGCTACACCCACCCCCGCCTCACACAGGGTATATGTCACGTGCTGGTGAGACGCAATCTTACTGCGCCCATGAGCACATGAAGATCCTCTCATCACTATTGATCGCTGCTCATATATTGAAGCACGAATTTTCCTATTATATCAACGATATCAACGATTTTGTGCATCTATTTATATCTTTGAATTCGCTTGATTAGGGAACTCACAGGCGTTTGGCCGTGTAGCTAAGTGGTTATAGCGCTGCCTTTACATTTAGATGTGCGGCAGAGGTCCCGAGTTCAATCCTCGGCGTGGTCATTTATTTTTGTGATTAACAATCACAAATAGTTTTAAACAATAATAATAATAATAATAATAATAAAAATAATAATAATAATAAAAATAATAATAATAATAATAATAATAATTATGGCAGTCGATTTTTCATCCAATTCTGAACAACGCGAACCAGGTATTCAAGTCGTAAGGATCGCGGATTGTATCTCCTCCTCAGCCTGGAAAGCCATGTGGCATTTACACAAAGCTATGTGTGGGTAGCCCTGTTATTAGCGGTCGAAGGGTAAGGACATCGCGTTACTTAGACGTGTACCAAAATTACCATGGGTTCCGAGATGGCATTGGAACTAGCCTTCTACGCTGGTGATTATGCCAAGGTTTTGAAATTCACTTACAGTGATTACCATATAAGGCTTCTTGAGTTTCATATCAGGTCTCTTCTTGTGCTTGGTCGCTCGAAAGAGGCTCAAGCTCGCCTCGAGAGTGACAGAACCAGACACCCCTCTATTGAAGCTCTCAAGGCTCTCACTTCTCAGTCCACTGAAAAGGCTGACGAGGTACTGGCTATGAAAAATATCAACGATGGAGCTAAACACCTCGTCGCACTCACTCATGCGGTTGCGGGTAACTACGAGACGGCTCTTTCCATTGCATCCACGGCACCTAAAAACCTGGACGCATGCTTACTGCGCGTACATCTTCTACTGGCTGCTAATCTGGATAAGAAAGCCCAAGAGGTCGTGAATGACATGCGAGTTTGGGCAAATGACCATGTTGCGTACAATATCGCCGAAGCTCTGGTTAGTTTGAGAGCGGATGAAACTGCACAAAAGGCGTTTTTCATATTCGAAGAGAACAATAGTATACTGAAAACTCCCAACTCTGTACTTGGAGAAGGTGTTTCCCAGATGAAGCTGCGTCGATTCCTCGAAGCATCTCTTCCCATTAAGGAAGCAGCAGAATCTGGATCTGAAGCAGCATTGATTAGTGCTCTCACGCTAGCCTTGGCCCAAGGTGACCTCAATTCTGCTCAGTCACTGCGTGCTAAACTGCTCCTGGAAAAGTTTACGCAAACTCCCACGAACGCAGATATTAAGGAGCGTGAGGATGCGTTTTCCCGTGTACAGGCGAAATTCAGTGCATTCGCTTAACTCGTAAACCATGTGTTAAATAAGTATATATTGGCTGTTATGCATCGTCAGGTGTTAGATCCAGTTGACGGCGCTCATATACAAGCGTCGTAAGCACCTCTTTGAAATCTAATTGCAGGTCCTGGTTCTTATCTGCATTATAAACTTTCCCGATTGCCAACATTCCTCGTTGCTGTGTCCAATTAAGGCTTCCACTAACCAGATGTAAGTCTATTTTGAGTACTCGGTCGTGAATTCTCAATCTATCCACCACCCAGTGGTGGATTGATCCAGGGGACCACAGATTCCTTAAAGCTTCCGGGTCCATAGATGGTATTGATAATGTATCAGGTGTTATCGTGGGTGGCGTTACTTCCAATACTGGCGTCTGAAACCAATTGGTGAAAAGTTCTTCAGATAATTGGCCAGTCAGTGCCTTCAACAGCGCCAGTCGAGATGCTTTGGATAAGTAGTGTGCCATTCCGTCATTGAAAATTCTACCTTTGAATCGAAGGGAAGATGCTGCCAAAGCCTTCTTTACTAGCTCTCGCTCCGTACTTGGGTGCAATTGATGAAGCTGCAATGTGAGATCCATGATCAATATAGCTTCGGCATTCAACCATCCTTCATGTACAAAGTTAGATGCGGTATTTCTGTAAATGTTCGCATCAAAATGGTTCCCATCCGCAACCGACAAACGCTCTAAACTAGGATAGCTCTCCAGCAACACCTCTAAAAGTTTTCCTTTTGAACGTGCGTCTGTTATATGGGATTTTGTGGAACAGCTCCAATGATCGACCTTATCAATTCCTTGTGAACTGAGAGCCTCCATGATCCTCGGTATGGCGCCAGTATCTCGCGTTGTGGTGAGGACTAAAATCACCTCAGTGTTCAAAGATGCCAAACGTGCTAGCTCGACTAGATCGTCGTTCCATCTTCCTATATTGATAGTCGCTTCCAGCACTTCGGGACTTTGAAGCCAAGTATGGCCCCATTCAAGTTTATTCTCCAATACCTGGAGAGCTTGTTTAGTAAAAAGGTTACGGTTCAAAGACGGTGTTGAAAGTAAAGTTCTATCCAAGTCGATAATCAAAATATCTGTGATGTTATTTGTATCGATGTTCGCAACTTCTTCCTCGTAAAACGGTAATGTGATGGATAAGTCGTCCACCTCACTTTCCCCTTCTGAAGATGGGGATGTTTCCTTGAGGTAGTCTACCCCGACGCTGTGGTCAATAGCAGCTGGGGTGAATTGAGGAATTGGAAATGGTAGAGGTGGGGGGGGCATGAAAGGTGGTATCATAATCGGACCGTGCGTATATCCCTGTGTTGGAATCATCGATGGGGAGATATTCGATCTGTATAATTCTGAATAGATCGCAGATTTATATGACCTCTGGTCCCATCTACGGCGGTAGTTTACCATGGTTGGATAGACACGTAATTCTATACACCTATGATATTCTAAATGTCAGATGTTGATTTTGGTGGTCACTGCAAAGCTTATGTGATCCGGTCCACCTCAATGCATAGCATAAATATTATTTCTATTCATACACTCGCACGTCTATCGTCGATACGTTCAGCTTTATCATATTACGCATCTAAATTTTCGCGAATGAGCTTAAGTGATAATGAGTTCTGTGTCTCAATTTTAAGCCTATTCGTCCGGATGAATTCCCCTCAAGTTCCTGTTGTAATGGCTGTCGCCCGTACCCCCCTCCCCCCACCTCACCCACTTAGATATTAGTCGAGGCCCATAATTCTATCTGTGATTTCCATACCTCGCAAGTGGAGGAAGAGAGACCTTGTGTAATTACGTTATCAACTATGTAGAGACCACCCGCATGAAAAGTCCGTCGATATTAACAACACTGCATTTCAGCGGAAACATGTTACAAAACAAGAGCTAGCGCAGTAGTCATTGTTTGTTAACGTGTTTAATTTTTTCTCTCCATCTCGTCCACGGTGCTTCAATGCAGCCTGAGTGTGTGATCACCTATCAAAGCCGGATCCAGCGGAACTTCTGCTCTACGCGTACGGGGCAAGGGTGACAACGCATGGGTACCCTGAGCTAATTCTAACGGTGGTCTAAGCTTGGCTACCCATTCTACCTCTGCGTAACAGAGCGCAGATCGCCCGGGATTTCCCTTGAAGAGTGATCAAAGTTTCTATATTCTAACCGACATTTGAAGAAAGCGATAGTGGGGCCAGAAATACCATGGATTCTCTTCTGCCCACGGTTGAGAAGCCAGAACAAAGCTCGAGCAGCCAAAACTCGGATCACAACAGTGAGAGCTCGCGTTCAAGTAAGTACTCCGGATCAACCAACCAGCCTCAAGTGGCCGGATACACTAGCGGAACCCAAGCATCTTATCGGAACTCGACAGGGAATAACTTCCCTCAACTGAAAGACCTGTCAGTGTCTGATGGAGTACCATTGAACCGAGGTGGCAGTAATGTATACCCAACCGTTTCTGCTCCGTTGATGAAAGATTCGGCTCAAATTTACGTTTCACCAACTGAGTCTAGCTTTGGGGTCGAGCAGCCAGCTTATGGAGTGCCATTGTCACCGACAGCATTTGGATCAAGCCACCGGTTTGTCAACCGCTCCCGCAGTGCTAGTTCTTCCTCTACGTACGCACAACCATTCGTCGCCCCAATCTCCTCTTCGGTGGCTGCGAATGGCGGCGCATCTGGTCTTCAAGCCCAGCCTTCGTTTAGGCGCCACCACCGTCAGCGCAGTTCCACCATCTATGTCGCTGCGAGGCCAGCACCGCCTTCAAATACGGGTGGAACAGCAGCTCCGGAAGGGCTTTTGCGTGGAATGACAACACTGGCTGGGGCCCAGCTCTTGGCGAAACTATTGACGTTTGTGTTGAATCAAGTGTTACTGCGATTTCTCAATGCTCGGGAACTTGGAAGTGCTAGCCAGCTTGAGCTTCTCATCTCGTCTGCGTTGATTTTGAGCCGTAATGCAATCCGATTGACTAGTCAACGGATCACCGTAGCCCCTGCCGAGCGCGATTCAGGCTACACTACGGATTCGCGCCCAGTGCTCAACACACTGCTAGGAACTTACCAGGAAACCAGCAATCTCGGGTGGGTCTCAGTCATCATAGGTGCCATCATCGTCTCAATAACCAGCAGTGCCTTGTATGCCAAAGGTTCCTGGAATACTTCTGTTATTATCCTTGCATCTGCTGCTGCCATGATTGAACTTCTTGCGGAGCCAGGCTTTTTGGTATTTCAGCTTAAAATCCAACTCAGCGAGAGGGCCCGTTCTGAGTCACTCGCCAACGTAGTCCGGGTAATAGTCGTGGCTGCTTCTCTTCTGGTATTTCATCTGAATCCATTCCTTGGTTTTTCGCTCGGTCATCTAGGCTACTCAGTGACGCTTGCCATTAGTATACTGGCGGTGACTTGTCGCAATGCTCGCGAGGATGGGTTCAGCATGCTACCAAGTAAAATCTGGTCAACGTCAGAACAAAAAAAGTTGTTATATGTGGGTGATAATGCGAAACACATGGCTTACGAGTTAGGGCGGCAGCAGCTGGTCAAATTTGGTTTGAGTGAGGGATCTACTGTGATGGTTAGCCTCATGACTACGTTGGAACAGCAAGGCGAATACGCTTTAGCCGCAAACTATGGCTCTCTCCTAACACGCCTAATGTTTAGCCCCGTTGAAGAAGCCTTGCGGAGCTACTTCGGTCGGGCTCGCGAAAATAACACCCGCAGATATGCGCCAACTTCGCCTCAAGAGAAGGACGAAGACATAGCTGCTGAGCATGCTCAAGGTGGTCGTGGCAGTACTGATCCCGAGGAGGTAAGCTTGAGTAGTAATGCCAAATTTGTTCTCACCAGTACATTGAGGTTATATTCGTATATGGGTGTTTTATCGGCGGGATTTGGGCCGCTGGCGGCTCCCTTTGCATTGCGCTTCTTGGTCCGCTCCAATGGGTTTAGTAATGCTGAAGGTGTGCTCTCTGCATATGCATACTACATTCCTATAATGGCCTGGAATGGAGTGCTTGAGGCCCTGGTTGAAGCGACTGCCCCAGTAAGTGTACTGCGGTGGCAAATAACAATCATGGGTGGTCTCGTAGTGCTTCTCACGCTCACAACACACATCTTCGTAACTCTGTTTCAGTGGGGTGGTGCTGGTATTGTTTGGGCACAGGTACTCACTATGAGTTTGCGTATCATCTGGGCTTTTGGATATATGAATACGCATCTAAGTGGTAGCGGGTCGAACGTCTGGGTTCGAGATAGTTTTCCCAGCGTTTACGTCCTGTCTGCCGCAGTTGCGTCGATAGCTTGCGCTTACAAATTCGTACCTGTGGTGGAAACATGGCGCCAATTGATCATACTAAGTGCTTTCGCTCTGGTCCCGGCTAGCAGCATGGCTTTTGCGGAAGTTGGTGTGATTAAAGAGCTTTGGGGCTCAATGAAGAGAGAAAAGGTTCAATAGCTGTCCGAATGTGTGATTACAGTAGCGCTCTCCAGAGCTTCAATGTGGGGGGGGATTTTGTTTATAAAATTAAATCATATTACTCGATACTAACTCCATATTCTTGCTAGACCGTCTTGGACTGTTTCGTCTTGACTCAAGCGATCATCGAACATCTCAATGATTAAATAGTCCAAAGGTCTCGCTTTCGGAAATGCATAGTTACGGTACTCTTCGAAAATTAGAGATAGAGACCAGTTTTGTAATCGACGTATGCACCCCACCACACAACCGGTTCTATGTTTGCCCATATTACAGTGGATTAAAAGCGGATGATTATCTGGATCGAGGGCTATTTTAAGCACCTTTTCAAGATCTTCGGTGCTCACCTGCACAAAAGGCTCCTTATTACCGCTCAATCCCACTTGAAATAGTTTGATACCCTCCTCTTGGCAGTAGTCCTCATTTTCGGGTGGGTACGACTCCGGCAAAAGCATAACGATGCTCTTCAACTTTAGTGTACTGAGGAATTCAAAATGCTCTGGCTTAGGAAAGGAGCTTCGATAAATACCGGTACCGACCAACCCGAAATTCGGGGGCGCCTCCATCCCTCTCTGTTGGCCGTGGCTCGGTGAAGCGATAGTGTATAGGGTTGGATCATAACGATCGATCCACAGCAACATTAATGGGGATGGGATCCACGAACGTCGTGCGATAAAGTTGTATCATAGTAGCACTGTATCTGATCATTCTATGTTATGTGGCCGAACCATTGATATATATAGAGTGTCTATATACGTTCAACCGGTCAATATAATGCGGAGTCGAAGTTATCAGATTCATGCACATCGCATTAAGATCGTACTGCCGAGATTTATTGTATTCCGATTTCTATGGATATATGTATCGACGTGTATTACTGAGAATGGCTTCAGTCTTACAGGCGACTTATGCTCCACTCTCTTTACCGACGAGGCTAGGCGTTTGAACCCGAACCACCAACCGTAGCGCTTTGGACCTAACTTCCCCACACCACCTAGTAGTAATCCTAGACCTGCAGCAGATCCATTTGCAATCTCACAATAAAATCGTATTGGATCATGGCAGTCCGGGAAGATCATGTTCAGTCTGCTGTATCCTTTCTTAATGAGCAGCAGGTTGCCTCAGCACCACTGAACAAAAAGGTGGAGTTCCTAGAATCCAAGGGTCTGACGTCAGAGGAAATAGATGAGGCGTTGGCCCGTGCTCGATCCGACACCCAATCTCAATCTGCCTCGGCAACCTCTGTTACCCCCGTGCAGATCCCTGCGACTCCATACCCTTCCTACCTAGTTCAGCAGTCGCCGCCGGTGCCCCAGCGAGACTGGAAAGATTACTTCGTTATGGCGACCGTCAGTGTTGGCGTGGCGTACGGCCTATATGAGTGTGCTCGACGCTATGTCCTGCCGATGATCATGCCGCCGACCCCCGCGGCACTAGATGCCGATAAGGCCGCCCTTGAAGCAGAATTCCAACGGACTGAACAGCTCGTCGAGCAGCTGCAGCGCGATACTGCTGAGATTCGTGCCCAGGAAGACCAGCGCAGTGTCGAGTTTGAAAAACTGTTGGTGGAAGGTCGCGGGCTGTTCAAAGACATCAAAGATCAGGCGGACGAGAGGCGCCAGGAGTCGAAACTGGCACTGTCAACTGTCGAGACCCTGCGGGACTTAGTTCCTCGTGCGCTCGAAAAACACGGCTCAACGCAGGCGGCTGCTATCTCCGAGCTGCAAAACGAGCTCAAAAGCTTGAAGCAACTCGTTTCGCGCTCCAAGCAAGGCTCGGGTCTATCGATTCCGCCAGCCTCTGCGGTCCCCACGAGCATTGCTCCATTTCCTCGAGCTACACCTACAGAGGCCAGCACTGCTTCAAAATCAGCTCCGGGAGGTAATGGCAGCGACCTTGTAGCCTCTGCATCCTCGGCTGTCACCACTGAAAACCCCACGTCCCCGTCCGGCAATGCTGTTGCTGCCGCGGATCCTGTGGCCATAGTCAATACGACGAAACCAGATGATAATACGGCAGGTGCTCCGTTTATTCCTAATCCCCAGTTGTCTCAAGGAATCCCGGTTTGGCAAAGAGCCGCGGCTAACAAGTGAGGTGACGTCATATTTCAACGTATATAACTAATTAGTATTACTAAATGCCTCGAGTTGGTCTCTTTTTCCTCGTATATGCAAGTCATTCTGATCTCAATAAGAAAGTATCAACTGCGAGCGTCGCCGTCTTCGTCACTATCAGCGTCATCCGCGATCATACCCCGTTCGAACAGCTCACGACCAGATAGACGTCCATGCGGTCGCTCTCGAGGCTTATCCCACCCCATTTCGGTACGGAATTTCACTCTCCAGGCGCTGAAGGATGCCTTAGTGACAGTTGTCCCTCTAAACTTGGCTTGCTCTTTCTCTTCCTCCAGGTGGAGCTGTTTCAAGCGTTCAATCTCTTGATTCTTGATCCGCTGCTCGTACATTTCTTCAGCCTGCTCCTTAATGGCCGATACTAAGGTGAAAACCATGGGCATGCCTAAGTTTTCTTGAGCCAGCTCTAAGGCCATAATTCTCAGTTGCTCGCAATCTTCTGAGGTAAACTCGTAGCTGTATTTTCGCTCAGTCTCATCATCATTTACACCAGCGACATTTTCTGCGTGTTCTGTATCTATGATCAGTCGCGGAGCTTTCTCAGGATACTCTTCATCGTAGCCCACTTCAACCCGAAGTTTACGCGGCTGGTCTGTTTCTAATAGTAAGTGTAGAGCAATACTATCTTCACCTAATACTTCCAACTCCTCTGGATAGATGGACTCAAGAATTTCAATCTCTTCCTCCTGGTCTTCTTTACCCATTTGGTGGTAGGATATGCCCGAACCCATTCAGACTATGTATACACCAGGAGAATATGGCGAACTGAGATCACAGAACGACAGATTCAACTATCAAGCCTAAAAACTCGAGGTTCGTTCTGTTTGTTCTAAATCTTATACTAGTCAGAATAGTTCAGGTTCAGTGGAACAAGCATATACAATTTACCTGTTGAATCAGGTTTCTTTTTAACCCTACGACCGCACACAGTCGTTCAGATACTATTTTTCAGAATGCTCAACTTCGAGCGACTGCAAAGCGAAACAACAGAATACTTATCAGAGCTCTTGAAAGAGGCTCAAGGTGATCCAAATAATGTTGATGTTCTCGATACGTTAGCTGAAGCTTACCTTGAGACAGGTCAGGCAGAACTTGCATTCCCCTTACTGGAACGATCTGTAGAACTCGATCCCGAGGGGAAAAAAGGATATCAAAAGTACTACTGGCTGGCGCAGATATATGGCGGCTGGCGCGGTCTTGAGCTATTCGACCTAGGCATAAAATTTGGCTGCGAGGCGGAAGGAACTGAATCTGCTACTCAAGCGTTGTTAGGTATGATAGAGATTTGGATGACCGACCTCTGCATGGAGTCCCAAGCAGAGATTCAATGTGAGAAATTGGTAGAGAAGGCTCTAAGGAACTCGCGCATTGACCCGGAAACATGGAGCGTCCTTGGGAGCATTCGAATCAGTCAGCAACGTGATGACGAGGCCCGGGATGCGCTTGTGAAATCATGGGAACTGTATGTGACTGCCATTGAATCTGGACGTGTGGATAATAATATGGTCCCCAAGCTTTTGCGGCTTGCGCAAAGCATGTTGGAGGTGAACTTGGCAAGCCCGGTTCTGGAAATTACCGGCCAACTACACCGAATGGACGATCAGATCGCTGAAGTGTATTACCTCAACGCGTTGGCTCACCAGGTGCTTATACCCGGTGCAAAAACGCCCAAGGAGCGTTCGCAACATATTGTAGCTGCGAGAGATGCTAATGTTGACATGAAGGCTACACTGGAGGAGGAAGCAGATCCAGATATTGTATCTGCGTTAGAAGACCTTGTTAAGGCACTTCCGATCCCTGAAATCGAGAACCCCTTCGAGGATGATGAGACTCCGTTTGAGTTGCAGTGAGTGAGTTCAACTAACGGATGCTGTATTTATTTATCTATGCCAATTTTAGTGCTTGAGATTCCTGTTGGAAGTTTAAATGAATCAGGTATCAATCCATTCTTCATCGTTCTCGGGTAAGACTTGAACATACTCTTCGGGCACCAGACCTGTCTGTCCCGTTTCAAGATTCTCAGCTACTAACCATCCTTGGCCATGACTGTAACTTATCCAGAGAATATGCCCTTTTTCGAGACGTGTTTCATTCTCGTTTTCCGGCTCAAAGTCAAACAGTGACACAGCGCGTCGATATATATCCCTCTGAGAACTGTTCCTTGAACTTGGTTGGTATACTTGATCAGCCGTCTCTTGTGCGGTGTCTGATTTCAATAATGAGCTCTGCCCCAAATCCGTATCGAACGAGCTATTATCACCTACTCTAGGAGATGCCACGACAGAGTTGCTATCTCTCACACCGTAATGAAGAGGGTGCCGATCATGGTAAGCAAAGTCACGCACCTTCGCATAAGGCAGAGCACTTGTAAACTCCATTTAAAGTATCAGGACGGCAAACTGGTGGTAAAAAGGTTGTGACTTGATGCTCCAGCCGCGTCCAGATGTCGCCAGAGCCACTCCTAGTAGCTCCTCGTAGCCTTGGCCCTTTCAGCACCATACCACTACCCTGAATATTTAAGGCTTTTGCGCGCGATAACAGCGGTGATCTGCATCTGATCAGAATTGTCTCAAGTTGGCGACTCAATATTCATATAAAAGCTGCAGCAATAATAAAAGAAGTCATTTGTGGATCCAAAGTACATTTTTTCATTCGGTGCATTGTGCCAAGCACGACTCTACAGCACCTGTGTCACCATTTCGCAGTGAAATATGGGCACCGGATCTCATAGACCTCAGATAGAGGCTGCAAAAGGGCGTGCTGATGAAGTTGGCGGAATCAAACACGAACGAGCTCTTAAGTCCCACGCGAAGCTAAAATTCAGAGCTGTTTCGAGTACGTCACTACAAGCAATAAAGGAGACCGAGTTTATTCATGAATCAAAGCCACGTGAAAAATCAGAATCAAGAGATGGTGGTGAGATCATATCCGAGAATGATCAGGACAGTGACTTAGAAGAGATGCACAGTGAACTAGCCCTGCTGAAACAGAAAGAATCGCTTAGAGCAGCAAAGGCAAAAACTCGGTCCGAGTGGCGCAGTGAGGGAGTGTTCAAACGCAAAAGCAATCCAAGAGTAGCACATTCAATAGATAAAAATAACTCATAATGATTGTACATGATGCACAAGTACACAACAGGCCCTTAAGGCATAGCTTATTTCGTTTTTACGTTGAGTTCATTGAATTGATATTTGGAATTACAATTACATAGCGTTGGCTAATATAATTTTTTGTGAGACGCATCACAGCGCTCCAGTCGTGCGATACCGATGTATTGAAGCCTGCCTCGCCCTATGTTCGATCATATGTATTACTCGTTCTGGCTCTTCGACAGGCACAGTGAGTGTGTATTCCGCCGTGAGTGGCAAGCAGTCCCTGGATCCAAGGCTACAGAGACTAACGACGACCGAGCAAAACTTATCTTTGGTATTGTTCTCAGCCTGCGAAATATCACTCGTAAAATTACAGCTGGGGACGCGTTCCAAACATACACCACCTCTCAATATAAGTTACACTATTTCGAGTCCCCATCAAATTTAAAAATGGTGTTCTTGACTGACAATTCGGTGCCTTGTGCCGTGGACGCGTTAAGACAGATCTATAACACACTTTACGTGGAGTATGTGATCAAAAATCCTTTGGCCCCCATCGAGCATTCAAAAGGTGACGGGATCAACAACCAATTGTTCACTATGGGTCTGGACGCGTACGTCCAAACATTACCCAATTTTTCCGCCTAGACATTAGCTGCGGTTTAACTTCGATTTAGCTATTGTCTAGTGATCATTCTCCACCATCATCTCTACCTCTGCAATGATCACAATCAAAATAATATCATATATTAAACTGTTCATTCGCTCAAACCACCACTAGAAGATGTTATGGTGTGCTCGGCTTAGACTTTTTATGAACCGAATCACCAGGTTTAGCTGAACCATCCAACGTCGACGTGTGAGACCTCTTTGCTCTAGCATCGGCTAAAACCTTAGCGTATCTCTGCGCCTCTGCCTTTTCTGCATTATGTACCGTACCGTCACTGGATACACCATCCACCACCCGGAATAAGGGCTGTGTGCGCCAGTGTGGAACTTTGGAATACTTTCCAAAAGGCTTGACAACATCCTCATTCACCGATACGAGCTCGGATACTCTATCTTCGACCTGCTTGACGATACCTTCGAAGCTAGTGTAGTCGCCTGTCCTGATCTTTCCGAGCTGGTTGCGGATGTCGGTTTCCTTAGTGAAAAAGGTCCGCAGTAGCTTAAACATATGGGTTTTCATAGCAGTGGCAGATGCCTGACCTTTAACACTCTTTGCAATCTCAAAATACTCTCGCAGCACTGTGTCTACGCGTGGGAATTCAATTTCAGACTCTCCAAATATTGCTGGATTACAGAGCGCTGTTTCAGCACTCATCACTGCGTCTGCCCCAGTGACTTTCAGGCTTTCATCAATGTCTTTTCGGTAAATGATATTTCCGTTCGCGATAATTACTGTTTCCTCCGGCAGATTGTCTCGTAGATATCTGATCTGAGACCAGTCTGCCAGGCCCGTCAATTGACCTTTCATCTCTCTCGTTCTTCCATGCACGGTGAGCCAAACCGCACCTGCTCGTAAGACGCGTTTCGCATACTCTAGAGTCATCTCCTTGTTGTCAAAAACGCGGATCTTTGCGGTTACCGGAAGTTCAGGTACCTGCTCGCTTACTGCCCGTATCAGATCCGAGACTAAATCCCACTCTTCCATGAGGAATGCTCCATAATGGCCCTTGCGCGCAATACCTTGGGGGCAGCCAAGGTTAAGATCGACTGCATCACATTTTCCCACTATCTTCTTGGCAGCTGCTACAAATTCTTCGGGCTTGTTCGAGCAAAATTGTATAACGAGGGGGCGATCTACCTGGTCTGCTCCGTCTTCAAGGTCGATATGCTGCTCGCGATATGTATCTGTGGTACCGAATAGCCTGGCATGATACATAGGCGAATAGCACAACTCGGCGCCATATTTGCGACATAATCGACGCCAGGCCAGCTCGGACTGGTCCACCATAGGTGCCACTACAGTTTTTGGAGATCCGAGATTTTGGAAAAGTTCCCTCCCCTTCTTGATGTTAGGCAACGATTCCATCCGTACCTTGAACAATTTCGAGAAAAACCACTTAATTGTGAAGGTCTGAAAAAATTACCCTCTCCAGCTTCCCCTTTCCCGCAGATCTAAGAGAAACTCATAACAACAGCCCGTTGAGCGAGAAAAGCAGACGATGCTCTAGTTGAGAGGAATATACGATCTACATTGTATATGTTATCTGGATCCAATTTGACTGTCTGTCCGTAAATCTGTTTATATACACGTCTATTTGTTCAGTCACTGATTGGCCTACTTAATACGCTTTCCATGACCTTGGATGATCTGATTATTGCTGGAAGTTGATGCTTGAAGAAGAATCAATGTCCCCTTGTTTAATTGAACTTCAACACGCATTTTAACACTTTTGCTGACGAGCTTATCAAAGATATTCGACTTGGGGGGTTTCCGAGAGACTACCCGCACAACGCCGGCTTGCTTCCCTCGAACTATCAGGGGGTACTCAGCTATTGCCATAGATTCGGACCCACCTGATGGGGAAAATTGAAAGTCTTGAGCCAGTGACGATAATGCGCCAAAGTCTACGTCTTTTGAGCTCCCCACGTCGAGCTGGGCCTTCAGATCTTGCTCATCAGTTTCCAAGCTATTTTCAAAGATCAATTTCGCACTAGTGGGTATCTTCTGGGCTGGCATGCTTTCTGGCTCCTGCTTTAAGTGAAAGCTAGCCAAATCCTTCCACCTTCTGTTATGTTGCTCATTGATAATTGTATTGAAATGTTTCACTCTTTTTCTGATGATCCAGGTACCCCAGAGTAATGGGGGTGTCGCCAGAATGAAGACAGCTGGTGCGAAAACAACCATTGCTGCGGCACCCAGGGTCATCCCGCCGAAAACTTTGAGAGAAGTAGGTATAAAACTTCCAATTTTCATGATAAGACCCTGACGCGAGTAAACATATTTATTTCGAGGTAAATACCTTTTGAATACCATTATTGTTTATATTCACCCGCTGTATCTGTATATCACTTGCTCTGTGTGCCGATCTCAGATGGAAATGGCTCCAGGGTCTAGTCATGTGATGTCACCGTTCAAAGTACGCTATATTGGTCTATGCTTGACTACATAAACTGTGGAGTTCTTTTACATAAAATGTATTTTTGTGCTTCTGTTATTTAAAATAACTATGTATTACTAGTCTCAATTGAGCGATATGTGTTGAGTATCCTCCGCACGCAGGGACAGAGTATTTATACCGTGTCGTCGAGACCTTACCCAACTGCGCGACGCATATGAGATATAATTAGCCTACCGCTTACACAAAACCCTTCAACTGCCCACAGTTAGACTTGTAACAGACATAGAGTAGCGACCTATTCTATCACTGTCTACTCGAGTCAAATTTTCTGAAGACTTCAACGCAGCAGATTAGAGAAAGGAATCCGACGTCAGATAGCTTTTCTTCTTAGAACATAAGTGTTGCTTCAGTTATTCCCGTCACCAATGGCGTTTGGCTCATTTGAACTTCTCTGTAGCAGGGCGAATATCCCTCTTTGCGCTCTTGTAGGACCTTATGATGGAGCTGCTTCGCCATTTGGCAGGGGCGTCGTTTCCCAATGTTACGCTAGGTCCATTGTTCTGGCCAATACAATGATCTTCAACATTGGAAATGTATTTCTACATCTAGGAACCCTGTTGATGATTGGTGTGGCAGTCTATACAATCTACGGAAAGTATACGGCTGTAGGACGCCGTGAGATGTTAGATCTTTTCTATCTGTTTTTTATCCTCGAATTCTGGAGCTTAATCGTGGATGCTGGGGTTGCACCAGCATCAAGTGCGACTTATCCCTACTTTGTGGCAATCCAAGCGGGGTTTTCTAGTGCTTTCATTATGCAGTTGATGCTTTCGGGATTCTTGGGTTACCAGCTTTGGGAAGACGGCAGTTTCGGGAGCGTCTGGTCGCTTCGAGTGTGCAGCCTGTTCTGGGGTCTAACAGTGTTTTTAGTGTCTATTTTCACCTTCAATGGTGGTGAAAACGGCTGGCCAAACGTTCTGAATCCGCAAAACACCACGGCTCTTATGGTGGTTCTCTATGTTATGAACGCAGTCTTCGTTTTCTTTTACGGCTGTGAATCGCTTTACCTAAGTGCAGTGTTATTGAAGAATTGGTGGGCTGCAGGATCTTACGTTCTTGCACTGTTTTTCCTCATTTCGGGACAGCTGCTCATGTTTGCATTCGGCAGTCTCATCTGTAACAGTGTGAGACATTACATTGATGGCATGTTTTTCGCGACTTTCTGCAATCTTTTGGCTTTCTTGATGATTTACAGGGCATATGATACAGTGACTGCCGAAGACCTGGAGTTTACTGTCAGCCCACAGGATTCTGCCTGGGATACCAAATCACAGGACGCAGACTCTCAGTATGCCCTTTCTAACTACAACATCCCTGCACCTAACTAAGCGCGCAACCCAGCATTCAAAAGTGCGTTCTCTCAGTATTGCATAATCTATAATTTTAGTACTAAGATCCTCCCATCCTGCCGTCTTGCCGGGCTACGGCGGTGGTGTCCACCCTAGTCCCACAGTTCAAATCACTTACACACTCTTCATCACTGAGTGATGTCATTCCAGAAGGCACTACCGAAGTTGGAGAACACTCCAAACAGCATTCGAAATGTCTGCATCTTGGCACATATCGATCACGGTAAGACTAGTTTGAGTGACTGTATGCTCGCGAGCAATGGCCTGATTTCGCAGCATCACCAGGGCGAGATCAGATACCTGGATTCTCGCTCGGATGAACAAGAACGTGGAATCACCATGGAAGCTAGTGCTATTGCTCTATACGCCAAAACTATCGATCAAGAATTCGTTATCAATCTGATCGATTCACCTGGTCATGTGGATTTCAGCTCTGAAGTGACTCAGACAAGCAGGCTGTGTGATTCGGCGATAATTCTTGTCGACGCTCTAGAAGGTGTCTGTAGCCAAACAGTAAGTGCGCTGAAACAGGCCTGGGATGAAGAGTTACAAGCCGTACTCGTAGTGAATAAGATCGACAAATTATATGATGAATGGCAGCTCACAGCGACTGAGGCAGCCGAGCAACTTTCAAAGGTGATAGAACAAGTCAATGCAGTTTGGGGACAGCTTTACATTGGCAGGAGAATGGAAACAGAGAAAGACGATGATATCACTTACTTCTCACCCTCAGAGAATAACGTGGTCTTCTGCAGCGCTCTGCATGGGTGGGGTTTCACGATCAAGCAATTTGCAAATATATTTGAAAAAAAGCTAGGAGTGGATCGAACAAAGCTAGCCAAATTTCTCTGGGGTGACTTTCACCTGGACCCTAAGACAAAAAAGGTAATCAGCGGCGGAACCACATCAGCGAGTAGTGGAAAGGTGCGAAAATCGCTTTTTGCTCAATTCATTATAGAGAATATCTGGGCTGTATACGAAGCATCCAATGCTTATGATACTGACAAAGTAGCCAAGATAGTTTCAGCGCTCAACTTGAAACCTGTGAAGGACGTATCTGATCCTAAGCAAATTTTTCACCAGTGGATCCCGCTGTTCAGAGCGATATATGCAACGGTTATTGCGTTACCTTCACCTATACAGGCTCAAAAAACTCGTCTTGATTGCATTTTGCGTAATACTCCTCACGTAGAGCTTGTTGATTCCGCTCTCAAAAAATCTATGGGTGATGCGGACCCGAAGGGATCCCCCTTGGCTTATGTCTCCAAAGTTGTGAGCGTGGATCGAGCAGACATCCCAGCACAACCTGTAGATCTCACGGCAGCACAGTTTGAACAACTGAAAGAGCAGATTGACTGGATCCCAACGACGACTAGCAGTTACAACTCAGTCGTTCTTGGGTTCGCTCGCATATACAGCGGAACATTTCGTGTGGGCATGAAATTTGATCTGCTCGAGCCTCGCTATGACCCCGCGATTCCCCAAGAGCTCCGACGCCCGGTTCAGATTACTGGAATTTTTCTCTTTATGGGTAAGAACTTGATTTCGGTTAGCCAAGCTGGTCCAGGAGCTCTTGTTGGTATAAGTGGTCTGGAAGGAACGATAGTTAAGTCTGCTACCCTCTGTGAAACAGGAAGCGGCATAGTAGCGCCTAATCTGGCACGTTCCGCGCAAGTTGCAGCACCCATTTTACGTGTTGCGATAGAACCAAAAGATCCTACAAAATTAGATGATTTGGAGGAAGGTCTGAACCTCCTTAATGTTGCTGATCCAAGCGTTGAATTCCAGATCAGTAAGGCTGGAGAGTTCATTTTGGCTACCGCAGGAGAGTTACATCTTGAGCGATGCCTCCATGATCTGGCAGATCGCTATGCTCAAGTCGATATGGACGTGTCCCCACCAGTTGTACCCTTTCGTGAGACTATAAAGAGTCCCTTTACAGGGAGCGGACCGGTGAATGTAGATGTCGGCCAATGTCACATGCAAGTTCAAGTTCGACCCTTAAAAGAATCTGATAAGGAGGAGCTGAAATCAATGATTACTGCGGTAATTATCGATAACCTTCTTGTTGATGAGACGCCTTCTCAGGCGATCAAGACAATGAAGCTGGCGGCACAAAGTATTTTGGCCGGCTTCAAGGCAGCCATGTCGCAGGGGCCGCTTCTCAATGAACCAGTACAGGGTGTTGTCGTCAGTATCATATCTTTGGATAAGTCATCTCCAGACTCGGATGTAATTGGTCAAAGGCGCTTGATTTCGGCTACTAAGAAAGCGATTCTGGATGCCATGGAATTATGGAGCCCGAGAGTCGTGCTGGCAATGTATCGCTGCGAAATTCAAGCGAGCACAGAAGTTCTTGGGAAAGTTTACGCTGTCATCAATGGAAGACGGGGACGAGTTCTCGTGGAAGAACTCAAAGAGGGTACGCCCTTTTTTCTGATTAAAGCATTGATCCCCGTTGTAGAGAGTATTGGCTTCAGTGAGGAGATAAGGACACGCACAAGTGGTGCCGCAAATCCTCAGCTTATGTTTGATTCTTATGAAGTTCTAGATGAAGATCCTTATTGGGTGCCTAGTACTGAGGAGGAATTGGAAGAACTTGGCGAAACAGCCGACCGGGAAAACATTGCCCTCAACTACACCAAGCAAATTCGTCGTCGTAAAGGACTGTTCGTAGGAGATAAACTAGTTGAAGGAGCAGAACGTGATCGATCCCATCGCCACTAATGTCGGCATTTACCCGATGCCCATGATTAGATCTTCCGTGTCGTGCCGTCGTTCTCGGTCCCCATCATTTACCATCATTTAATGCCTATTCCAACAATAAATCTCGATGATATTATATTTCTATATCTCGTTCAAAAGTGTCTAACTGATATACCTTTGAAAGTTTTAACATCCTCTTTGTACGCTGTTGCAATGGGGGGGCTCCGCACCCCTGAGTATTCTGGCTTACCGCAGAATAGCAGTAGTCTGTAGTGGATGTCTTTTCCGCATATTTGGTAAACCCTTCCCCACGTGAAGATCCCACTATGTATGTGCATTTCAACGTCCCAGACCGCCGCTGACTGCTATCCTGGGCTTAGCATGTTATCGTCATTGATGAGTGATATGTCCGAATAGTTAGAATCGAAATTTTATATATTTAACCTCGCTAATTGTCGCTTTTTACACAAGCTTGAGATATATGTTCATTTTGAACCGATATTACACCCATTTTACAGATAAAATAACCTTCTCTGACTTTTCTGGCGTAGTTAGCACGAACCATATATGTGCTATCATCTAGTCAAACTTCACCTCACCTGACCTCGCACCCGACCTGGGCGGAGGTTTCTGCAGACGAAATGACCTGAGCCACATCAACTTCAGATGTTCTACACATTCTTGAGTCTTCGTGGGTTTGGTTATATGTCAGGCTTAATTGAATCAGGTGATCAGCCGAGTTATCATATCAATGGTAATTAAATACGGATGATGATGTGTCGAAATTTAAAAGGGAGTAAGGTATGTATTGTTTAAAACAGTCATCGATTTTTCAACTGTGTAGGTGCCTTACTTTGTATTTTTTCGTGACAATCATTTTCTCACGAAAACTCCACATTATGCTTGGGTTAGACAAACCCTACATCGGCACCTTGCATCTGACTGCTCAGTAGAAACATTTTTGAAGTTCACCTGTAGGGTACAAGCCGCACAGTTGTATATATATATACCACGTTGGCCACGGGCCTGAACAAATACCTTTGCACTATAGAATCTAACATCTGCTTTTAAATTTCGTTGGCATCCAATTGAGCTCTTGCAATGGGCGGAGAACCACTTTCAGCATCTGAGCCAATGATGCAAACCTCTGAGCGCTTCACTGATCCTCGATACTTCTCCAAAAACCCCAAGCTCGAGTATGCATTCATTGTTTCCGTTCTTCTAGGACAGATTTTTACACAAGCGGCATCGAATGCGGCTCTTCCCCTCCTTCAAGTACTCGGTAACTACTACCACAGTAACATGGTTGAACGAACTTGGTTTATGTCAAGCTTCTCATTGGCCCAGGGTGCTCTTATTTTGATAAGTGGGCGAATTGGAGACATATATGGACTGCGCATTGCTATTCTTGGTGGGTATGCCTGGACGGTCGTGTGGAGCATCCTCGCAGGTGTCTCTGCTTATTTGCCCCACGCAACTATGTTCATAGTTTGCAGAGCTATGTGCGGTGCTGGGCTTGCATTTGTTTTACCCAACGTCATGGGTGCCGCGGGACGAATTTATCGTGCCGGTACACGACGGAAGCACATGGTATTCTCCCTAATTGGACTCAGTGCACCCTTAGGTGGCGGAGTTGGTCCCATCATCGATGGACTCATCGCGACATACACACCACATTGGGAGTGGTGCTTTTATCATTACGCTATTGCTGTGGCTGTTGCATTGTGCCTAGGTTGGTGGTCTGTGCCGTACATCACCCCTCACATTAAAGAAGAGCCTAATGTTTCTGTGGATTGGATAGGTTGTATTCTAGGTGTGTGTGCCTTGGTTCTCTTTAACTTCGTATGGAACCAAGCACCAGGTGTTGGATGGGGAACGCCATACATTATCGCACTATTGGTGATTAGCATGGTGCTTTTGGTGGTTTTCTTCTGGTATGAAAACAAATTTCCGTCAAATCCACTTGTTCCACGGCAAGTGATGCATGATGTTAAAATGATGCTCACATTGTTGACTCTATTGCTGAGTTGGGGGTCATTTGGCATTCTATTCTACCGATTTTTCGTATTCGTCGAGGAGCTACGTCATTACAACCCTTTAGCATCTGGTGCTACGCTTACGCCTGTTGCCATCAGTGGTATGGTAGCTGCATTTTGCTGTGGCCTTTTACTTGCACGTATTAGGGTGCAATACCTGCTGGTTGTGTCAATGATTGTATTTGTCTGTGGTGATGTTATGCTCTTGACCATGCCAGTACATGAAACCTACTTCCGTCAAAGCATGGGTATGTGGATACTTGGTGTCTGGGGCATGGATTGGAGCTTTCCAGCAGGATCAATCATTCTTAGCGATGAACTTCCATCGGAACTGCAGGGCATGGCCGGAAGCCTTCTCACAACCATGGTAATGTACGGTATGTCGCTTGCTTTGGGCGTCGCTGGCACGGTTGAGGCCGAGATTCTAAAGCGAGATCCTGGCAATATCCTTGCGGCTCATAAAGGCTGTATGGAATTTGCCTTAGGATTGTCGTCGTCTTCTGTGGTTGTAGCTGTCATTGTTGCTATCATGACATTAAGGAAATCGAAGACTCCCCGTTCGGACGCAGAGAGTGGTGAGGCTGACACCGAGTCTGAGGGTGGTGAAAGTGGTGTAGCTTCTGAGAAGAGTACAGGTGAAGAGTTACCTCAATACGCGACCGAAAGTGACGGGTCAAGCGTGGAAACAAAGAAACATCATGATATGTCGGTCCACCAAACTGTTGAATTGTCTTAACCAATCTAATATTTATTATTTGAACTTGTCGCATCTTCTGAATTTCGATAGTACAGAGGATACCTCTGGGTAATTTCATCCCACGTACGGTTGTAAATCAAGAAGCGTACGTCCGAGGCATGGAGATGCATGGTGCGACTCCATCACTACAGAGCCTTCATGCGATAAAAAAGGTAATATATATTACCTGAATGGGAGAATTTTTAAGATCGATCAGATATTTGCTATGATAAGTGCTATTTCCATCACAGATGTAGTATGTATCTTTCGATATCAGCCACTATTCAGTGTGTAGATATCACGTGCACCCAAGTCACCGATGCGCGACGAGGCCAAAGGGCTCGAATCATTAGCGGTGTCTCTATTCTCTCCAGTTCTCGGAACTAAATCAGCGGAGTCAATGTCATACTTATTGGATCAGGATGTAGAGATGGAAGCGGTACCGAGTTCCTTTTCCTTCCGAAGGCATATAGGAGTTACTTCCTTGGTATTCCTGGACCTGAACAGAATCATCGGCACTGGCATCTTCTCAATTCCATCATCCATATATCAATCTCTTGGTAGCGTAGGATGGACTATATTGTTGATGTCATTCGGAGGGATATTAGCAGCATGTGGTTTCACAGTGTATCTGGAATATGGACTACAGATGCCGCATAGTGGCGGGGAAAAGAATTACCTTGCAAGAGTCTTCGATAAACCTCCCCGTCTAATGTTGACAGTTTTTGCGGTCTCAGCAGTTATACTGAGCTTTAGTACGTCGAATAGCTACGCATTTGGAAACTATGTGCAACTTGCTTTCGGGCGGGCTGAACCCAACGAAGCGACCGCTAAAAATATTGCATTTCTAACTGTTTCAGTTATCATTGGCATTCACGAGTTTTTTCCAAAATTTGGGAGAGCTGCAGTAAACTATCTGGGATTCGCCAAAGTCTTTATCCTTGCACTTATTGCTGGAAGTGGCCCTCTGCTAGCATTGGGATGGATAAATGTAGATAATGGCGATACCTATAACCATAATTTCGGTCAGGGTCTCTGGAAAAATGATGGATTCGGTGGTGACTTATACGATATCGGCATAGCTTTGATCCGGGTTTCTTATTCGTACCGTGGCTGGGAAACCGCAAATATGGTTATGGGTGAGGTCATAGATCCGGAAAGGACAGTCAAGAAAGCGGGTATAATTGCAATTTCAACCATCACTGCGTTGTATACATTATGCACGTATGCATACTTTTCCCTTGTTCCGAAGGAAGAAGTAGCTAACTCTGGCGTGATCATCGCTGGTGTGTTTCTGCGAAAACTCTTCGGCGAGTCTGCCGCTTCAAGGGCTTTGCCACTGGTAATTTGTATGTCGAATCTGGGAAATATACTCGTGGTCACCTACGCAGCGGGAAGAGTAACTCAGGAAGTGGGTAAGCACAACATCTTGCCATGCTCAGATATCCTTAAAGGTGAGGGCCCCTATGGAGGCCCAAATGGGATGATTCTGCACGGTTTAATGACAGCATTGACACTTTATCTCCCACCTCCTGGTGAGGTCTACAACTTTGTAGTAGATACGAGCACTTATCCAGTCACAGTATTCGCTGCAATGATTACAACGGGGTTACTTGTGGTTCACACGAAGCCAGAGAAATTTGATTGGAATATCAACTCATACAAGGCTCCAAATCTTGCTATCTATGTGTTCCTGACGACAGCAGTCATGATGATTGTATTTCCCTGGATTCCACCTCCAACGCATACGGGTGAGATGCCATACTATGCGTCAACTCTTGCTTCGCTTGTGGTATTAGGACTCGGAGCAGCGTATTGGTATGCTCGTAAAGATTATATACTCCAACAAGAGGCACCAGATCTTGGTAGCTGAGTAGGGCTATACTAACAGTCATGGTAGGAAATAACAACTTTAGCAATGCTATTACTCAAATCATCCCCAGTTTATTTTACTATGTGACCAGATCTGATTCATGGCTTAGTTTGACTGGCGTGAAATTTCGTCTAATCCAAGCACAAGAGAACACGATTTGAAGTTAATATATTATTCTGTGTCTCTGATATGCTATATGCATATGAATGCTTGTTCAGAGAGATAAAATGGATGTGGTAGCAGTACACTTCATGCGGTTCTCGCTTATCAAAACGGGACTAACATGACTTACACTGGACTATTGAACTTGCCACGCTCGATAAGCCCATCACGGAGAGAAATAATAGCAATCCTGAGTTTTCTTCTAGACGTTGATGAAGCCATACTGAAATACAACATTGTGACCTACTTTTACTTACTTCAACAAGGTCAGGCACGTTCCGGGCTTTACCCTCCAAATGCCACTTGGTTACATCAACGGCATGCTGTATCTAGTCTCCTTGAAAGTTTCACCAAAGCTATAGAAATATACTGCGTGATTGTGGTTATGTCCAGAAGAACTCTCCTATCTCTGATCCAAATTCGAGACCACAGTATACTACATAGACTCTATGAGTGCTATATATCGTTTTATGACAGCCTCGAGGCCTCCAGTAGTATGTTTTACTGTTGATTGTGAAGGGAAACTAGCCCGTATATACCATGTTCTTAAATGCATAGGTGCTTAACGTTAGGTGCTCAAATTAGCTAACTGTTTTTGCAGAAATGCTTGATGGTAACTCGCATTCATTTCACCTCCAGCCTATGTGTATTGGTCTTTTCGCTTAAATAAGAGAGGACTTGTGAGGCAGTAGGACGATCCGCAGGTGTCTTTGCGAGAAGCTTTTCTATAAGGTCACCAGCCAGGCCAGGCTCTTTATTGGGTAAAACAGCTGCCACAATTTCGTCTGCGCTCTTGAAAGGTGGTTCTCTGTACAATATTGTGTAGAGCAAAATGCCTAGTGCCCAATTATCTTGAGCTTCGCCTTGATACAGAGCACCTTCAACAACCTCTGGTGCTGCGTAGTCAATAGTTCCAACAAAGACATCAAATGGTCCTTGATTTATGTATGCAGAGCTTCCAAAATCAATCAAGGTAGCAGATCCACGTGCATCCATGATGACGTTTTCATCCTTCAAATCTCGATGGACGATACCCAACGAATGAATCCGAGCCACAGCTGATACTATTTGTTCCCAGATGCGTAACAGGTGATTATGACTCGCAGCATCACCGTGTGTTTCGATAAAATCAAACAAATCCATTACGCCAGGGCCCTTACAGGGAAGCATAACGATATGATAGCATCGCGAATCCTCGAAAAAGTCAATCATTTGCACGATGTGGTCATGAGGCGACGAACGTAGTTGGTTGAGAACTCTAATCTCATTGGGAATAGTTCCAAGCTGCCTGTCGCGCGACCACGTATCGACGAGGATAGTGTCTTTGTAGATAGATTTGAGTACAACCGTATGTCGCTTGGATGGTGTTTTTACAAGTCTGACCTCACCATAACCCCCCCTTCCTAGAAGTTTGATTTCTTCAAACGAAGAAAATTTAGTCTCCCGACGATGTGCCCCGACTTTTATGTCTAAAAGCTCGGTATAATCTTCACCATATCGATTTGAGTTCGCTCCCAGAGATGGCGACCGCAGTGGCGTTCTTGGAGGTGTAACAATTTCAAGAGTTCCATCATGCATCAAGTGTTCTATAGGATGGTGGTGGGAAGACTCTCGCGAATAGCTGAGCCACACAGATACTAGCTGCGATTCGACCACACGTAAGTGCATATCAACATACAGGTCGCCAAAGTGAGTTACAAGTTTGATCGAATTGTCAGCACCAGCATTCGGGTGTGGATTCACGAAAGCAGTGGACTGGATGGGAGTACCAACCAAAGATCTGAACTTGTGCTCGGGGATAACTACGCCAGGGACTAGACCACCAAACTTCTCGAAGCATGGCTGAACACCATCCCACAATTTTCCAAATTGTGGAACCAATCTATCGAAATACTCCCCTCTTAGGTCAGTCGCGCTACCCATTAAGAGTTCTAGTACTGCTTCGTTGTAGTCCAAAATTCTCAAGGTCGACGGTGAGATTAGGATGGCACAACCAATCACTGGTGGTGTCCACAAATGATCGGCGCCTTGCAAAACTACGGTGGCATAAGAGGTACTGATGCGATATATGTGGTCACCATTGCTCATGCTTTCATTGCTGTCAGTTTCGCTATAGCCACTGTGATCGCTGCTGATTGTGCTCACACTGCTCTTGCGAAGACTTCTAACCGAAGAGTTTCGGTCCTGAATTTCTTCCGCGACCCAGACGTAAACATCGGGAGACGGCATCTCCACCCACAAACTTACAAGTGCTGCATTTAATTCAGTCAGCTGACCACATAAAAGTATCTTTCCCCTAGCTTCTTGAGCTTTGAGGTGAACTTCAAACCATTTTCGATATGAAAGTGCCAAGGAGTCAGCAAAATTAGTATTGTAGGCGGATTGCTTAGACGCACCAATGTAAACACAGGCTACATCATTCAGGGTTTTGATAGGAAATGGATACACACTAGAAGTGGTAAACAAAGCTCTTCTACCTGCCTGCTTCGAGGGAAGATACTGCAAAGGAGTTGCAATACCACGTCGAAAGATGCTGCTAGATGATATACTTTGTTTCGACTGAACATCCGCAATCAAGGGTGAAACTATCAGATCATCGGCTTGACTTTTCTCTTTTCGTTTCTCAGTCCACGGATTGGGTGCTGGCGTTTCCAAGGGATGAGAGAGGATCCTTGTAGGTTGCGGGTTGCCGACTAGAGGCATGTGTACACCGCTGTTGGATTTAGACAAGACCATCGAACTAGCCCTTCTGAACATAGACGGTGGTCGAGCAGGTGCGGGAGCTGAAATCGCGATACTGTCAATGTATGGTTCTGTGAGTTGTTCTAAGCCATCTTGCTTTAAAACACAGTTGGCACTGTATGATCCGCCGGACTCTGTTTTCTCTATGTATTGCAACAATGCATCGAGTTCTTTTTCAGAACGAAATGTATTCATAACTTGAGAATCATCTAATGGTTCGTATTCATCAATTGCAACCATTCCATCTCGAGTCGAGCTTTGAGTGTGGTGATGGAAAGCAGTTAACGACCTTTTCATAGCCTTCAGCCGAGTTTTTAGTAAAGACCCAGTTGTTTGGCTGAATGTAAACGAGTATAAGCTACTCACAATTTCACTCGACAATGTCTGAGAAATCGATTTCATTGTACGCGGGGCTGCTCCTCGCTCACGAGTGCGAATAAGTAGCTCTTCGTCCTGGTCGGATTCGAATAAATCATCTTGCAGTTTCATCCAAGTCAGAAGAGTAGTCTGAACCAGTTTCCAGTCTTGAAGGACCACACTACTCACCGCAGTATGATAAGTGGCCTCTGGACTTGGATGCAGAACCTCACACACCGTTAGGCTATCTCCTTCCACCTGTGTTCAGCTCTAGCCTTGTTGTGTACTCCTTGCCCTATATCACAACGCACTCGAAAGCTCCTATGTTTTTACAAGCGTCCTTGACTTATTGCCAGTGCAGAGAAAAATGTCCCACGCACTGGGTCATGTGATATAAACGGATTCGAAGGCCGGACGCTATTCTCGCTACTAGAGCATCGATAATACTATCTTTATTAGACAAAAAATAAGGTCTTTAGCATAAAGTTAAATTAATACTTGCCTATTCTATTGCGTCGCTAGTATTTCACACAAAAAATAACGCGTGTTCAAACATAATTAGAGGGAATCTACTTTCACGCTTATGTTGAAACAAAGTTGATGCTTCACTTATTGACACAATAAGTGACCAATGAAGTGATATCGAAAGACTTAGATCCAGTTTCGATGGAGATCCGTTCAGGCGCAAACCCAAGAGCCGCTCGGCGCTAGAATAGCCGCTTTTTCGTCGTATTCAAGGGATGGGATTACCAAACTGATTACTAATTTACCTTGAAAGCGGGATAACGGTCAGGTCAATTGTCCAATCGAGGAGGAGTAAGCTGACAAACACAAGCCATTACGACTGTGTTCTCGGTGCAGTAGCGCACTCGCCCTGATTTTGCTCGACCTCTCGGTGACTTATGAGTTTAGGAAGGAGATCTTGATCATCACCCTTTTCCCGTTCAGACACCCTTCTTTTCCCAACACTTATTTTGACTGGTGTCGTAACAGCGAAAGCCACTGTATCAAAACTTCGATTAAAACATAAATGATTCGAACATTGACTAAAGCTTGTGCACCCAAAGCCTCATTGGTTCGGTTGGCGTCAACCGCGACCCCCAGTGCAACCACTGCGACTACAACTGCATCCACGCCTATTTCTACACCGACTTTGCGTAAGCTCGACAAACGATGGGACTCGATGACCGAAGAGGATCGTGCCGATGTGATTAACTCTCTTGCAGAGCGTCAGAAGGCCGACTGGCGTGAACTTACCCCTCTGGAGAAACAGGCTGCTTGGTTCGTTTCTTACGGTGAGTGGGGACCCCGTCGCCCTGTGCACGCTAAGGGTGATGCGCAGCGCATCTTCGTTGGCGTCTTCGTCGGCGTTGCCGCTGGTATTATCTCGTTCTTTGGTCTTCGAGCCATCCTTCCCGCGCAGCCCAAGACGATGTCCCAGGAGTGGCAGCAAGCTACCACGGATGAGCTTGAATCTATTAACGCTGAGCCTTTCACAGGTGCTAACATGGTGCAGTCTGGTCCCACTGGAATTAGCGCTGCTGATTCTGAAGAAGAAGATGACGAGTAGATCCACGCGTAATTTCTACTATATTTAAAAGTTGAAGTTGAAGCAGAAAAGGTAAACTCTTAATTTTCATATATTGTACGACTTTATTCAATCTAATAAGTAACTAAAGCGCGTATACTTTGCACGACAGACCTCCAAGGAGTCTAGCATATTGAGCACAGACCATGAATATTCGCTCTGTTTTACCTGTTCAGCTATTTAGCTTACTCAACTTGGTAGTATTTGAACTCAGGATCCTCGGGCACGTCAAGAAGCCGGAGACGACCTGTGGAGACATCATATACCATTCCATGCACCTGAACTCCGCGCTTGCGAATGTGATCCTGCACAATATCATTTGTGCGAACGTTGTAAACTTGTTCAATTACATTCAACTCGACAAGCTTGTCCTCTTGCTCTTTACCAGAGAGGGGGTCAAGCACCTTCTTCCACTTCGCTCTGACGTCACGCAAATTCCGCAACCACGCTTCGAGGGAACCACCAAGTCGTTGATTCTCGAGAACCGTCTGAACTCCTTTGCAGCAGGTGTGACCGCATACGATAATATGGCGGCAACCGACCGTGTCCATAGCTAGCTGAATGATCGACTGAGAGCTAGAATCGCAATTTGGGACGAGATTAGCTACATTGCGGTGCACGAAAACTTCACCAGGTAGCAAATCGAGCGCAGCCTCGCTGATACGGGAGTCAGCGCATCCAATCCAGAGAATAGAAGGAGCTTGACCGCGTCCGTTAGATTCTAGCAAGCCAGGGTTCTGCGAGTCAATATTCTTCGCCCAATTGGCATTTCGAGCTAGCAGTGACTCAATCTTATCGTTGGGACCGAAGCGGAAGCGAAAGGCGTTAGGCATTATGATCGAGATCAATAGATCGGATGATCTACGATGTTAGTTATAGGTAGACAAATTTGATCCCGTTGAGCCTCAACATTATTTACTCTCTCCACCCTCGTGCCATAGTGTAGCCACTACCCGCTGCCCTAGACCGCTACCCAGACTTTTCATCGGCATTTGTATGTACGGGTTTAGTAACGCTATCATAAAGGACCCCTTACTGGCCCTGCTTTCAGTGGTTCTGAGGCGATGCTCGCCCCAACCCATATCAGCGCCGTATTCTCAATTGGCTGAGAACAGCATATTGCCCTATGTATGTGGTGCTTGGAATTTAGGCCCGATCGATCGATCTACCCGATCGGGAAACCTAGATAATGGATAAATGCTGTGAAATGACTGAGCTTCACATATCGTAGGATTTAGTTATATTTAAACACAATATTTTGATCGAAGATCGCTGATGCTTGAACGACACAGAACCTACCAACCTGGTGATGTCACATTACCTAGTGCCCCTAAAATTTTTCAGGTCCAACGACGAGCGTGCATGTACGTACCCTCTACCCCCATCAAGATTCGCCGCGGAACCTGTTTGGCAACTCATCCCCAAGCGCTTTACCTCGAGATTAATCGAAGCAGCTAGAGCGATACCCTACATACCTTACGAAGCTCTGTTGATAATTGTATTTCCTTACATAGCATATTTCAAAGGAGACCTCATTGGAGAATGCCTTAGCTGCCTTAGCAGATTTCCAAACGGTGATCACTTAACTGAAGTTGATGGTTAGCATGCTGATCAGTGTTAAAAAGCTCATATTGTTTGGACCACATGGTTGGTTCAGTTGAAGAAATTCAAAGCATCCTTTCATACATACCTTTCGATTAACACGTAGTTTTGCTGGGATGATACTCGGTAGATAGTAGTAATTCTGAAGAATCAAAATGTGCGCGAAAAACTATTTAACTGGGGAAGGGTGCAATTGGACACGTGACTGACGGAAGTCACTATATACGCAACGTACTCAATCGCTCAGCCATAGTATATACCTTGGGGAGGGAAACAATGATTGTTCTCTCGATAATGCTCGCACATATACCCGATAATCAGAATTATAATTACCAGGCTATTAACTCTTTGAAATATCCAAGGCCCATTCAAGCCCGGCTATCAATGACTAGATAACTATTTAGACACTCGTCTAATGGTGGTAACAAATGCTCTCCACTACCGTTAACGTACGCACATCCGTAGACAGATCTATAAATTCATAATATATATAAGATCTAAAGGCAGTTGTGTCACATGACCGATGCAGAGCCGATAGGTGACACTGCAATGATCCCATCAATAGAGAAACCTCTGAAATCTATATGCTTAGTATCGAGAGTAACATGCAGCCTCAACTTTGCCGTTGGTGTTTAGACAAAGAAACTAGGCGAACGGTGGTACGTGATCACAGTGAGATTTCGTGTCGCATCTGCAGATCTTCCTTTGTGATGTACAAACTCGACGGTAGATGCGCTTCTACAATTGTCTGTTACACTTGTGCATTTGAGAGGAATGTATGCCAGGTATGTCTACGAGATATGGCAGTCGGCGTGCCAATACACATCAAGGTGGATGCTCTTGAAATTATAGACCAAGAAGGGGGAAGTGATCTGGATTACGATCGAATTCTCCAAGCCATTTCCTTTGAATTTCCGCTTCCACCAGCGAGCGTGTTAACCGAGAAGCCATATGACAATCTTTTATCGGTTGTGTTAAAGAACTTGCCCGATTTCGGCATGCCCTACAGTGGAGCATCGACGCCGACCCTTTTTGTCTACGGGATAGAATGTGACTTTGACGCTGACCTTTTGAAACAGTCATTCGATGCAATCGCAGAAAAAATCATCTGCTACTCCGAATGCCGTTTAGCCCAGCTATATTTTGACCGCGCTTTTGATTTGAAGTCATTCAAGACATTAATAGATGGGAGAACGCTCTTTATGGCTTGGGGGAATCCAGTCGACATTCCTCACAGACTCCACAAAAAGATTGGTTCACTAGTGCGCCACTATGTTCTGGAGACGCTGAGAAGCGAACAAAATGCGGGATAGAGTGTTTTTGGCGCCTCGGGCTAAGCATACATATCATCATACTCCTCGTCATCATCTAGGTCTGTTATAGGTGTATCTTTTTTCTTGCTCAAATCCCAGCGGCACATTGGACAAGTGTTGTTTTTTTTGAGCCAACTAGAGACACACTCTAAATCGAATTTGTGATGTCCTGGACAGGTTAGGCACACCACCAGAGGATATTGATCTTCCAAGAATGGGATAGTGCATATCGGACACTCTTCTTTGTTAGAGAGAGCCTTGTTATCAATACGTTCCAGAGAATCTATATACTCTTGTGTCATAGCTGACCCATGATCATCATCGCTTTGAAAGTGACGCATCAACCATGTTTCCAAGTTGATTTGACGTTGAGATCTCTCTTGAGATTCAAGATCCACATTATGATCCAGTTCATAACTCATTTGGCACCGGGTTATATAGTTCAAGCAACTATTCCATGTTTTGCACCGCGATTAGTAGTTTAGGGCCAAGGTTCATCTTGAGCTCCCTCACCCAAGGTCAATTTTGCACCCAGAACTTATTTCTCTCTGTGATAATAAAGCTATGAGAACTGCTGCGAGTAGCAAGATTCTTTAAATCGTAGATAGAAATATACCTATATATCTACATAGACAAATCACGCGGTCAAGTATGCGATCCAATTATGATTTGTGGAACGGGAAAGGCCGATTATCAATCTTTACGAAATACACATAACGATTAAATCATAGATACTGCATCACACTTAAATTAAAAAGCCATAAAACTGATGTTGAATCTACTATGTGAACATCAGGATTTCCTAAATGTCAGCGAGAGAGAGAGAGAACCTTCGAGACAATTATGGGGGGTTATCGAAGGAGGTGTCAACCCGACATAACCCGTGCCACGCTACTCCCGCGAGGTGGGTATAAACATAGGTCATATGGTTAGCTCCTTATTCCCTTCTCAAGATAAATCTAAAATGCCGACTATTTTCCCGGAACTGAGATGGGCTCAGCGCTCGAGTGCCACCGAAGAGGAAAAGAATAAAGTATGGATCTCGGTAGTTGTTCCTGAGTTGCTCAACTACTCGGTAAATACCACGGATACGACATTCAAGTTTACCGGAAAAGACGCCACACGGGAGTACGCCGTGGAGTTCGAACTCTTTGAGGAGGTCGAGGCTTCTCTGTCGCGGGAAGCATTTACACAGCAGAAGGTGCTTGTCGAACTTCGGAAGAAAAAAGCTCAAACTGAGTATTGGCCTCGTTTGACTAAAGATGCAAAGCGTCGTCCTTATATTCGGACTGATTTTGACCGATGGGTAGATGAAGATGAGCAAGACGAGGTTGAAGAAAACGATCCCATGGCGGGTCTAGGCGGCCTTGGTGGGATGGGAGGCGAAGCTATGGGAGGCATGGGGGGTATGCCAGGAATGGGAGGTGGTGAGATGCCTAGCATGGAGCAGATCCAAGAAATGCTGAAGGGAATGGGCGGTGACGCCAGCCTCACTGGTGACGATGGTGCTGAGGAAGATGAGGAAAATGACGAAATTACTTCCGAACTCGGTAAAGCTCAAGAGTAATAAAACGTTCATTTCTTATCGATTCATGGTCTTATTAATAGTGCATGAGTTACCCTCTTTTATTCACAGTATCAAGCGAGTTAGAAAAATAAATAGTTTAAAAAGGTAAAGAATGATTCTCATACAGCGATAGCTTGGCTGGAAGAACCCAGATCGGCCTTTTCCTTCTCCGCTTCCGTTTCTTTGCGGAGAGCTGTAAGGTCCCACGTATCACCTTCTTCTTCGTGGTGATACTTGCCTGTGAGCATGAGTTGTCGACCACTGAGATGAGTACGCTTCGATTTCAGCTCTTCTTCAACAGACTGTGCCTTCTTCGCCTCATAACCCTCCTTCCACTTTTTGAACGATTCCAATGTGATTGGCGTCTTTTGCTTTGGGAGTTTAGCGCGCTCAGTCTCAATAAACTCTTCGAGTGTGGTGACGGGAGTACTTGCTGCAGCCTGTCTTTCCAGACGTTGCTCTTCCTTGGTCTTGAGTTTGAACCCGGGGGGGAGTGAGTGCCTGTATTTACAAGTATCTCCGCCGTTGGGACAGATCCAAAACCAACCGTACTTCCCATTTTCTACAGCCTCAATGAAGTATTTGCAAATTTTGTCCGTAGTTGTTTTGGGGTTCCCGTGTTTCGACAAAACCACCTCGCGTAGTTTTTCATCGTCCCATTTATCCATAGTGTCCTGCGTGTGTTCTTCTTCGCGCTCGTCGGAATAAAGATCGCGCTTCGGGCCCTTACGTTCAACAGATAAGTCATGGCTGAACTTACACCGAGCACCTTTGTTGCACAGTCCCTGTTTGAAGAACGCGCAGACCACACTTTTGGGATCCACACCTACTTCCACTTTTTGAGTGGGCATTGCCTGAGAGAATAAAGCTCGAGCCTCCGCTTTTGCAGCTTCAGCAGCTTTTCGCTCAGCGGCCTTTCTTTCATTATCCGCAGCCTTTCGCTTAGCAGCAGCAGAATTCGCAGTCTGGGCTTCTACTTGCGCCACATATTGCTGGACTTTGCTGGACTTATTTTTGTTTTTTAGACCGAAAGTTTTGTCTGAAGCCGCCTTCTGCTGCTTTGTGTTCTTTGTTTTTTGACTCTCCTGTTGTCCCTTCTTAGCCATCAATCAATTAAATAAATTGGACAATTGAGAATATTGAGAATATTCGATTCCTCATATTGAGGGGTTTCGCCAATTTTGACATTGGGTCACGTGGCGCAATGCTAGGAACTGAAGCTGGCATACGAGTTGAACACACACGCTATAAAACCTTGAAGATTAGGGAAACAAACTAAAGATATTACCTCCCCCGAACTATGGCTAATTTCAACACTTATATATATAAATTACCCAAGTCAATACTGCTTTTATTCAATTTGATATGACTGAAGTCCAGACTTGCCACTATGGCAGGGTTGGTTATATACATATATAGGGTAGGGATCAAGGTCATGGCTGTCATGCTTCGACGGAGGCTGCCTCTGGTTCTCGGCCCGTTAGTTCTTGGCTTGGGATTTCACTCAGCGCGCCAGCGTCTAATAGCCAATGAGGGAAGTGCTTCGACGTTGTTAAATCCCGCACAGGTCAGTGCCCGGCTCCGTGCCCACGAGGAGTCAGTTCTCGTAGATCGAGGAAATGGCGTCTTGCGGTACGATGTCGCTCAACTGGCCAGCAATGATCCAGTCGAAGACGATCATAGTGAAAGAATTGTTCAGGTCCCGCTTGTGACGCCACAAGACGTAGGATATTATAGCGATTGGCATTTTTGGGGAATTTACGACGGCCATGCAGGTTTCAGTACAAGCGCTAAGCTTCATGAATCCCTCATTCCTTACGTTGTGTCTGAGCTCAATAATATTTTCCCTCCGGTTGCACCAGGAAATCCGCAAAGATTAGCACCGATTCAAAATGAGACCCCAACAACGGCCACAGTCCCGAATAGTGTTAGCAACGGCAGGAACATCGAAAAAAGTGATAATACCCCTGAAAGTGGAGATGATATGACGAACAGCTCTGTAAGTGGTGATGAGAACACTGCTCGAGCTAGCGTGATTTCCGGGATTTCTTCGGACAAAAGAAGTAGCTTCAAAGATGCGCGCGATCCTGATGTAATAAACCAAGCTCTTGTCCGTGCATTCGTTCGTTTGGATAATGAGATTGTGAACTCTAACGTTGAATCTCTACTTAGACACCCTTCTCGTGAACAAGCCATTTCGAAACTCCCCGCGGCATTGAGTGGATCGTGCGCATTACTTGCCTTTTATGACTCGGCGTCTCGCGACCTTAGACTAGCACTAGCCGGTGATTCACGTGCTGTGCTTGGTGTTAAGTCCACATCTGGGCACTGGCAAGCACGTACTCTCACATCTGACCAGACGGGTTCAAATGAAGATGAGGTTCATCGCATTAGGAGTGAACACCCGCAATCAGAAAAGCTTACCGCTGTGCGCCGGGGCAGAGTTTTGGGTATCTATGAGCCTACACGTAGCTTTGGAGATGCGGTTGTTAAATGGCCCCGTGAGATTCAGCGTCGGGTAGCTGATCTGTTTTTCAGTTCCAGAGTACCCTCCAACTTACTCACACCGCCATACCTTACTGCTGAACCAGTTATAACAAAGATACATCTCGAACCGGATGAGAGTCCCTGTTTCCTTGTGTTGGCATCAGATGGTCTGTTCGAAATGCTCTCTAGTGACCAGGTAGTTGGTCTAGTTGTCGATTGGTTGCAGACTCACAAGTCTTCTTATCTTCAAACTTTCGATGCCACTCATTCTCAACTCAGTGGCGGGTCAAGTTTAAAAGAAAACGGCACGTTAGCTAGATTGGCTAGACTGGGGAGTGCTCTATTTCGATCGCAGCCGGCCAAGCGCACACTGGGAGACCCGGTCGAGGATATCAGTGACCATAAAGAAACGCTTAAACCGCCAATCTCTAGGCAACAGATGAACTCCCCACCATTGAGAGTCGCTTCACAAGACGAAAATGTCGCAACACACCTTATGCGAAATGCACTAGGGGGTGATGATCATGAGCAAGTGTCCTTGCTATTGTCGATTCCGACTCCCATGTCCCGCAATTACCGCGATGATTTGACCGTGACAGTTGTATTTTTTGGTAATCCCAGTGATCCCCCAACTGGAGGTCTAGTCACCAATGAAGGAGCTACGCATTTGCGGGCGAAATTATGAATTAAGATACATAAATATCGCGATTTACGTTCTGGAACAGGAGACGGCCGATATAAAAAAAGTTCAAGAGTATTATTATAAGTTGTTGGGATGAAGCGGGTCTTAGAAGTTAGCCTTGAGCGTTGCAGAGCCACTCCATGTACTACCAGGTGACAGGTGCTCAAAATTAGCGACAGCACCATTTTCCACGCAAACCATGTGTTTGTATCCGTCCTTGGGAGCAAAGTCAGCCATACCATCAGCACCATTCTGCCACGGATTCCACACAACAGTATCTTTCAGACTCGGGGTGGACACTATTGTGTACAAACGCTTTCCGTCAAACTCGATTCCGGCCTCGTTAGGAGTAGATTTATAAACACGATCCACTTCACCGGCGATCAAGATCTTGTCTTCCTTCTCCTCGCTGTCTGCATCGAGGACCTTATTATAAAATTTGAGTCCATTGAAGCCCACAACTGACACTTTTGAGATATCGGGAATGTTGTAATAAGTGTGAAATAAAACGGTGAAGTCAAAGGGCGTCTTATCGGTGTTCTCTAAGTCGAATTTCAAATTTAGTTGACCATCACGGAGTAACTCAACAGTAAACAAAACTGTGAAATCATAAGCCCACTGCTCGCGAAATTTGTCGCCAAGCTGTTCAGGACCAAGTCCAAACTGAGCGGTGGTATCATTTACTTCTCCCAAGAATTCCCAGGTCACACTTCTGGCAAATCCGTGCTGCGGCAACTTGTCAGTGGCAGGGTGATTGCCAGTTGCAGCACCAAAGCGAGGGAAAGCAATAGGAATTCCACCCCTAACAGCCTTTGAGCCATCAAGGTGAGCAGCTCTACTCAGCCATAGTTTCTCTTGGCCAGCGACTTTCCAGGAAATAGTCGTGGCACCGTAGTTTAATATCTTCACAGACGTTGAGGGATCAGAACTTAAACTGATAGTCACAGAGTTCGAGTCAGAAGAAACTACCATGTTGAATTGCTGAAGTTAAAATGTGTCCGTTTTACCAGGGAAGGATCTATCTGGAGCGATGTGGCTATTTATGTTACTCGTCGAATGGGGCGGGTTGAGGGGGCGCCCGGAACTGGGCGTTCACCAACGGTTGAACATAAGTTATGTAGGGTTTGTTGATAACCCCAGCCCAACGAGAACCTCATTGGATCTAGTGATCTGCAATTATCGGCTTTAAGTCACGGGTGCAATTAAAATCACACATCGTATTGAAAACCAAAATTACTTTTTTTGTTCACCTAGCTGATAATCAAATATTGATTCTGCAGGATCTTGATCAGGCTCATGCCATTTAACTCCCAGCCACCTACTTTGGTCCGTTGACCAGTAGTCTGCATAAATGAGTTGCGATTGAGGAACCTTTGCAACCATGTATAGCTGTCGAAGTTCTATAGTAATAGCATCATGTAATTCCATCGCTGCGTCGATACGTTTCGGATTTCGATGAAAATTAGCAGCATTCAGACTCCCTTTTTCGTGGAAGCTTGCCATGATCGTATTAGCCATGCGTAACCTTCTGAAGTTTCGAGCTCGATACCACCACGTAGTCTTCCGAAAATCGAATTGAACATGATCTAATTCTGGAGTAACGCCATCAGAGATTGATTTCAAGAGCCCTGTCCAAAATAATGCAAGCATACTGGCTACAAAAGGCGAGCTCAGCCAGATAAATGTACTTATGATGCCTGTTGACACTATAGGTAATGCCACAGAGGAAAACGCGACACCATTGGAGAAACGTGGCAGGTCAGGCGGCATAAGTTGGCATAATTGGAAGCTACCGATGTATCTGCCCTGGGCAAGACATATTCGAAGACACGCAGATAGAGGATCAGCCTTAAAGCAATTCGCTCGTTTGAGAATTTCAAGCTGGAGGCCGAGGGGAAGCCATGGTTTCATGACTATCACATCGCGCCAGAGGTTATCGAAGTGACCAATCACGGCGCCAGAAGTTACCACCTTGTAGAGCATATAGTTTGCATCAACTTGTGGCACAATATCAAGTCGGGGGACTCTCCGGATCCTCATGGTACCATCAAACGACATTACTTGCGTTACATCTTGCGACTGGCTCCTGCTGATCTGTTCTTTGGCAGCTCCATGGTTTGCTGCTATCAGTTTAGATGCTGTCACAGCATACCGTGCTACATTCAATGGAACATCAAATCGGACAAAGAATTGGAGCTTATGCAACAGAGATGCCAACCTAGTAGCTGAACTCGGCTCTTTAGTGAACATACTTCAGGTTATGAATAAAGCGAAATGTATTTGTGGAGGGTAATAATCATTTTGTCCACTACATGCCCTTGACTCTGCCTCGCCAGGAGCTCAAATCCATTTTGGACTTTGTTTAGCTGTACTTCCATATAGTAATAAATATATGTCTCGATATAGAAAAAAGGGGACGTATCCTTAACAGCGAAATACAGGACGCTACTAGGAAACCTTAGAAGTCTGGCCTCATCATCATGGAGATACTCGGTGGAAGTAAAAGATGTATGCACTAGTACGGAGTCCATAACGGAATTATACTTCCGTCAGAAACAAGTTAAACGTATGGGCAGCTCAGCATTGGCAGTTGGATGCTTGCGACACTTCGTTTAAGCCGATGTCAATTGTCTGGCTATTGTCCGCTCCCTGACGTCCGCTCATTTGAGGTTTCTTTGTTTCGAGAGGGATCTTGTCGGCGATGGCGAGGAATATTTTGCGGACATTTAAACCTGTCTTTGCCGAAGCCTCAAAGAAAAGTAATCCTTCCTCTTCTGCCAGCTTCGCACCATCCGCATGGGCTACCTTGCGACCACCCGACTTGACCGTCGCAGATGTGTCAGTTTGATGGTCTCCCTCGTCTTCGCCTTCTTGGTCAGGATTCACCGGTCCTGTTTGATTTCCTTCTTCTTCATTCGTCAAATCAAATTTGTTACCTACGAGAGCGATGATGATGTTAGGAGATCCTTGAGCCTTCAGCTCATTGACCCAGTGGCGGGCACGGATAAATGAGGCCGGCTTTGTGACATCATACACAACCACTGCAGTTTGCGCATTGCGATAATACATAGGGGCAAGACTGGCGAAGCGCTCCTGTCCTGCAGTGTCCCAGATTTCGTACTTGACTGTGCGATTGCTGAGTTGGCATTTCTGAGTCAAGAATGCTGCACCAATGGTGGGCTCTTGATTCTCTTGGAATTCGTCTGAAACAAATCGCAAAACCAATGACGACTTGCCCACCGCGGCTTCGCCAAGTAGAACGAGCTTCACATTAGTTGTGGGTTTAGGCGCTTCCATCTCGTATGTTCACTGAGCGTATTCAGAGGTGCAATTGCAATCTGGCTCGTGGCTGGAGTAGGGGGGGCAATTTGTACAAGTGTGAATGTGTTTGACCCCTATAGGCCTGGGAGGGGGACTGGGAGGGCTGAGGATCTGGAGCAGTGGGTAGTGTGGATCAGCGGCGCAATAGCGTTACGCTAAGCAGTTGTCGAACAAAAAAGGGTTGAAGTCCCAACCGCCACACTTGAGCCTTCAGCATCCGCCGAACCCTCTGGAGGGCACTGTGTTTCGCCGCATGTATGTGCCCGATGCTTTTCGTCACGTGGTCACATCGATTGTGAGACTAAGTACAGGTTTTTCACAGGCTGTTTGGCGCGGTGAGATGAACAATTGGCTCTTAAGTGAATTTAGATTGTAATTATTGAGGTTGCAAGCTGCTTAATGGCCGATGATAACTCTTAGCTTAGATATGCCGTGTGGCCGGCGTCCGTGTTTACATACTGATCCTAATTCTAGAGAGAGAACAAATGGGTATGGGTAATAGCATCAGTCGCGAAGATAAGAATCACCAACCCGCATTTCGCACACCATCATCAAAATTCCATAGCTTGTTTTTCTTCGAGCAGGCTAGGAGTTCCTGCTCTTACTAGCGGATACGCCGAAAAATTACCATTACGGCTTCTGGCGTGTGCCCCGAAACTGAAACGAGAGCTGAAACCCTTTTCCGACCCATACAAACCACGTAGGCCGTGTGTAGGAAATAAAGGTGTTCATTGAACCTCCCGTGCAACCTTGATGGACTTTTTGGCATTCTTCAGAACTATTTACCAGGCAGTTGGTATAGGATTTGTTTTGTTGGCTATTCCTTTGGCTTTCAGATTGGGTGGTGGCGAATGTGGCCTCTCGTTCACCTTCATACTGTCTGTGTTCTATTTTGTACTCTCATCACTGAGACTCACACTTCGGCAAACTATACTGAGACCAGTAGCTTCTCTACTGTACTACACTCAATTTATTGTGATACCTTCTTTGCTAATTGTGCACTTGAGTCAATGCCCGGTTCAGTCAGTGCTACTTAACAAAGTAATGCTGCCATGGCAACTGAGCCTTGAGTATGCGACAGGGCCGTTCACAATTCTTGAAGGTTTCTGCACACTTATAATTGTTCAAGCTTGCGGACGAGCAGCAGCATCCATGGCACGGCGCTCAGACCTCTTTCTTCTTGCTCAAGTTGCGATTGCATCTTTGCTTATTAGCGCGGATATTTATCTGTTGCTTCGCATTTATACATTCCCGGACATTTTGGGACTAGCTTCAGCAACTTTGATTGGTGCTGCGCTTACCATTGGCATCAGCTTGGGTGTGTATGGAATCTGGTCCAGAAGGGGGAATGTAATCGAATGTACGTTCCTGTTGAGCTACATTGTCTACCAGATTTATTTGACATTCACAGACTTTCAGCCTTCGGTTAGTGTTGTTGGGGAGCAGAAATCCTTGCTCTTGCGCGGGCAGCCAACGTCGAGGAACATTATTTTATCTTCTCTATGGTCTTTCCTCCTGCCAAACAATGAGACTTGGAGCGACCATACATTATCTCGTCATTTGTTAAATGACATTGATCTCCCTCCAGTAATATTAGCGAACGTCACCCAATTCATGTCGATGTTAGCGGAACTTACACCCACAGGGATCAAGACTATGTTACGGTTCCTTCAAAATGTGACGAGCTCTATAACACCCTCCATCTTTATGTCTTTGACATTTCGAATGTTTTCATACCTGGGTGCAATGAGACTAGTACCGTATGTTAAGCGTCAAACCCCGAGACATCAGTTCCCAGCCAGGGGAACGAGTTACGGGGAATCATACAATGCGCGTGATTCCGTCGGTGCACCGTCTCGCTTCATAATTCTGGTGTACGCATACTCACCTGTGCTGATAATTATGGTTTACACTCACCTCTTGTTACAGCACACCGGTCAAATCGTCCATCCTCCTCATTCGTCCGTCCACACTTTTGATTGGACTCACATTTTACAGAATTCACGCGACGCGTGGCAATTCTGGGGCTGGGCAAACATTTTCAGTGTTCTTGCTATATACGCTGTAGAACTTGCGATAAGCCCTCTGGACCAAGCACCAGGTACCCCAGCTTCTGTAGAGGATTTCATCGACATAAGTTGAATTCTTGCTATATACTATTTATTTAATTTACATGTTCTGCGAGGGAACGAGAAACATGATCGAGGTTTTGAAGTACAGCCACCAAGAACAGTTATCAGTAATATTCCAGCTACCAACTACATAATTTTAGCACTGGTCCTTGACATTTTCACTCAAATTCGAATAAACTGCTCCACTTTCTTCGGATCAAGAGAGAGCCACACGGTCGATCAGGCGAGAATAAAAATATAACATGTAAAAAATATGGCGACACGTGCAGGATTCGAACCTACGAGGCCAATGACCATGAGATGGCTTGTAATTCAAGTCTCACTCCTTAACCACTCGGACAACGTGCCAACGAAGCTCTAGTCAACTGAGCCATGTTGAGTAATCAGGTCCTACTGCAAATGTGCGGGTATATATATGTATATACGAAGAAATAAGTGATGACCTGGAGCGTAGTCTTGCGAACATCAATCTTCAAGGCCAAAATTAGTATTGGCACCGAATAGGATCTGTTTAAAAATAGGCCTATTTTTCATTTTCATTTTGATATCTCTATACATGCATACCTATATATATATATATACACCAGTGTTACATCTCAGGTCATACATAGCATATGTATATAGAGATCAGGGTAGGTTACTTAGTTCGCGTTCAACTCCAATATGTCTCGGAACAGGCAACTTTCGATTGGTACTGAAGATCTCGAAATCTCGTATACTCCCGGTACTAATGTCATCGCACGCATTAAAGGATATCCAGCTTGGCCTGCAGTAGTAGTCAAATACAGTGACTTGTCCGACCAGGTTAAAAGAGCGAAGCCTGCTAGAAAAACAACAGTCCCCGTTTTGTTCTACAATGATAGTAGCTTTTTGTGGGTGACTATGGAAGAAATTCAGCCTCTTTCACGTGAAATTGCTGAAAAGAACTCGCGCGCGAAGGTCAAGAAAACGCTGAAGGAAGCGTATGCCCAGGCTGCTACAGCGCCTGAAGCATATTCAGAGCTGCGGGCCAAACTATTTCCAGTCACTAACGGGGAAAATACTCCTTCCACGGCCGTAATGTCGAGTGAACCGGAGACTGAGCCCGAAGTCGAGCCTGAAGTGAGGTCTAGGCGCGCCAGATCCGCTGCGGAACGGGCAGCGGAACAAAGAGCCAAGCCTCGTATTGCGTCGAGTCGTAAAAGGAGCCACGAGCCAGTCACTAAGCCAGGTAAAAAGACTAAAAAGGAAGGCCACAGCAAAGAGGCACCTGCGGTTATCGAGTCTGACGGCTCGGACTCTGAGTACCAAGAAATCTCAGAGCAAACAGATGTCTCTGACGATTGGAATCTCGAATCCAACGCCAGTGCGCGCCTGAATCTTTGTATGTCAATCAGAAACTCTCTGTACGAAGTACTCATAGGTTTCGAGAACGGTGCTGTTGTTGATACTGACAGGACGCTCGGCTCAACGGCCAAAAAGATGTTGAAACAATTCGAAGAGGCTTCTCCTATTGAACCAGCGTTTGTCCGCAAGTCCAAACTGAGCCGCGTGGTATTAGCGCTTTTGAAACAAGCCAAATTGAACCAGAGTTCTTTGAAAGAACTTGAGGTAATTTCACGTTCCTGGAACCTTGAGGCGGAACCAGTTATTCGAGGTATACCAGAAGCGCTTGCGGTTGATGAACACTCTGATTCTGAATCTCGTGATGTTACACCCAAGCCTGAAGCCACGGATGACCAGTCAAACCATGAGATCGCCGATAGTGATCGCTTAGTAGACATCGAGCAAGATGCAAAACGTGAGCCGGACCAAAACAACCATACTCTCAGCTCGAATGTAGTGGAAGTAACAGCTGAACAAGCGACACCTGTCACGGAAACAGAGGTTCCGGAGCGTAATGTACCTGGAAACGAATTATCGAAAGATACTGAGGGAATAGATGCGTTCGCCCCATTGGACACCCCCGAAACTAAAGAGATTATCACAGATTCATAGCTGGAATCAAAAATGACGCATGATTCATCGATGGTTACAACTTGGTTACGATCAAAGGGGTAAAACGGTTTCTTTGTATCACCGTGTACACAAACGTACAGTATATAGAAATTAAGGAAATGTATACAGTAAAGGCGCTAATGCGTTTACATGAAACAGAAAAAGGTGCTAAGGCATTTACATGAAAAAAAGCATTATGGTTCGCCAGGGCAGGTTCTTGTGGGGAAACTCAGGAATGCGGAACTTTCACCACTGTGGGTTAGGTCTGAGATCAACCTGACGCGTTAAACACGTAGACCATACACGGCTAACCTCGCTTCAATCACACTTAGATCATTTGCATTAAGACCGAGGTTGGAAACACTTATATTTGAGCGTTTTATATGTTTTCGTTCTTGGTACTTCTTTCGGCGATTATTTCACGGGTCGCGAGTCTTTATGTTTACCTTGGCGAGAATGGAGATCCCAAATGCTTCACTCTTACTCTCAGTAAGGACACCATTTTGTCAGAGCAACATAGTGCTTGGGAACTTGAGGCCGACACCAACAAATGGATTCGAGACGACTCTCTGCAGATCGAAATAACCATCGATGAGCTGTTTGACAACAACCATCAGGTTTACAATCACAAGAAGCCCTCTTTTGGTGATTTTCAATTCACAACTCTGGATGGTGGTGATCACCGTGTCTGCTATCATGCTCTGGTCAACAGCTGGTGGGCCAAGAATAAGGTCAAGCTTGATGTTGACTTTGTTGAAGGTGTTGGCCGCGATGTTGTTGATCATGAAAGTGAGCGCCGCTTGGGCCAGCTTGCCGGTCGTGCTAGTACTCTTGTGCGTAAGTTCGTCCACATACAGCGTGAGCAGCGCGTTTTGCGTGAACGCGAAACTTCGTTCCGTGATCTCAGTGAGTATACCAACTCTCGCGTTGCGTATATGACTGTGTTTCAACTAATTGTACTTGGGTTAACTTGTACTTGGCAGGTGACGCATCTTAAGTCTTTCTTCGTCAAGCAGAAGCTTGTGTGATTGCGATATTAAGTGTAGTAGTGAGGTCAATTATAGTTCAACGAATCGTATGACTTGTAACGAATATAGTGAATATCGGTCGAGTAGTAGTATTTTAGATGCCTTGCCATAGGATACAGTTTTCCAGGCTACAGGGTTGTCTCACGCCAAACTGTGAACTATGGATACAGAGGAATTCTTACGATATGGTCGCCAAATGATGGTACCTGAGATCGGCCTCGAAAGTCAACTACGAATAAAATCGTCGAAAGTATTGGTTATCGGGGCTGGTGGATTGGGTTGCCCTGCGATAGCATACTTGGCCGGGGCCGGTATTGGCACCTTAGGTATCGTGGATCCAGACGTAGTAGAGCTTTCCAACCTATCTAGGCAGGTGATACACTCTGAAATAGGCAAATACAAAGCAGAATCTGCAGGTGACTTTGTAAGAAAGCTGAATCCTCATGTACAATTGCGCCTATGGTCTGAATCTATTACAGCCGAGAATGCTTTGAGCATTATCAATGACTTCGATGTGATACTTGATTGCACTGATGGACCTCTATCCAGATATCTCATAAACGACGCCTGCGTCTTAAGTGATAAACCTCTGGTGGCAGCTTCAGCCTTGCAATCTGAGGGCCAGCTGGCGGTGTACCATTACGGTGAGGACTGCCCTTGTTATCGGTGTATATTTCCAAAGCCTCCCCCAGTTCAATATATAGGAAGCTGTGCAGGCAATGGTATTGTGGGAGTCGTCGTTGGAATTATGGGTATTCAACAGGCCGCTGAGGCAATAAAGATCATCTCTGGTGTGCCTATCTCGCCTGTATTGAAGCTACATTCAATGTTCGATAGCCCCTCATGGAGAGAAATTAAGCTACGCGGAAAGCAGCAAAGCTGTCCATCATGTGGTATTAACCCTTCGATCAGCAATCTAATGGAGGTTGATTACAGAGGTCTCTGCGGCGTAGAGATATCGGTAGACAACGAATTCCGCCTTAATTCAGCAGAATTTAGTGCTAAAGAAGGTGTGGTGTTAGATGTAAGGTCTGAAACGCAATTTCAAATAGCACATCTACCTGAATCTAAAAATTTTCCTATATCGCGATTGCGTGTGGTAACTGACAAGAAGGCTTTCCTGGACAGAGCAGAGCTAGGAGGCTATGAGACCATTAAAATAGTATGTCATCATGGCATCGACTCCCAAGTGGCCGTAGGAAGACTGAAATCTTGGGGTTTAAACGCTTACGACCTGAAGGGTGGACTGGATTCGTGGGCTGCATTTGATCCAACTTTTCCACGATATTGAAGAGATACGGAGAGAAATAAAATTACTTAAGTATACTGACCTAGATTTAAGAGATACACAAGAGCAGTTTAGCTAGTCTCCATGAGCCTCGTACTGCTTTGAACGCCAGTTTACACTAAGCGCCCATATTATCCAAGCGAATGAGGCCCGATCCAGTGGCAGTAATGAGACACTTACCATTCCAGACGACTTCTACGACTGCCACAGAAGGGGAGTATACTCTCAGCTTGGCTGACGTTTTACGATGTTCAAGATTACGAACTTCATTGAACTCCACGAACCGATACGAGGACGATTTGTCGCTACATTGAAATTGCCACAGAAGCATATCTTGCATACCGTTTTTCTGTCGACGCGTAATCATAGTACGCCGCAAGGTGTTTGTTATATGCACGGTACCATTTTGTGCCCCTGAAGCAAGGAGAGGATGTTTATCTGAACCCCCCAATGAAGTCACCATACTATCATGTATGGTTGTAATGGATATAGCCTGGTGCGAAGTAGGCTGTGCAATAGAGATCATCTTTGTAGTATCATGGTCATCGACAGTCACAAAGCTGCGGACCATGGGGATATAGGTAGCACAATTACTGTAGAATCGTACTCGGCCGGGTCGATGCAGGCTTCGAAGGTCCTTCGTATCAATCACGCTGGACCATCCATCTACCGACGAGCTGAAAATGTAGTTTGATAATTCTCCATTTCCAGGCTCCAAAGCTGATACGAGAGATGTATGTGCCTTCAAAACAAATGTCGGTATATGATATGAATCACTCGAAATATCAAACTCCACAATCCAGCCATCTGTATAGCCTACAACGACAGTATGATCATCTCGCCAGGCCAAACACGAAGCTTTACCAATATCAATATTGAGTGCTTTCATACTCATCGAATAAGTTGGAACTCCTAGTTCTCTTTTATCTCGATCTGTTTTAGTCCCTGATGACTTCGGTATCTTTGATATATTTGGTACATCAACGACGTAAAAATTACCCTTTCCGGTTAGAACTGCTAATTCAGATCCACCCGGTCTCCACTTTACTTTCACTGGTATTCCCTCATCGTTTGAAGAAATCAACCGTGCTAAAATATGGACCTCAGAGCCACTAATGCCATACAAATATACGGTCGTTGGTTGGTTAGTTTGGTCACCGAGTGATGATGTTTTTGTCGATGTGCCTGAGGAAGACTTGACTCCAACCGCTAGAACACCGTTGGATAGATCCAAGCAAGAAATTGCAAAGCCAACATTGATCACGGTGCTAGTGCCATTAGTTCGGCACTCTTGAGGTAAGAGCTCCACTCCATCTACAGTGCACGCACATTCAGTGACGACTTTCTGCGTTCGATTCCGGCTGGTTATAGTGAGCGCGTCTTTAAAAACGGGAACGCTCGTAGTTTCAAAAGATTCATCAAGCTGCTCATCTAGAACTCCAAACATAGTGCTACCCCATTTGAACCTCAAATTTATAGCTTCCACTAGCTCTCCATCAGTCGATCCATAAAACGTTTCAGTGCGTTCACGTAAGTTTTCAGTGCGAGAAACGGAATGCTTTGATTGAGTAGAAGCCTTCAGTGAATGATCACTTGTTTTAACTTTATGATCCTCATAATCAGATTCATCTTCCGATTCAGCTCGGCGCTTGGCCATTTAGTAGGAGAATTTCGTGGTACGAATCATTGATATGTGCCTGATGTCTTGATCACACCATAACCGCAACCCTATCCAGATACGCAACCCGAGCCACCACTTCACCTCGACTTCTTACCAGGTAAAGCGCCCGAGTTTTAACTAAGACCACAACGGACACGCTGCATAAGGCTGAATTTTTCATTCGGTGGACTATGGAACTCAGTTCGGTGGCACCAGAACCCGAGTACCATGGTGGTACACCGGAGTCACTTGATGACAGTCTAGCAGGTGGTATTCGATGGAGTCAATTACGAAAACTTGGATCAATATTGTTCCCAACTGACTCCCCTTACGGTAAGCCTACGTCATTCAATGGCTCAAAGAATTACTTTGTGGTGGGAACTTGGAGTGCAGATGTGTTGGTGTTCGACCATAATCAGCATCTTCTCATGCAACTAAGCGCTCGAGATGTGAATCCTACGATGTTAGGTGTCGTCACTAGCTTAAGTATTAGTGATGATGAATCGCACATAGTGGTAGGATTCGGTCTGGGGGCAGTTGGTTTGTGGGAGCTTGAGTCACACGAACTTGTAGCTTTGGTGTTACCGTCCGAAACTGGTCAGCAGCCAGGAAACGGTATTCAAAAGTTCTCGCAAAATGATTCTCACCTCAAAGGAGTGCCAATCATACTCTGTTCCATCCTTAAACTTGCTGGTACCAAAACCTTTCTGAGCGTGGATGCCTCTGGTGTTGTAATTCGACATAAATACCGGAGGGTCATGCTGGAATATTCAACTCGAAGTCTGCGCATTCTAGGTAACCCACGTAAGGGGTACGAAATCCTAGATTGCGACATAAGCGGCAATATGATCGCCCTTCTCACTCGGGATATTCTCTTGATTGCTCGCGTAGGGTCATCTTCATCCGAAAAATTATACACAGTAGTCCTGAAAATTCCTCGAAGCGCTGATCTTGCCGCAGACTACGCGGTCACTAACGCATGTGTGTGCATTCATCAGAACCAGAAGCTGATATACTCGTGGGACTCTCATATCAAGATGCTTGATCTAAAAACCCAATCAGCTGTCACAGCAATTACAAGTGATATCAAGGTAAAAACCATGGAGTTTTTAACCTCAGAATTTGTGGTTCTTCTTGGAAGTGAGGGTAATTTGGATGTTATAAGTCTCAGCGGCGATTCATCGAATGACATCGCAACAAATTCGATGGCCTCAAGCTACAAGATGTTTTCCAGTTCGATTCTGCGGGCAAGGTCTATTAAGGTACTCTTTCAGTCAATTTTCGTACTGGGTGAATACGAGTTCAGTGTTGGTCAAATGGCAAACTGGGCTGACCAGCTACTGAGCCTTCTCAACGACGGGAAACCCTCCGAAGCAGTTCAACTGGCACTTAGATTCTGGAACAGCGAGAACAACTTGTCGATTATGGGACTGCCTGAAGACCAAAAAGATAAGCAGCAAATTATTGCAGAAGCATTCCCAGAGTTATTGATGACAGCAATGAAGTTTAGCCTTCAGTTCGACCCGCAAAGCTTAGACAGACTGATTCCTGAAGCTGTTAACGCGCTGCTGGCTATCAACCCAGATCTCTTGGATCCAGTAGCCGAACTTATCGACACATATGCTCGTGGAGTACCGTTATTCTATGAAACTCTTATGCAACTTGTTCTGAAAGGGGAAGTTAGTAAAGTTTCACCCAGAGTATTCAAAGATCTCCTCACGCACCATCCAGATCCAGAAATTATGTATAAACTGGATCTGAGTACTTTGGATATCAATTTTGCCTTCAACTTGTGTTACAGGTATGAAACTGCCTTTAGAGATGCAAAAATATTTCTGGAGACCCAGGTTTTAGGTGATTATACGTCCCCTATGGCTACTGACGCTGTGTTTGATTACCTGGCCTTGGCATTGACGTCACGGATTTATCCAACGGGCGAAATTTGTAATGACAGTTCATCAGATGCCGCAAAGAGTGCGATCTACAATTCATTGTTTTTTCAAGAAGATCCATACTATATTAAGTTGGTGGAGCGTAATGTGCCTCTTTTTTTCAGTATTCTCAATCAGGCCTTCGAAGATCCGTGGTTGAATGAAAACACAGTTGTCAGCAGACAAATCATAGCAAGTTTTCTTATTGTTCACGTTGAATTGAAAAACTGGCATTTTGCTTCATTCTTGGCTCAGAATTATCCAAAATACCCTCAGTTTTTAGCATTGCCGAACTATGTTTTGGCGAATGTGCTGAGAACGCTCTGCCACCCATCAGGTGATGAGGATACCGAGCAAGCACAGCTAAGTGTTCTTAGCTTATTATCATCAAACTTCAAACCGGACGACAATTCAGCACTTATAGATATGTTAGTGGAAGCTCGCTACAATCTAGTGCTGCAGCATTTGTTACGAAGATCCAGAAAATTTTTAGAACTCGCCCAAATCGAGCTGAACCTTAGAGATGAAGATTTGTGGACTACATTAATCTCATCATTGAACCAGGACAAAATGGCCACAGTCTTGTTTATGAAAAGAAATATCGCCGTTTTGCTGGAGCTCGATAGCACAAGGTTGGGAAAGCTCTCCGCCCAGTACAGAATCGAAACTTTATGGGACGATTCCACAGTGAACCTCTCCTTCTTAGAGGGTCTTTATGAAGAGGCACAACACATAGGAGGACATGTGCTACCATCGACTGCGGTGAGCTCCAGATTTGTGAAGCTTTTGGCGCAGGACTCTGACCCGAAAAAACTTATTGTGGTTCTTCAGAATCTGTTAACAAAGCCTGGCGACATTGAATTAACTATGGTCGTTGATACACTATTGGAGTATAACCGCATCGATGCTCTTACCTTGCTGCTCGTCCGCTTGGGTCGCCATTCCGAGGCACTGATTTACTTGCGTAATCATATTCGCGGCTCTGATCTGAACCATGAGCTGCTGAATGAATATGTAAACCTTGCATCCGAGGTAGTTATATCGGCAGATGATTGTTCTGATAAACAGGCATTATCGCAGAGCCTACTGGATACGCTTTCGGAACGGAATTTCAATGACCATGTCCTATCAGTGATTAAGACGATTTCTAGCTCAACCAAGCTCTCGTTACCTCAGGTTGTGCAGTATGTCTTCCGTGAGCACTCCACCACAGGCATCGATTTAGCACCGATAGTTATCGTGGCGTCATCCGCACTCGCTTCTAAATTGCTCCTGAATAAGAGTATCTCAGATATTGCTCAAAGAGACTGCATAACAGAGCTCATGGATCTAGTGAAGTCCCGCAAGGAGGGCTGGTTCGTCTCCATTGATGGCGAGTGTGAGATTTGTGGCCAAAAGATAGCCGGACTCGGTGTCGATGCTAATGAAATCTACCGCGCATGGGAGAAGTCTATGCAGAATCGGTCCCCTGTGGCTGGGAATACGAATCGACTCCTCCTATATCCCTGTTCTCATTCATATCACTCTGGCTGTTTATGGCGCATGTCTACCGACGGCAAGTGTGTAATATGCTACCCCTAGCTTTGTGTCAAGCTTGTTGTTGATCGGTGTTTACTTAATTAGCCACTATGGAAAGATATATTACGGAGAGAAATACGTTAAATCCTTGAAAAATGCACAGTATCTGCACTCACTGAAGTACTCGATCCAGATCAGAAATCAGGTCTTCGACGCGCTCGATACCAATGCTTAGGCGCAACAGGCGAGGAGAGACAGCGGAGTCTGTAACCGCGCGCCACTCGATCAGGCTGTGAACTGAGCCCAGAGAAGTTGCATGATAGAAATACTTAAGTTTCGATGGCAACGTTTTGGCAGTCTCCTCATCGACAACCTCAATGGAGAAAGTAGGCGAACCACCGAGAGGCAATTGCTCTGCGACAAAGTCGCTAGTCTGTAGGTTAGACGTGTGCACTGCCGTGAGTTTGGGAAGACGATGGCGATTTTCTGACAAGTGTTTGATAATGGCATTCGTATTCTCCGACTGCTGCTGAAGGCGAAGCGGATAGGTTTTAAGGGACCGCAGGAGAAGCCACGACTCGAAGTGAGGAAGGATTGTGCCAACGAAAGCACGATCTTTCTTTAGCCTTTTGAAGACATCATTATCTTTAGTAACAAGTACACCAGCGAGAATGTCAGAATGGCCACCAAGGTATTTAGATGCGGAATGCAGGATGATGTCCGCACCGTGGTTGAATGGGCGCGTCAAGGGAGGAGGAGCGAATGTAGAGTCAACCACTAGGATCGCGCCCTTGTCATGAGCAAGTTTTGCATACTTCTCAATATCAAAAGCAAGACCAGTAGGATTCACTGGGGTCTCTAACTGGACAACATCACCCTTCTGCGCCTTAGTTTCAATGTCATTGAGAGTGTGCATCTCGAGGCCAGTACGCTCGAAGATATGAGCCACTCCATGGATACCGTGATACCCATCGCCAATAAACAGACGCTTGGGGCTGTACAGCTGAAGTACAGCTTGGAAGGCGCTCAAGCCGCTGCTGTATGCCAATGCGTGGCCGTCCAGGAGCTCAGAAAGAACAGATTCAACACGGTCGATGTTGTGATGGCCGATACGGGAGTACACCGGAGTCGAGTCAGGATTCTCGCCAGCCTTCAGCAAAGTCTCCGGAGGACCATACAGGTTGATAGTGGTCGTCTGAATGGCAGAAGACACGTCCTTATCTGCATCAGCGCGGGTATTGAAGTCTGCATGGACAGCTTTCGTCGACAGATCAGTAAATGGATTGGAGCTCATATTCTAGTTGGCCCAATATTGGTGGGAGTAGATGCCTTATATAGCCCCTATTTTGCTATACCCAAAGGTGATCACGTTTACTGTGGTGCTCCGCACCCCTTCCCCGAACGCGCATAAAGATTAGATCGTCCTAGTTAATGGGTGTGTCCAACACGCCATATCATGGGGTATGCGGTAACACAGTGTATAATATTGCATTACCCTTAACGCGCGTGCCTGCGCCTGCCAGTCGCTAAGTCCACATTCAACCAATCAACCTTCGAAATCATTTATTTAGTAATTTTAAAATAGCTTCAACAGATCATTGTAGCCATCCTCTTCTCATGCTGATCAACGCGAGCTTCTTTACCCCTTGTGCGGATCATGTGCAATTTCCAAAACGCGAAGCACTCTGAGTTTTATGACTGTTCGAAGTTCAAAAGCTTGTTAAACTGACTGGGCTGGCATCTTTGCACCCCACATCCACTGTTGTTTCCGTTCGTTGTCGAGTTTGTATATCGTAGCGAGTGCGTAACTTGGATCTGGCGACGTCAAATCAGATTTCTGTATTACCCAATCTATCGGACAATCTCTTGACTGATCATTATGCAACTCAAAGTATAAAAAGTTCAAGATTACTCCGAGGCTCTTCTCATCCCAGTCGAGACTTTCTATTCTGATGCTCACATCCGTCCACTCGCTATCAGCTCCGGCGGTTACCTCCACACAACCAACACATACCTTTGTGATTGGTATTTCCATGTCTCCCACGATATCAGTAGCTTGACTCTGCCGTTTGAGCCATTGTACAGGGGGTATACTAGCAAAGTTCGGCTTCACTCTTGGTCCTTTTATCACGTGAAACCTCATTCTGCTGAGTTCAGAAAGCTCAGAGACGGATACGTCCAGAAACATTTGGTAGTTTCCTGCCCTAAGTCTCGTAGTATACTCCAAACAGCGGCCACCCCAGTTGTGAACGTAGAGACCAATCGGGCCACCATCGATGTATGTAGATCCACCCATTGGCTTTTTTGGAGAGCATGTTGAAATGCTGCAATCAGAAAGACGATTCATGTGCTCTGGGCCAAAAATCCAATAGTCTCTTTTCATAATCACCTCCACTACTCTCCAGCTATTTAATTGCAAATGTTCTCGTACATCTGCAGCCAATGCCTCGACCAAAGTTTCATTCCCTTCAAAGTACTTCAGAACTCTTCGTTCACTCAAGTACTCACTGATTTCATAGAGTCTGCGGTTTACTGCCCCCAGGCTAGGCGCCTCAATGTACAGATCACGCAAAATGTCAGTTGGCAATCGATCTATCATTCAAGTAGTGAGGAATATAGTGCCTGTTACACCACTAATCTAAATTCCAAGTCACGAATGTTCCGGGTTTGACTCCAGTCAGGCAATTGCTATCGCGGAATGATAGTAAAATTTCTGGTAGATGCTTGGAACATCAACGCAACCGCTCTCGCAAGGGCCGCTAAAGGAGACAATGGTTGGCCCTACCCTACACCACTGCAACGTTGCCATAGCCTTATCTAATGGGTTAGCTGCCAATGCCATTTATTTTGAATGCTTTAACCTTACCCTACGATGTCAAACCAGTCCGACGTCCTATACGCGCGAGCGTGCCCTCTTACTGGTTAATCGCTAATGCGCGTAAACACTGAACAGGCTGAGTGACACAGTACGAAAGGATGCTTTCTGATCTTTAAAAAGCATAGAATTAAGTAACGATACACTGATATTTAGAAGATTTTCTACAAATAATTACTGTGTGGGAAGGCGCCTCTTAGGGCCCTTAGCCCGGTTTTTGTTCAAATGGCTGAGGCTGGATGACGAGTCACTACCGACCGACCGCTCATCCCAGTCGTCCTCCGAACTCGAGTCGACAATTTGGGAACGAGGTTTCAGTTGTCGTAGCTGCTCAGTGAGCACAACCATCCTTGGATCCGTCTCATCATGGGCCAAATTTGACCGAGCTCTCAGCTTCGCTTTCATGAGCTCAGTCTCTGATGATTCAACACTTGGCTTCATCGCTGGTTTCGGTGGTTTTAGGGCAGCTTTTTGGCGAATAGCTTCGGGCACCTCCGCGGGAGGCTTGGTTAGTGGCTTAGTCGATCTCAACTGAGCTAGTTTTTGAGCCGCTTCATTCATCGCTGGCGCATTCGACTTTCGAGGCGAGGGAGGACGCAGTGGAGGAACTGCAAAAGTGTTATCAGACCCTGCACCACGGCGAGGCGGTGGGGGCGAAGGAGTCTTACGAGGTTTCAACGGCGTCACATCAATGGTGGATATTGCTGCTGTGGCCGATGTAGCTGCTGTGGGTGTTGTAGATGCGGTTGTCCGCAACCTGGCACGAGCCGCCGCTAAAAACGCAGCCTCTTCTTCCTCCTCATCATGGGCAATCACAGTAGCTGACTTTACTGGCTTCAGAGAGCGGGCCTTAGAAGGAAGTTTCGCAGTTTCCTGGGTTTGTGTCGCTGCTGCTGTCACGATATCGACCTCCTTCTTTGGTTCAAGTGCTTCCCTCGGAATTATGATGCCTGATGGCTTCGTGGGCTTCTTGGGTTTCGCAGCTCGGATCGCGGTAATAGGATCTGACTCACTGTTTATGTCTGCCTCAGGAGTTGACACGCGTTGGGCGCTGTGTACAAGGCTCCTTCGCGGCGGTACTGTCGGTACAGGTAAGCGAAACTGCGAAGGGTCTGCACCCGCCACAGCCATGGCCGCTGCTGCAGCAGCTTCCTCGACAGCAGCTTCCTCGACAGCAGCTTCCTCGACAGCAGCTTCCTCGACAGCAGCAGCTTCTGCTTCCAGTGCTTCCGCTTCCGCTTCTGCTGCTCTAACCGAGAGAGATCTCGAAGCTACGGCGCGAGCACCTGGACGAGGCACAACTGCTGGTGGACGATCATAAGAACGCCGTTCGGCATGTGCTTCTTCTGCAGCCGCTACGACGAAATCTGCCTCTGCATCGACCCGAGCATCACTTCTAGCGTCGGTCCGAGCATCTCTGCGGGCGTCTTCGACAGCATCATCGTCGGCTTCATCGATTTTGCGGGTTCTTGAGCGCCCCGGGACCGAAGGTCGCCTAGGAATGGGGGCTGCAGCTACATCCGCTGCTGCGAGTGGGCGAGGTGCACGCGTGACACGCGGTACTTCAGACTCTCCCTCAGAGTTGGATTGATCCTTGTAGCTGGGCCGACGTCGAGGTGGCAGTGAATGGCGACTGGTTGAAACCGCTAGGCTATGGTCTGGATCGACTTCAGCATCATAAGCATCCGCATACTGGCGGTCATACTGCTCATCGTATCTCCTGTCATAAGTATCCTCTGCTAACGCATCTGTCGTAGCAATTGCCGCAGCCCTTGAGCGCACCTCTCCGCGAGAAGGACGGGACGGTGTTTGAGGCACATTTCCAGCAGTTAAGCGCACCGTATTCACGATTTCGCGTTGCTCCTTTTTTTCTTGGGTGACCTCTTCTTCAGCCTCCTCGACACGTCGACGATGCTCTTGCTGCGCCTCCTTCAAACGGCGAACTCTGTTCCCACGAGCGCGAGGGTCATCATTCTGAGCGCCTGATCTACGGACGTTTCTCAGCGGTTCATCATAAGCATATTCTTCATCGTCGTAGCTTCTGACACGCGAAGGAGCGGCACCGGATCGCCTCGGTCTAGGAGGCTCAGTGGAAACGAAGTCAGGATCACTCTCGTACTCGTCGTCCACTGGTGCTCTGGATCGCACCGAGCGAGGAGGCAGCTCTTCTATTCGACTTCTGGGTGCCTCTCTCTTAGGACGAGGGACCACTTCCTCGTTCTCGTCATCGTACCGCTCATCATACCTCTCATCACGTGTCCGAGACCGGCGTGGTGGCAGTTCATCACGAGAACCACCACTGGGTCTCCCCGAACCAGAGGCTCTGCCAGATCCACTGCCACCAGAGGACCTTCCGTAGGAACTCCCAGCGCGGGGATCAGAGCCATTTCCTCGTCGGGTACTTGACCTGCCATACCCGTCGTCATCGTCTTCTTCGCCGCCGCCTTTGAAAAGAGAACTCAGTAATGGCTTACTTGCCCGCTTGTCACCCACAGCCATGTTACGTAGGTGACTGCCAATACCTGACTTACCATTTTCAAGAAATTTATCTCCAGATCGGAAAGCGCGCTGCCGTGCGGCCGCACGTTCCCGATACTCTTCATCCCGACGGCTACGGCGATCTCGGGGATCCTCTTCGTAGTCATCGTCGTAGTCATCATCGTAATCAGCTCGGGATCGTCGCGGTGATTCACGCACATCTCGAATCGGACGGGGAGATCGAGGAGACCGTGGAGACCGTGGAGGGCGCGGGTCGCGAGACGGCTCACGGTTAGAGCGACGCAAATCATCTTCCATCCGCTGTAAACGCTCATCATCCTCACGAGCATTACGTCGGTTCATCCGACGTACGTCGCGGACGAACTCTGTGGCTTCATCAGACATATTCAGATTTCGCAGAGTTGTGGACTTTAGATTTCGATATTTAGCGAAATTTAGTTCAGTTAATGAAAAAACGATCCACTGCCTTCGATGATCGTATGTGTTGTGTGTGGTTGCGGTGCGGGGCTTGGATGCGATGGGCTAACGGTTGCCCACCGTTAGTTAGCACAAACTTTGAACCGCATCACCTGCAGATGCTTGGCCCTATGGTTGCGTTGGATTGTGTCTAGGGTTTTATTTGCCCTCTGAATGTCCTGGCTGCTTAACATACTAGCCTAACTCGTGCAGCAGAGATCACTGGCCAACAAACGTAGAAAACTAGGAAACGTAACTACTTACAACGATTGGGCATGTACCGCCGACAGGTAAAAACACCTTTCTCGGCCCCGCAAGGCTTCCTACCCGTCGTTTAAGTAAGCGTATCTATGATAACACAAGCCTTCACTGGTTGTAGATAAAGATGAATGAATGCTAAAAGTTAAATAAGTTAAATTCGTTATGCGCTGAATGTGTGGTAGAATTGCTTTATTTGCTTCATTTCCAAGCAAGACTTTCCCTCTTTGTAGCGGTATTTCTTAGTGTATGACTTCAGATATGTCCAACCCACATATTGCCAGCAGAACTTACAATGAATGTATTGCACGATATATTGACCAGATTTCATGACTTGACTTTCCGGAGGGTCTAGACTTACATTCATCACAGAGCTAACAAACACCGCATCCCCCATGCGACCCGTAAAATCACCAGGAATGTAATAGATCTGCTTCGTTAGATGAGAGTCACATCTACAGCACTTCCATCCCTCTTCGGACTTACCAATTGATTCACGGCAGGGAATCCCCATTGTTGCGGTGTTATCTTGATAGCAGGTAGATACTCAAGTAGCTAATAAATCGGACAATGCAGGTTTAAGGGAACCAAAGGTCATCGCCGCAGGGTCAATCAATACCATGGGAGCGGCGCGGCTTATTCAGTCCAGCGTTATATTGGCGTGCTTGAGCTGCATTTCAGGGTGAGGAAAACCACCCCGCCTGAGGGGCAAATAACAGGGAGCTTCAAAGACGTATTGCGGCACTGAGAGCGTGATGCTTGACAAATAGTGTTCGTATGTCAGAATTCGCATGGTCAGTAGTGTTTGATTAATCCTTAAAGCTCCATCAGTGCTCGCCAGTGCTTGATGATCGCCTATGGGCTTAATCTCGAATGGCGCTAATATACACCTTGCCCTTGATAAAGGCCGCTGCGCGCACCGACAAAGTCAGATATCAGAGTGCCCCGACAAAGTCAGATATCAGAGTGCCCGACAAAGTCAGATATCAGAGTGCCCGACAAAGTCAGATATCAGAGTGCGGGCTTCCATTTATATTATCCTTGCTAGAGCACCATTTTCTAAAAAACAATTACTCAACCTATGAATAGAATAGATCAAGATGAGGTCTCTTACTAGCCATTAGGTACATAATTGACCCCAGCCCGATACAGATCAATGTCCATACGACGCTCCACGTGCTGCTTCTGAGACCTAATACAGTGTGACCTTAGCCCAATCGTACCCTGTTATGAGCAACTAAAGAACGTTGAGTCCTTAACCCCGTCATTAAAGAATGCTATTCACTCAGAAACTCAAGGACGAAACGTATGCTCCTTGGAAAAAGCATTATATTGCTTATGACCAGTTGAAAAAGCAACTAAAGGAAAGCGCTGCTGCTGAAAACGATTGGACAGAAGATGATGAGAGTCGCTTTGTCCAGCTCCTAGATAGAGAACTTGACAAAGTATACGGTTTCGAGACAAGCAAATATGATGAAATCAGTAATCAGCTCTCCTCTCTAGAAAAGCGGCTCGATAGTCTTGACGTCTCTGTATCAAAAGCTGCGACACTTGAATCTGATCTGGAGAAGATCCTCGATGTTGCCACTCAGTTGGATCGGTTCCGCCGCCTTAACTACACTGGGTTCGTGAAACTGGTTCGCAAACATGACCGTATTCACACTCAGTATCGCTTGATGCCTCTGCTGCATGCCCGCTTCCGATCTGTTCCCTTTCATTCTGAAGATTATTCACCATTGCTACGTCGTCTCGGTCATATTTACGCTAAAATTGATGAGCGTCAAGACGCCAAGTCAGCTACTGCAACTTATTTTCCGGCTCGATCACAGAAATTGGGCTCTGATAAAGAGTTCCGACCCTCCGGGTACGTCACCCTGCAATTTTGGGTACACCCAGATAATTTAATGGAGGTGAAGACGCGAATCCTTCGAAAGCTTCCTGTGCTTGTGTATAACCGTGAAGATGATGATGATGAGCGTGAACGTGATCCAATCGTTACCAGTTTGTATCTGGATAATACTCACTTTGAGCTTTACCAGAAGCTCTTGGAGAGGCAGCCTGCAAGTACCACTGCGAGTAACGGCTCCTCATCTGAAGACGAAGATGCCCAAGGAAATTCTTTACGCTTCAGATGGTATGGAAAACTTTATGAACGACCGGAAATAGTCCTAGAGCGACACAATGAATTCACAGGGAAGATCACTCGTGTCAACATCAAAGAGAAGCAAATTAATAAGTTTCTCAAAGGAGATACAACTATTGTCGATAAGCAAGTGCGTAAGATGCGAGACCGACATGTTCAGCCACAAGCTATTGAAGATTACTCTGCTTCTGCATCGGATTTGGAAAAATTCGTGCTCAACAACAAGCTGGAACCTATGTTCCGCACGGTTTATCGTCGAACTGCGTTCGAAATACCAGGTGATGACCGTGTACGTGTTATTCTCGATCAAAATATCGTTTTTATTCGTGAGGATTCGTTGAGTCGTACCCGTCCCATCCGAGACTCATCTAGCTGGCACCGCGGCGACCTCGATCGCCCTGATGTAGATCCAATGAGTATGCTTCGAAAAGGAGAGTTTGCCAGATTCCCATATTCAGTTCTTGAGGTTCGATTGAGGACGGGTGATCAGTCTAAGGTTGGCAGTCTTCCTTGGGTAGACGAGCTTGAAAAATCTCACCTTATCAAACACGTGCCGCACTTTACTAAATTCTTACAGGGTGTGGCAGTGTTGTATGGTGATGATGAACGCCTAGACACGCTACCATTCTGGCTCTCAGACATCGACCCAAAGCACAGCGCCGATTCTGACCCCAATACTCAAGGATATACGCCTAATTCTGCTTCAAGCTCCCGAATCCACGAGAGTACTGATCCGGAATCCGGTAGTAAAGCGGCAAGTTCATCTGGTCGTGCTAACTCGACGAGTATGTCTGCTCGCCTGCGCAACTATAAATTTGATTACGGCGACGACGAAGATGAATTCGACTCGGATGATTCCGGTGTTGATCCTGCAGTAAACGCTGTGCAAACTGAACTGTCGCTCGATCATGGAAATGACGTAGGGTTCCCTACACGCGTAGGGAAGCTTTCTGATGAAGAGTCAGAGGACGATGAGGTTGTTCTTCCTCCAGGAGTAGAACGCCCTGGTGAATGGTTGAAAAATCAAAGTGCGCCTCGTGTGGAGGCGAAGGTCTGGCTAGCTAATGAGCGCACGTTCAACAAATGGTTGAATGTTACCTGCCTAATGTCGGCGCTAACATTTTCTCTTTACAACTCTGTCAGTAGCGCGACCTCCACATCGACTGCCACTAGTGTCGCTTATGTTCTATTCGGTCTCACTATCTTCTGTGGGCTGTGGGGATACTATCAGTACATTTTACGGATAAAGTACATCAAAGAACGTGGTAACACGCCTATGGATGCTCCACTTGGTCCCATTCTTGTGAGCATTGGTCTCCTGCTGGCATTGGTTGTCAACTTCCTAGCACTTTACTCAAACAAAGAGTATAAAGAGGTTCACGTTTTTTCTTTGCGATTGAGCAATACATTCGGAAAGCCTGTGTCTACCTAGAGACTCAACATTTATATTACACCACAGTTTACATATTTATGAAAGCAAATATTCATAATTAGGCATCATATTCTCTATTCATTCTGAGATAAATCTCTGGCTCTTAGAGTTCAAATACACATGGAGAGTTCAAATAGTTAGTTGGCAAGAGCGCCGCAAGGGTCCCACGGAGCAAGCTCAATGGGTTCGCCGTTGAGTTTGTCACCATACTCTTCTACAGCTTCCTCGTCTACCACAACCTGATACACATACTCCTTGAAGAATTCGTGAGACATGGTGTAGTATCCCCTCCAGCCCTTCTCTTTGCCCCAAGAATTCTCAACTTTCCAGCGAACAGGGTTGCCGCGCTCATCGAGATGAACTCCTACCAAGGCCATTGCATGTGTCATCAAAGAATCTCCGTAACGCAGACGATCAGCCTTGTTCTGTTTTGGTTTGAACCCCAGTGCCTCAAAGTCCCAGGCCTCGGTATCGATAATTCCTGAATCGTTGTGGTGATATACCGGTGTGTGTGTCCCGAAAAACACAGCCTTGTTTTGTTTAATTCTCTCAACGGCCTTTTGAGTGAGCACATCAACATCCACGTTGAAATATGAAACTTCACCACATTCCACCACATTTCCGAGCCGTTGAACATGAACAGGGCGCTCATACTCGTGACGGGGATCATTCAGCAGAGAAACGGACTGATTGGCCTTTGCCCGAACGACCTTGTGGTAAAACTCGAGAGGAGTGAGATCTTTAAGGCTTCCGGTCTTGTTATCCTCAGTGGTGTAGTCCCAATCAAACTTCGTCGGCGGTGCGCCCAAGAAAACAATTAGCTGCTGGTGAATTTTACGGATCATCTCTTTCTGCAGTGGTTTGGGGTCCTTCTTCTTAGCAATTGCCTGACGCAGTTCCTGGGCAAACTCCCGTAACTGCGACGTAACAATTCGGTTGACCATCTGGGAGTTGGCAGTCGTAGCACTCTCAGGATATGCAGCCATGGGAACCATACCATACTTCTCAGCAATATTGGCGAACATATTAAACTGACCACCGTCATTGACTGGAGCAGCGAGAAGATGCTGCACCAGGCGAGAATCAACATCGAGGTCTGCTGTGGTCACAATCTGCTCAAGAAAGAAATTGGCCTTTTCCAACTTGTCGTAGAAGAAAAGGTACCCAGGTGAGAGCTCGAAGTACTCGAGGTTGAATCGCTTCATGATAGGCAATCGCAGGACGTTGCAAGACGCAAACAACCAGCATCTGCCGGAGCTGCACTGGTTCATGCGAGGTAATCCAAGGGGCAATACAATGTTGTTGAAATTCTCCGACGTCAACTCGGCCTTTCGCTCGCGACGAATCAGTGACTCACTCACATCCGTGTTCCCTGCGACAGCACTGGCCAGGCGGTATGTGGGGTCAGCCAGGACATCTCCCGTCCAGTCGTCAAGCGTCAAAGCATTGAGCTTAATGTCAACAGGAGTTTTCGAAAATAGATGCATGTTCTTATTAGTTGAACAGATCGTGGTAGTGAGACCGAGTGGCGTGTATATATATATATATATTCTTGAGTCACCCTATCGATAGCGGCAGCCAGCGTGACCTCAGGCTGATTAAGACGGGTCTTGAAGTGGTGCTAGTCGCGGCCCAACCCTGCATCGCCGCCAGGGAGAATAGGAAGGATAGGGTAATGTACGATGGTGATATCAGCTGGGTTCCCCAAAGTTACTCAGTTAGGGGCCCTACCAGGGGAGGCCCCTCATTTGTCAAATCATTGGTGCCAGATCCAAGCCGCTTGTTGAACTCGGACAGATGGCCGTCAATGGGTTCAGGTCACGAATAAAATAAACTCAATGCGATTGTGGAGCTAGAGAATCATCTTATCATCCTATTTACTCACGGTCATAAAATGTGTGTTTTCGCGTGTTTACATTCATTGCGCACGCAAGGGCCGGAGTCTGAGTAGTGGCCACATTTACTTTTCGTTTCAAGGCATTACTCTATGTTTAACATAATTTTCTTCGATGAGATGATGGAATTTGAGGAACCCTTTAGCGTAATCCACGAGGATGAGTTCAATGCAGTCCTTCACAAGTAACCTTGCGAATCTCATATTCGCTGAGGCCAATGCTTCCTCCGAGTTGTTTGAAGACCTCGAAGTAACGCTTATTACGGCTCAGCGACACGTTTACAAAATCTGGCCAGTAAACCTTGTGGTTGTACACAAAATCAACCTTTCCGCCATACTCCTTATCAAGCTGGTCAGCAGGCACATAATTTGCCAGCGGCTGAGAAAAGACCAGCTTCTCTTTAGTCATGGGATCGATGAATGGATTGATCAATTTTAGGAACATCGATCCAAGGCGAGGAATGTTGGTGAGCACTGCTTTACCGAGGCGCTCCGGGTAATGGTTCTGCAAAATACTCAACACCTCCCGCCCGACACCGAGTGAAGGCAGTTTTCCCCCATTTTTGAAATCTATAAGCAGTGCTAATTGATCTTGGCCTGGAACCATCATGTCAATGACACGCTCGAGCATGAAAACGAGATGCTGGACCTGGCGGTGAGATGACTTGGTGTTCTGCAAGCCAGGCTTGAGGTAAAGGCAAGCACGAGCGTCATTGTCGAAGCCGAGCTGAAGTTCCTTACCAGTCTCATTCTCAACACTCACGAAATCAGCCGTAAGGTTCGTGTGCGGATCGACACCGAACGTACGGCGCCATACGAGCGTCTCCTCGAGTCGCTTGATGGCTGCCTTACAGTCCCATTTGGTTGCGCGGAGATATCGCAGAATGCACTCTTTGGACAACCAAGCACGTTCAGCCTCTGACAATGGTGCAGTTTCGTGACTATGTTTCTCCTTCACAGGGAGACTTTCAATAGCCGCGAGGTGTTGGAGAGCCTCATCATATAGCTTCTCTTCGCGAGCTGAGAGCGTAACAGCAGCCGGGATTCGCGAGCCCGGACCCGGTAGAGGAAAACAAGTTTCACGAGGTGACATGACTTCTGCAACACTGATTCTTTGAAGTATGAGAACACTCTCTTAAGGATTCTCACTTGTGTTGACTCACGCAGTCGCGGGGTGTGTGATGTGTGTGTTAGTCAGGTTAAGCGAGGATCTTTTTCGACGCGTCTCCGCCCACACAATTCAATACACCTGTTAGATACCTTACTTAAGTAGTTGGGTGAAAGAGAAGACTTACCCCGAACCCTAATACACTGACTACTGGCCCAATCTCGCTACCGCAGCCCCTAGGCTAAAATATTTAGAGATATATATCCCTTAAGGTCACGTAGAAATAATTAGGCTGGAAATAGAGTATTTTAGAAATGGAATTTATGAGTATCAAAACATAAGTGGAGGTATCGTAGAATTTTCTATATATTGTCACATGTCTCACGGCCACGTTTCACGAATCACCTTTATTCGGGAAATAATGTACCCTTAAAAGAAGCCATTCGTGTTGCCAGCTATTGCGGGGAGTTTCCTATGTTGCTTAGTAAGCGAAGAATGAGAGGGCGCAACCTACCTCGCCGAACCACCCTCAAGCATTGACCAGTAGCAGATCAGTTCAAGCCAATGAAGGACGAAGCCATGTTTCGCTCGGCAGAAATGTCACTTGGACAAATCTATGTCTCTAGTGAGGTTGCCAAAGAAGTAATCGGTGGACTTGGTGATCTTGGGTGTGTCCATTTCCGAGACCTCAACTCCAAATTGAGTACCTTTCAGAGAGCCTATGTCAATGAGATCAGAGTTAGTGACAACGCACTACGCCAGATTTCGTTTTTACGCAAACATATGATGGATCATAATATTCCCACGGATCCTGTCTGGGATGGTCAGCGCATCACTGACGCTGATCAGTTACCGAGTACCTTGAATCACCTTGAGCATCAGATCACACGTCTCCTCGAAAGCCAAGAACAGGTTCGTGAAAAGCATGCGCATTTAACTGAGCATGCGCATGTTTTGAGAGCTGTGTCCGCATTCTTGGGACCTGAGGGATGCAGTAGAATTCAAGACACAACAGAGATTTTGGCTGGTGTGGTTCCTCGGCGCATTATACCTGTTTTGGAGCGTGTTTCCTGGCGCAGCTTGAGAGGGAACTTAGTTTTTTCAGGTTCAGATATTAGCTCTCCCATTTGGGACAAATCTGCGAAGAAACTTGTGGATAAATCTGTCTTCATCTTAATTACGCATGGTGCTGAACTTTCAAAGCGTGCTCTCAAGCTCAGTGAGGCTATGGAAGCCCATGTTTATCGTGTAAATGGAGATGAGTACTCTGATCATCGGGTTTCTCTGGACTCTATCCAATCCCAGCTCAACGAAATTGACCAGATTGCCGAATACACCAACCAGGCTTTGAATGTCGAGCTCGCCATCGCTGGAAAGAGTATCACCTTGTGGAGCCAGTATTTCCAGCGTGAGAAGTTGATGTATGAAACATTGAACCGATTTAGTTACGACACAAATCGAAAATTGCTGATTGGAGAGGGATGGATTCCGACAGATCAAGTGTCGGATGTACATCAAACGTTGAAGAAAATTAGTGAATCGGCTCGTGTTGAGAGTCCGGCAGTACTCACTTTGCTGAAATCAACCAGAACACCGCCGACACTGCACCGAACTAATAAGGTCACGGAAGCGTTCCAGGGAATGGTCGATATTTATGCCATCGGTACATACAGGGAGGTTAATCCTGGTCTCCCCACTATTGTTACATTCCCATTTTTATTTGCGGTGATGTTTGGAGATGTTGGTCATGGCTTTTTGATGTTCCTAGCAGCATTGTATGTTGTTTTAAACGAGCGACAGTTAGCCTCGTATAAGGGAGGTGATGTGTTCGATATGTTTTATGGAGGACGTTATGTCATTTTATTGATGGGAATGTTCTCCATGTTTACCGGGCTCATGTACAACGATCTCTTCTCCAAGAGCATGACGATCTTCAAGAGTGGTTGGAACTGGCCCGAAAATTTCGATCCCAGTGGTCCTGTTACCGGTATAAGCACTGGCTCTGTCTACCCGTTCGGCATGGACTGGATGTGGCATGGAACTGAAAACAATTTACGATTCATGAACAGTTATAAAATGAAGCTGTCGGTTCTTATGGGTTATGTCCATATGATGTATTCGTACATGTTCTCACTGGTTAACGACATTTATTTCCAGTCGGCCATCGATATTATTGGAAATTTTGTTCCGGGGTTGATCTTTTTTGTAAGCATCTTCGGCTACCTATCCGTCGCTATTATTTACAAATGGTCGGTGGACTGGTCTAAGACAGACGTCGTGCCACCCAGCTTAATGAACACGCTGATCAACATGTTCTTATCCCCGGGAAATATCGAGGAGCCTCTTTTCCGCGGACAGCGTACCGTACAATTGGTCTTGCTTACCCTTGCACTGATTAGTGTACCTTGGCTATTATTAGTAAAGCCCCTCTATCTTCGCAATCAGATGAAACACCATGCTGAAGCTCTTCCCCAGACTGAGGACGAAGCAGAACGTCTAGACGATGAAGAGTCTTCAGATCACCATGAAGAATCATTCGGTGATATCATGATTGAGCAAGCCATTCACACTATTGAATTCTGCTTAAATAGTGTGTCGCATACGGCATCATACTTGCGTCTGTGGGCTCTATCACTAGCACACTCGCAGCTTTCTCAGGTCCTGTGGGACATGACTTTGAAACTCAGCTTTGGTCCTACTGGCTTCCTCGGCGTGGTGATGGTGGTGGTGATGTTCGCCGTATGGATGACTTTGACGGTCGCAATCTTAACAGTCATGGAAGGTACTTCAGCTATGTTACATGCATTGCGTCTACACTGGGTCGAGAGTATGTCAAAATTCTACATCGGCGAGGGCTATGCCTTCGAGCCCTTTACATTTGCCAATATTGTGGAGTAGCCGCAACAAATGTACATGCTATGGATATTATTATAGTTTAACCTGTGTTTGTGAGATCTAGAAATGTATAGTTGTCTGTTGCACGGGTGTACACGCGTTTGTGATCCTTGCTTGGGTTCCCTATTTGAAAGACCAAGCCCTGCCGCTCTTTTCCACCTCGTCGCCTAATTGTTTACTATAGTCACTGTTACTATTTGAAAACCTTTATGGCTATTGCCTTAGGTAGTGATGACGACTTAAGCGCACTGGATAGAGTGCTCACACGATTATCATATTCTCTTGATTCCAATCGTCTTGCTTTGGCAAATTCCCTAGAAAGAACGGATGAGATTGGCGCTGACCTACCGCTAGGACTCACTGATCCAAACCGGCGGGTGGAACTAATGAAGCGAGTGGCACGGGAGAAGAATGATTGTGCGGCATTGAATGAGTCATTAGAAACTATTGTGTCTCATGTATCCGTAGCTACTCATTGTGCGCGCCGTGTAGTTGCAATGCACCAGCAACAAGAGATTGACGTGACAAAAAACGCAGGTCATGACCTGCTTTCGCATCAATTAGAAGTAGAGAAGCTTGCAGACGAATGCACAAGCTTATCAATTCAAAATCAAATTATTGATTTCCAGATTGCGGAGCTCTTATCGAAGCTTCGCGCCACCATTGAGAGGAGATAGACTATAATCTATTCATTCTTAGCGGCAAAATCAAGCAAATCAAATGTGGCAACTAAGTGAAAACGGTCAGTGAGTGCAAAACTAGATCTTGAATCTACCTGGCAACAAACCAAGGAACGTGGGGTAGGAACACGCTTCAAATGATATGATTTTTAACAAATAAATCTTCATAAAGAATACGAGATATATATAGCAATTAAATACCTTTTTTGTTCGAATACGGACTGATGGTGACATTCGAGGTGTGTTCAGCTGCTGAATGCGTTGAGGGGTAGTTGAGCTCGTGACTGCTGGAATAGTTGCAGAGCAACCACTGGATCACCGTTCGCCTGTTTGAGACACAAAGTCGCATACTCTTCACTCAGACCAGTTTGGCGCATGAACTCTTGGAGCATTCCATTAGGTTGCATACCCCCTAGAGAAGGGGCACTACCGAAATTCGTGCCCGCTCCGATTACCGCTGCCGCTTGGGGAGTTTGGCCAAATTCTGAAGTCAAAAGCTGGTTTGACGGTTGCTGCGTGGATTGCTGCATGGATTGCATAGTACTCAATTGACCCGATTGCAAACCGGCTATCTCTTGAGATTGCTGCGACTGGAGTCCATTCGCTGACCGGTCACCTTTGGAAATAGGTAATGCAGCTCGTCCGCGTATATTGAGCATGTCTGACGCAACGATGTAGCTCATATTAGGACCGGGTAAAACCACTAGCGTGCGATCAAAGCTGTGAAGGATGCGAGTTCCAGTCTCCTCAAACTCACCGTGTACCACCATCATGATTGCGGTGTCCCCTGGGCTACGCACATCTGAAATTTTCCATGAGTCGATTGTGAATGCTCCTGTCTTCGATATGTCGTGTTTGGAAGATGGTGCCTTCTTGAACGCTTGGGAAACCTGGTCCGGCCCAAGATGAATGCGGTAATGTCTTGCTTGAGGACTTGGATTCCTGAGCAGATTACGGCTCAAAGCAAAATATGACGATGTTACAGCTTTGTGATTTGGCAAGCGTGGTGCGCCAGAATCTGCACTCATGCTGAAAAAGGAGGCCTGGTCATACAAGGCCACCAGGCCACCTCTATTTGTGTCCCACAGCGAGAAGAAGTTCGTCAAAAACAATGGCACTATACTGGCTACACTTTCATCCTCCAAAAATGTTGCATTTATGGGCATCGGAAGCGTTGATTTCGGGAGATCAGCTTCATTGCGGACAGTGATACCATCTAAAATGAGCAGGTGTGGGAACATGTTAACAAGTTCTGAGGCCTGCATTTGGAACTGAGGGTTCTGCAGTAATGGGTTACCAGCAAGAACCAGCTCTCGTAAAAATGTCAATTTTTTCTGCAGCTTCGCAAAAGGCGCGAGGCTACTTATTTGGTTATGACCCAAGCTGAGGTTGAGCAATCGGGGAAACGAGTCTGCTACATGCACAACCAGCTCTACGTCTGTGAGCAGATTGGATTCAAGCGAGACACTTTCTACACCAGGTAAATTATCTTTTGCTAGCCTCATCAACGCCTGGAACATTTTGATGGCAGTAGTCGGGTTGGACAGAAGTCCATGATTTGCAATGGTGACATCAGTCATCATTCCAGAGAGGTTAAGCAATTTTGCTGCTGGATTGTATCTCGATTGTAAGAAGGCATTTAAAATCTGAACGGTAGCAGATGTTTCTGGGGACTGTTGCGCAGAACTTCGGTACGTCACCTTGACTGATAATTTTCCACCGCAAAATCTCGCTCCACTTTGCCGTTCTACATTCTTCACCTCATTTTGATTAATCCGTGCTGTCACCACATTTCCTTGCTGACGCGGATTCGCAAGTTTCACCGACGCTTTCCGCTCAAAGAAGAGAACAAGGTCATTCAACGTTCCGGCTTCCCAGTTGCGGATCTCAACGAAAGGTACCTTGGGGCCGGCACCATTTTCGCTGATAGAATCAACAGCCATATCATTTTTGTGATTGTTTCGGTTCCCTTGATACCGTCTTCGGCCTCCACGTCCCGACATTTTTGCACCTCAGTGGTGCAGCTGTACTTTTTTTCGTTGTTCAAAGGGTTGTGGGTAATAAGTAACTTAAGTGCGCACACATGTTCAGTTAGCCTTGTCAGGCGGCCTCCGAGCTTGACCCAGGATGCAGGGGTAGTTGGGAGTTATATAGGGTTAGGCTTTAACCCAGTGACGTATATTCCGGGCCTCAGGTCTTTAACCTTGGTACTGAGGCAGCGTGTTCATCATCGTAATACCTGTTCCTAGTCTTCCCCCCAGTTCGACCGTATAACACTGCTGAGAAGTAGCCAAGGACATCTTACACTTGTACCCCATACACATGACTGACGCTCGAAGTTCTTACGATGAATCGAACGAAGTATGGCCGTACCTCACGATCACGCTCCTGGGATCTTTCCTCATTCCGTTAACTGTCGGTCAGCTGTTCCAACTGTTCCGGACATCCAAGCATGAACCAGGGGTTAGTGCTGAGCATCGGCGGTTTCGAGCGAGCAGAGCACGCAAATCTCTCCTTTCGAACTGGAAGCCCTGGTTAGTACTTATCGGATGGATTGTAGTGGCAGTTCTCGTAAACTTCATTCGCTCGGGTGAGAACACTTCGGAAGATGCGGAAACGTGGGACCCATATGAGGTATTGAAGATTGCGAAGTCCGCCACATCCAAGGAAATCAAGTCAGCTTACCGCAAACTATCTCTTCAATTTCACCCAGATAAGGTCAAAGATGTTTCAGAGGCAGCGAAGGAAGAAATTGACGCGATATATGTGGACATCACAAAAGCTTATCGAGCCCTCACCGATGAGGATACGCGACAAAACTTCTTACTGTATGGTCACCCAGATGGCCCCCAACCGGTGACTCATGGTATTGCTTTGCCTGCATTCCTCTTCAACCCGACAATGTCAGTGGCATTTGTTGGCTTGTATTTGCTTGGCTTCGGCATTGGACTTCCCTTAATTGTGGGTGCGGTCTGGACTGAAAGCCAGAAACGCACGCGGCATGGCCTCCTACAAGAGAGTGCAGCTCAGTTCTGCGAGCTGATGGCTAAGGAGCAACCTCATTTCATTAACCGGCAACGTATTCTTGATGAAGTTCTGAGTAGTGCTGATATGACCGTCGCCCTCGGACCTGAAAAGTATACTCTGGAGCAACGTCATGAACTACTTAATAGCTACCTCTCGCGAAAGCAGCCACAAACCGACAAAGAGCTAGTAGTGGCATCTGAAGCATCGCGCATTCTAATGGGCATGCATACTATTGCTGCAGGCTTCAAAAGTGTGATTCTTTGTCATCGTATCATCGAGCTTCGTCGAGCTGTTGTGCAAGCTGTTCCGTTCGATAAGCTGGCTAATGGTAGCGTCCTACAACTGGCAAATGCTTCTTCCGGAAAACCGAGCAATGAAGAATCGGGTCTGGAGTTAATTAAGCGCGTTGAAAACGCGCGGGCTTACTTGCCTCGTCTGGGATATTATGGCGGAGACTTTCGTGTGCTTGGCGCTAAGCAGGTTTACACGAATAGTAGTGTCTATTTGGAGATTAAGTACACTGTCATTCCCCTTGGAGATGCTGCTCCGAAACCCAGTAAGGATGTTCTGGATCATCTCTCTCTGGGAGAGTCCGAGACGCCCGACAAGTACAACAAATCCAAACCTATTATCGGACCTGCTGTGGCCCCATATTTCCCCGAAGCTGTTCCTGCTACATGGCAAATCTACATTTACAATGATGGTGACAAAAAGTTGATGGAAAAGCCTTTGGAGCTTTCTCATATGGACCTAAGAAATTTGGCATTGACACGTGCTCAATTCGCCGATAATGAAGGCATTCACTATGACACAATCACGGTTCCTTTTTCTACCCCTACGCCTGCTCAACCCGTAAAGGCCGTTTTCAAGCTCGTAATGTTGAACACGGCATACTTTGATTGTGACGTGCGAGCCCCGGTGGTGATGGATGTCAATGTGGCCCCACCAATGGAGAAGGTCATTGAAGATGATATCTCAGAAAACGAGGATAATGAGGACAGTGAAGAGGATATGGAAGGCCTTAGTGATATTGACACATCTACTGATGATGAGACCGATATTGATGCCGTGAAGAGTTCAGCTGATAATTTGATTGAGAAGAAGTAGAAGAATGCTGCGACAGCTGCAAATCAAAAATAGTATGGATTCCAAGAATTGAATCAGGAATGCAATGGCATCTAGATTGGATGTACTACTTCTGTGAAGATGAGTCCAATCCTCGTAAGGCAACCGTTAATGCAATGTATTCATACATATATACCATGTTTATCATACTCCTATATTAGGCAGCGAAAGTGCAGCATGTTAGGTTTCGTGGTGCCAGTTTCATGTTATTGTCACCAAATACTCAAACTTTCTCCTATAGAGATGGTGCACGAAGAGGTTAAACTTCAAATAATTACCTACAGCAATCGGTATCTCATCTCACACTCTTCACTGTTCCACACATATAGCCTAGCCCAGAATTTTTACACCCATAAACTCAAACCTACACACACGCCATGGTGCTATTCCACTACTAATAGTGGTAGGTAACCGCCCGCAACCCCTCCTTCCGCAGGGTTCGCTAACGGCGAATAACACACACAAACCCATAGAGACACCAGTGTCGTCGCCGCTGCAGCACCGCTAACCACCTTCTCAATTAATCACAAGACCTTTGGAGTTGAGTACTGAAAACGCAAGATCATTCCAAGCCTCCTCTCATAATCAGTGACACCTCCTAGGTGCACTTCACAAATAGTGAAACCCGCAGTATGTCGAGCGACCCTGGTCTTGTTGATGATCTTATCACAGGCGTAACCGTTCTCATATACTTATGTGTGTCGTTCGTGGGACTTGTGTTTCTCGCACTCATTGTCTATGCGTTGCGAGGGATGCAGCGTATACGGTTGAATGAACGATTACCTGGAGCTTTCGATGATACCGAGCAATTCTATGAAGAAGAAGCTACGGCGTTAGAGATCATGGATGATCGCTCGCGCCAAAGTTATTTAATGGCCAAACGTTGGGTCGAGCATAATCCACCTGATTCTGCCGAGACCGATATCAGCCTTAGTCAATACATGACTATTCAAGAAAAGGCCGTAGCTGCATGGGAATTCACTTCCGATATATTGCAGCAACCTGCCGTTTCTGTTTGCGACCGCACAAATGTTGACTTTAGGCCGTCACAGGACATGTGCTGTGTGCAGACCAACCTACCTCTCCCAAAGCAGAAGGATGTATACTACTGGGAAACCAAGATATACGATATGGCACCAGAAACTAAGCTTTCAGTTGGTCTCACTACAAAGCCATATCCAGGATTCCGGTTACCAGGTATGCATAGGTATTCTGTGAGCTACGAAAGTACAGCCATGTACAGGCTAAATCAGCCATTTTCCGGTATCACATACGGGCGCCCGTGGCAACGTGGTGACGTGATTGGTGTCGGATATCGTACCCGCACTGGAACTGTATTCTTCACACACAATGGTCGTAAGCTCGATGATGTCGCTCATGGAATGCGACTCAACCTTTTCCCCACGGTTGGCGCAACTGGTGCTGCTAACCTTTACGTCAACTTGGGGCAAGATGGATTTGTGTTCATCCAAGCCAACGTCAAAGAGTGGGGGCTAGCACCTGCTCATGGATCTCTATCACCCCCCCCAGCATACGGTAATCAGGAAGACAGTTTACTGTTAGAAAGTACACACCGCTTCGCCGATGGGCATGATAATTTTCAGTCTATCGATGATGCAGCCTTGCGACCAGGTCACACTGATTTTACGACCTCTACACGGGACAGGGAATATTCTGAAGTAGCAGCATCCCAAGATGCTCCCCCATATGTCCAGCGACGATCGAGCGACGAAGCGCACCGTTCTGTCAGAAGTATCGAAATACGAACACCACCCGGCTCTCCGCGGCCGTCTCCAGGATATATGGACATCGTGTCAGGAATTTCAGATCCTGAGACGCCACTACCACCGCGGCCAACAGAGACTGAAAGCTTGCAGCCTGAGCAAGAAGAAAGTGAAGTAGCAGAGAGAGATCTGGCCGCACACAACCAGGAGCAGAATTATTGACATACTAATAGTGAAATTGACGTGGCTATGTTAAACCACTCTAGACATCACAGTTCTTTGTGAGCTCCGGTGAACGGAATAGCTTAGTATTAGGAGGAGAAAGTCGCACGGCTTATATATCATTCAGCGCTATCTATGCTTAATACCTACTAAAAAGCACAAAACCAATTAAAAGCTTGGTAACTAGTTACTGCATCGAACCTCGAAACTTCAGTGCTTCTTGGACTTTTTGCTTTTTTTAGACTTGGAGGAGGTCTTGGAAGGTACCGGCTCCACAGTTTCGTTCTTGCGCTGGTGATCATTCGTATTGGATGCGGCAACATCATGCTGAATATCTGTATCGGTGGCTTCTATATGTTCCACCGCGCTCATGATGCTAGCGACTCCTCGTTTCCGGTGGCCATCGAACTCAAAATTCTGCGGGCCCAAGCTCGCGAGGACACGGGACAGCTCCTGTGCCTTCCTTACTTTGTATTTGTAAACCATTCCCGTCTTGGAGTCTTTTGTCTTGATGATGAACTTAGCCGGTTTTGATGTTGAATCGGCTCTTTCACCACCGTCTACGGCATTCTTATGCGTATACCTTGCACTAACACGCGTTGAACCTGGGCGTGCTAATAAAAGGGCATTACTTCTTTCAATGAAAGCCTCCATTTCGATCTCGCTACGGATAGCGGGCTATTACTTCCTGTGCACTGAAGTTTGAAGACACTTGTCGGAATGTACCCTGGACGTAAGGGTATCTCTTGTGCAAATCGTACCTCCACAGATTTAATAAATACTGAATTACTTATTGGTTTTTTTTAGCTGACGCCTTCACTTGTCGCTTCTTTGCGTTTTTTAAAAAAACGGAGCCCACAAATGTTCCCACGAGTCCAGTGCCAATGACCAGAAGTAGGGCCGGGATGCGAATGATCCATTCACGAGGAGGAAACAGAGCCTGGACAGTGCTAGTTTCGTCGACGAAAGGAATAATAAAAGTCCACACGGAATAGTAAGTAAACACAGCTGTAGCCACCAGGAGCATGCTGAGGCCAACCAAGCTATCTAGTCCCATTGTGATTCGTACGGTCGTATGGGGTGGTGACGTGGTTCGGGTCGGGTGTGCCTGAGTGTGGGTCAGGTGTTACATCTAAGTAGTATCCCCTAATGATCTTATTTTAAAATACGTAGCGTTTAGGTCATGCGCGAGGAGGGGGGTGAGACGGTGAGACGGGGTTGAAGGTTCACTTCAACCCGGCAATCATTATCTCCACCCAAGAGATATTTCGCAACACTAATAGTTTCTAGGATGCCTTACTGAACAATAGGGCGATCTAAAACACCAGCTAAACAAATAGTACGAAAGTATGTATGTATGTATGTATGTATGTATGTAAATATGTCAAAGAACTTCGCTATCAAACTAGATGGCTACCCAATTCGTGGGCCTTTGTAATTTCAATCTTTGGAACCATCAAGGGGCCCGCTCTAGGTTACAGCGAAGTCCAGCAGAAAACAATAAGGTCGAAATCGTTCTGGTGCATTGATACTTGCTACCGAGATCATTGATACATGGCGTGAATTACGAGGTCACCACGCAACACCCCACCCAATTCAAGGATTTATGGCATATTGGGCGGTCAACGGCTCTTTGGGTTCGGGTGCTATATGTTCGGCTTGACTGGGCAGTTAACTCTGCCAGTATGTTGACGCAACGTTCTTGTATTCATAGATCGAGAGGACCATCACAAACGGTGACTAGCATGTGAGTTCGGTTCAGCACCCATTTATCGGAGTAGTGTACGTGGCGAAGGTCGGATGAGAGCGAAAAGATAATTGCTCCACTCAGAGACCCCGATCCATTATGGCAATGGAGTAGGGTTTGCGCAGGGACCAACGGTGATTGCCCTTGCCTACTGACAGTATATATATATTCAACTGTGGGCATATCGAGCACATCATTTCGATTTCAAATGATCCGTAACTTGACAAGATCGACACGAGTAATCTCACCCCATTCCATTGCTACCAAACGATTTAAGGCTACCCAGCCTGATTTGGACTATGACTTTGGTGCCCTTGAACCGTACATTTCGGCGGAGATCATGGAAACTCATTATACGAAGCACCATCGTACTTACATTTCTGGTTACAACACGGCATCTGAGCAATTTGCCGAGGCTCTGGCTAAAAATGATATCAAGAAGCAGAACGAGCTTCTCCCCTTAATCAACTTTAACAGCGGTGGCTTTATTAATCACAACTTATTCTGGAAAAACCTTGCGCCTACTAGCGCTGGTGGTGGCGAAGGCCCAGATGCTAGCTCGGCTTTGAATTCTGCTATTTCTGAGTCTCATGGCTCTCTCGACAACTTGATACAGGAGACCAACACCAAGCTTGCTGGTATTCAAGGCAGCGGGTGGGCGTGGATCGTCAAAAATAAGCTGACCTCCGATGTGAGTGTTATCACCACTCCCAACCAGGATATTGTGCCTGCTCAGTATGTACCCCTGATCGGGATTGATGCCTGGGAGCATGCCTTCTATTTGCAGTATAAGAACGTCAAGGCCGATTACTTCAAAGCTATTTGGAACGTCATTAACTGGAAGGAAGCTGTCACCCGTTTTGATGCTAAATAGCTCCATTCGTATCACTCGAAGCTTTGATGATTGGAATATACTGAAATATGGAGCAGCCTTTGCAAACTTCGATCAACTAGGCTAGTTATGTACTAAACAGATCAACTTGATAAACCGCTATCTCGTCGATTCATTCCTGAGACGGCTTAAGACCTAACCCCATGTATATCCCTGAAATAGTCGACCTCAGAATTTTGCCCTACACACTCATAGTTACATGTCAGATTTGGCTGCTAAGGTAGAAAACGTGAATTTGTCAAAGGAAGCTCCTAATCCCGAGACCAAGGGAGATAGCATTCAGGTTGTTACACCATGGGATGTTGCCGGCGCTGTTGAGGATGGTGTAGATCAAGGTATTAACTATGAGAAGCTGGTTAAAGAGTTTGGTTCTCAACTCGTTAGCCCTGAGCTTCTTGAAAGATTTGAAAGCTTGACGGGACACCGCCCCCACTTACTTTTGCGACGAGGCATGTTTTTCTCGCATAGAGACTTGAGCAGAATTTTGGACCTCTACGAACAGAGAAAGCCCTTCTTCCTTTATACAGGACGAGGACCGTCTTCAGATAGTCTGCATATGGGTCATTTGATACCGTTCACCTTCACAAAGTGGCTTCAGGACGTGTTTGATGTGCCACTGGTGATCGAAATGACGGATGATGAAAAATTTCTTTTCAAGCACGCTCTAACGATCGAGGAGACGAATGGACAATTCTACAAGGAAAATGCGAAGGACATCATTAGTGTCGGCTTTGATCCAAAGAAAACTTTCATCTTTAGCGACTTCAATTACATGGGAGGGAATTTCTACAAAAACGTAAGTCGCGTGAGCCGCCAGATAACTTACAACACTGCCAAAGCAGTATTCGGGTTCAACGAAAGTGACGCAATCGGTAAGATTCATTTTGCTTCAGTTCAAATTAGTGCTGGACTTTCTGACAGTTATCCGCATCTGTTTGGAAACTCCAAGATTCCCTGTTTGATTCCTTGTGCCATTGACCAAGATCCCTACTTTCGAGTCAGTCGAGACGTCAGCGCCAAGCTGAGACATCCTAAGCAGGCTCTGCTTCACTCGAAGTTTTTCCCAGCCCTTCAGGGGGCCTCATCAAAAATGAGTGCTTCAGCTGATACGTCTGCAGTTTTTATGACCGACTCTGCGAAGCAGATCCAAAAGAAGATCAACAAATATGCTTTCAGTGGCGGCCAGGCGACAATTGAGGATCAGCGAAGATTGGGAGGTAACGTTGACGTCGATGTGCCATTTCAGTACATATCATTTTTCCTTGACGACGATGAGAAGCTGGAAGACATTCGCAGAGCTTACAGTAGTGGTGAAATGCTAACTGGTGAGTTGAAACAAATCTGCGTTGAGCTACTGCAGAAGTTCGTGGCAGATTTCCAAGCCAAGCGTGCTCAGATCACGGATGAGGATGTCAAGCTCTTTGCTTCCACAGACCGCAAATTTGAGTGGGGACACAACCAAGAAGCCTATGTTGAAGCTGCTAAACTTGCCGGTCAGCAATCGCAACCCAAAGCTAAGAAAAATAAGAAGTAGTGAACTGTAATATTCTTCTTCCTCTTCAATGGCAAACACACTGTGTATCATCTCATATATATATACATGTTGTAACGAGTAACTCGCTGATATTGTCTCAATGCGCTGTACATGGTGGTGTGGCTTTGCAGCTCATCCATGTCCACTTCGACCTATTGAATGGAATGCGGATTCGCGAGGATGTATTCAGCCAATGCATCGATAGTGATCGTTTTCAGGCCATGCTTCTTCGAGAAACTAAGACAGTCATCTCTCCGGGCCATGGCTCCGTCCTCTTCTCTCACAAGTTCGCAAATAACACCAGCCGGTCGCTTTCCAGTGAGGCGACACAGATCAACTGCCGCTTCAGTGTGTCCTCTACGGACCACTACACCACCCGCTCGAGCCCTAAGCGGCAAAACGTGACCGGGTCGGTTGAAAGTACTTGGATTACTGCCAGCACTAGCTAGCTTGCGAGCAGTGAAAGCACGGTCGTGGGCGCTGATTCCTGTCGTGGTGCCTTCATATGCATCCACAGTCACGGTATAAGCTGTCTTGTGACGATCTTGCAGCTCTGGAACCATCAGGGGCAAATCAAGGTTATTTGCAATCTCCTCAGATATAGGCACGCACACATATCCTGATGAATGCTTCACGAGAAAGGCCATCTTCTCTGTGGTCATGTCCTCGGCACTGGCTATAAGATCACCTTCGTTTTCGCGACTCTCATCGTCGAGAACCACTAAAAACTCGCCGTTGCGGAAGGCCTCGATGGCATCGGATATGGAATCGAACTTCAACTCTTGAAGTTCTGTAGTCATGTTTAGTCTAGAAGAACGAAATGTCGGCAAAGAGTGGTAGATTTGAGCGTAGACGTTAATACTCTGAGTTCTTTAGAAAGGTCAAAATGGGTCTTTAAGTATCACCAGACTTTTACGATTTAGACTTTCCACTTTATGAGTTAGACCCTCGAAATCAGGGTAATCGACGAATTAATTTCTTTCGCTTTCCACACAAGCTGTTAATGTCAGTGGTAGAATACCGCTTAGGTTAAGGGTCACGATGAGTTGAAAACCTCATTTTACTAGAGCTTAGACGCAGAGCATGGAACTATGCCAATTTAAATACTAATCTCCCTGACTAGTAGTGCCTGTGATCTAGTCTCACGAAGAGAAATAGCATAACATATTGCATCAAGCACTATCAATCACTATGACAACTGGTTGATGACAGCGATCCTCTTCAGCGGTGTATTTAGAAGTGCCCTAGGAATTGGTTTTTGTGTGTGTCATATATGTGCACTTGGATCCGTTCAACGATGGGACGATTCCCGCTATTCTTGGGGCTGGGCCAAATCCACAAAAGATATAGGGCAGGCAAAGCGTGGGGGGTTTAACTGGGTTAAGCAGCTGATTCAGACAACACTACTCATGAATCGGCTATTCGGTAGTAAAGACAAAACGCCTAAGCCTACACTCACTGATGCAATTGGAGGTATCGAAACCCGAGTTGCTAATCTCGACGTGAAGATCGCGAAGGTAAATGGAGAATTGGCAACTTACCAGCAGAAGATGGTGAATATGAGAGAAGGTGCCGGTAAAAACGCAATGAAGCAACGAGCTCTCAAGTTATTGCGTCAGAGGAAACACCTTGAAGCTCAGAAAGATCAGTTGGAAGCTCAGTCGTGGAATATGGAACAAGCGACTATGACCCAGGAAAACCTCCGAAATACCATGGTCACCATAGATGCTATGAAGACAGCCAGCAAAGAGCTGAAGAAGCAATACGGTATGGTTAACCTTGATAAAATAGAGGATATGCAAGATGAAATGGCTGATCTCATGGATCTGAATGCAGAAATCCAAGAAACTATGTCGCGAAGCTATGCTGTGCCGGAAGATGTAGACGAACTTGAATTAGACGCTGAACTGGAGGCATTGGGTGCAGAAATGGACTACCAAGGGGAATCGGAGTTGCACGCACCAACTTACCTGGCTGAATCTGAAGAAGCTGCGCAGGCGCAGCCCACATTTGTGGACGAGGAGCCACTCAAGGCCTAGTTGTGTAGCTACCCACGCTATCGTAAGAATCAGTACTCAACAATATCGCCCTGACTTCGTAATTTCTAATTCATATTTTTAACGCACTATCGAGTTTTTATATACGCATACCGTTGTCACATTGGTAGTCATGAACATTAGCTGTCTTTATGGAGTGCCATAATGAAGTTTCCGCCTCCTTGTCCAACAAGAGTATTGAGAGCTTTCAAATGAAGTCTCTCGCTCATGGGATCAAACAGAATCCAGCCTTGTGTAGGAAGGTATATGCACCCTTTTAGGCTGCTAATTTGCCATTCTGGATGCTTCTCATTTATGAAATCAGAAATTTCGGATTCATTGATATATTTTGACCAGGTGTGAGTACCTACCGGAACGATCCCAAGTACGTGCTCTCCGAGAAAAATCGTAGACAGATACGATGCAAAAGTGCGATTTATTGTGCTGAGAAACAGCCAGCCGCCAGGTTTAACCAAAGAGAATGCGATTTCAAGCCCTTTTGATGGCTCATCAAGGTGCTCGAGAACTTCGAACATAGTAACGAGGTCAAATTGTTTTTCAGCTGGGTCCAAGCTTTCCGCGCTCTGTAGACGATATTCAAGTTTCTTGAGTTCTGGATCCAACTTCTGGTGGTTGCGGGCCACATTGATGACCTCAGGGGTCACATCCACACCAAGTACTGTTTTGCTGAAAGAGACACGGGCTAATGACTCGCTCAAAAGCCCGCCTCCACAGCCTATATCTAAGCAGTCCATACCACCCGCAATAGTGCGAGGTGGGTGTAAACTAGCAGGAAGAAGTTTAAAGGAATATCCCGGAGTACCTTTGATATTGTTTTCCAACGTTTCCCTGATAAAATCCATTCGCATAACGTTCATCTTGTGCAGTATACGCTGGGGTCCCTTCGGATCCCACCAAGAATGCGCAAGCTGAGCAAAATGTGCCATTTCTGACGCATTACCTAGAGTGCTGTACTTTCTCATGACGTGAGTTATATGTTATGCTGTAGAGGAATAATGGGTGTCGCTAGCCCTGATAAAAGCCCTTACCAGCCGGCAGTGAAGGTTTTCTACCGAAGCTAGATTAGGCGGAGTCATCTGCCTCGACTAAGGAAAAAAATTTGATAGTTGTATGCTGCTTATTTAAATGAAATCGATAATTTTAGTATTATCTTTCTATATGCTTGTGATGTGCGGTGGAGAGGCCCGATCTGGGTGTATACCGGAACCTAGACCTGTGAGAAGAAGTATTGTGGACACTTAGATATACAGGGATGGCGGCTGGTCGCGTGCGAAGAGCGAACGCGGGAAACCGCCTACAATCTCTCCTAAATGATCAGATTCCCTTGGATGATGAAGATTCAAAAATGTTCGCGGAATATGATGATGACGCAGACTTCGATATAGAGGTGGAAGAAGAGCGGATCAGGCGAGAAAGAAGAACGCGTTCAGATGATGAAGAAGCTGAAGAGAGCAACCAGGAAATAACTTTGGAGGGAACAGGGTCCATAAACGCCCCCGATTATGCTCCACAAGATGGTGGCGCTGAAGTTGAAAGTAGTGATGACGACAGTGACCATAGCGTAGGCGACTCTAATTTCAGCGACACGAGCGACGATTCTGAGCTGGAAAATGATAATGAGCCAATTGATGCTGGTGAAAAAGAACTACAGAACGAACAACGTCGTGCAACGCGAGAAAACCGTGCCGCGAATCAAAAGAAGCTATTTACGATCAAACAACGCCCTCCCAGCGATTCTATTAAACCAACGAAAACTAAGAAGAAGCGGATTTTCACAAGCCAAGATCTAATTAATGGGCCCACGCGTCGTGGGGAACGCCGATCTGCTCGTCGTAACAAGGAACATCTAATCCAACAAATGCAAGAAGCCGAGGAGCGGCGAGCTCAGTATGTTGCACCTGCACGAGTCAAAGCTCCAAGGCTTACGCAAGAGGAACGCCTCGAAGAAGCTAAGCGTACTGAGTTTAAGAATCTATCCACGCTAAACAAGTTTGTGGAGCTGGAAGAAGAACGCCGAATTCAACAGCGCCTCGCGCTAATTAGCAAACGACCAAAACTTACACACTTTGTCAGATTTCACAGCACTCAATACACTAGTGTCCCAAAGCTACTTGAGGTAGTTGACGAAAAGGATGAAGATTCGGACTCCGGAAATTTGCATGCGGACCGTGCTGCCTCAGAACACCTTTCCACCCCTCCAGAAAGCCCTTCCCAACTCTATACATTGCTTAAAGCGGAAACCAATGATGGTACGCAAGTTGAAAAACAGATCGTCAAAGATGAGATTCCTTTGGGAAATGAAGCCGCGGGGTTATTGGTTGAGCCATCAACGGACCTAAACACAGTCCCTGATGTTGTAGTGGAGGGTCCTACACATCTTCGCTCGTATGACTTCCTCACTCTACATGAGTTCCACGATGTTCATTTGAATCGCTTCTCACTGCGGAATTATATACTCGGATCGATTGCATCCAACCACGAACATCCTCCATTAAAGAGAATGTGCCCGTTCAGTGGTCGTGAAGCTAAATACGTCAACCCTGAGACCTCCGTAGCATATTCCGATCTGGAAACGAACAGACTAATCGGATACGCTTATGAGAATAAACTGGGGTGGAGCAAGGAGCTAGGTGGTGTTTTCACACAATCTCTAACACCTCAACGACCCGCTGTAGGGGTACCAGAAGAGTTCTTATCTTGATCGAAACTTCACTTATCACTTCATTATATATTCACCGTCATAGCAATGGTGTAAATCCCATGCCATCCACTTTTGCCTTACTCAACTTGATTGAGGGTGTTACCCAGGTGCCACAGGTGCACTTGGATCCTTGCCATTGATAAGCTCCGACCTTTTTAGTGCATTTCGGGCACGCCAGCTTACCTTCAACATCGCCTTTCTCGAGTTCGGAGCGCATCCACTCCACAGGCTCAATAAAAAAATGCTGGCAGGCACCCTCGGTACCCACCTGATGTTGAACAATAACAGCTGGGGACGCTAAACGTGTCGAACAGCCTTTGCAGCGCATGGAACCTCTGTTCCTTATTGCAGCCTTGTTTAAAATAGCTCGAAGTTCGGAATTGGCAACTACGAAGTCATGCTCACCTATTTTGAACTGCACCGGATCAGTTTGAGGCATTTGAACTTTCTCAAAGCTTGCATGTACTATACCGTTGATTCTTAATCTCTCGGTCAGACTGAATTTGTTCGAGTCTAGTCGTTCCGATGCAATAAGTTGAGGAATTACTTGTTTCCAGCTGAGATTGGGCTTCGGATCGGCGACAGTCGTGTATATGTGCTCATTTCCTTTCGCATGATGCTTCAACTTCCAGTTTCGATAAGGGCTCGAATCGTCAGATATTTCGTATCCACTCTCGTAAAATATCTGGAGTTGTTCTTTATATCCCAGATTCGGATTTGCTACAGGCCTCTTGGACTTTACGAAGTCTATCGCAGTCTGGCCATCCCATTTATTTGCTTTCATAAGATACGCGCATGTGCAGGTAACTGATCGAGAGATCCCAGCTGCACAGTGCACCAAGACACCTTCATTCCGGGAAACTGCTTCTTCTATAAAAGAACAGGTGCGGTCAAAATACTGCATTATATCCGCATCTTCCACATCATTGATATTGATCAATAAGTGTTCCTGCACATCCGAGAATATTGGCAGTTTCTTCCAGTCGGCGCCATTGCTATCACCGTCATCTCCGAGCAGTGAAAGAATGTGCGTGACGTTTCCCTGTGCAAGCTCTTTACGAGCTCGCAGTGAAAGGATTGAACCTACCCAGATGTTCTCAGTAATTCTATTTAGTGTCATTGGAATCAGTGCCGGTAAAAAAGATCGTTGTGAACAGTTAACCCCTCCTGCACTAGTCGGTCGGTACCCTTTTACCACATTACGAATTCTCAGAACCACACATACAATTAGGTGTCCATAAAATAAATAAATAAATCACTATCTACCTTATTTATTTGTTAAGTAGCATATTCAAAAAACTCAATACCAATTCCAGCCGAGATGATATGACCATCTTGTGCGATCAAACACTCAGTGTCACTGACGTTGGTGCGAGCAACAGTCAACTTTCGCCCATCTAACGCCCATACTGTGATCCTCTGGTCAGATCCTGTCGAGATGAGACAGTTATTTTTGGCCACCACACTGGTCACTGCAGCAGAATGAGCATCCCGTATTGAGAAAATCTCCTGAATACTGATTTCATGATCATCTCCAAACGTCAATTTAACGCCGCGCAAAGCATTGTCGTCCCCCCCAGAATAGTGGTACAATACATTGCCATCAAGTTCGAGCACCGCAGAGCGTCGGATGCTAGATTTGTGCAGCTGATAGATGCATTTCTGTGTCGACTTCCAGACAGTTTCGTCGACGTGGTAGCCTACCAGATTCCCATCAGTAGAGCTGATTAGGATGTAATGACTCGTGCCCACATATACGAGATTTATATTCAGTAGGCAGCATTCTTTATACTTTTCCTGAAGTAAGAGCTCCCACCGCATTGACGTTTCATGAACACGCCAAATTCTGAAAGAAGAATCGGAATAGGCGACTGCGACTAAGTCTTCATGGAATGCAAAATCCATAACTCGGAGCTCGCGCAGTTGAGAGTTCCTGACTGGCATTCGGCTCTTCTCGTTTACAAAAATATGAGAATTTCGTTGATAAAGTTCCCACATTACTAGCTCGCCTTTACCGGCACCTGTAAAGAAGTATTTTCCATCCGGTCGCCAATGCAAAGCTTGAATACCACTGACATGACCATCTGTAATAGTAACCTTCGGCTTGAGAGTATTGTAACCATCGATAATACCCACATTTACGGTAGTATCCTCCGATACTGTGACCACGACTAAAGGATTTGCAGGGCAACTTTCCATGCCACGAATCTCGCGGCCATGTGAGCCAGGTTGGATCGAGGGATTTCTGAACTTATCACTAGGTGTTGACAACCTATGAATAAATATTTCCCCAGCTCGCACATAAACAAATGTCGAAGATCCGCTTTGAACTCTAAAATCCCACGAGCGATGTGAACCCCCACACTTAATGGCCAGAAATTCATACGTCAAAAAAGCGTTCCAAGCCAAAAACGTATCATTTTGGAATCCCCACATTATTGTTCCCTGAATGTTCTGGCTTTGGCCCTCAATCGAACCCCTTTTTCTGGCTCGAGACTTGAACACTACCTTCAGCGTGTTTAGTTCGAACACACCATATTCGGAAGAGCGTGAAGTTGCTTGAATCAATCTAGTATTTTCTTCATTGTCATCACTGTCTATAATCATCAGACTCGTAACAGCATCTTTCCCCAAAGCATGAATTTTCAAAACTGGAGCAACTTCACTACCAGATGTTGTGGGGTAATAGAGAACGTCCCCTCTCCTACTGCCGATGCATATGCCCGCTCCTACTGAGAGTACACATGTAGGTTGAGCAAATTTAGCTGGTAAACTCAACACGTTAACCAGCTCAGCCCTACCAGATTCATCAACTCTGACTGTTCTCAAGTCTGATGAGGGAGGCACTGGTACAATTAGAATTTCAGTTTTCATTAGGAAAAAGTCAAGAACATGCATCCCGAGGCTGAATGTATGAAACTGGTCCCGGTTCGCATTGTACACAAGCCCATTTCCATTCGAAGCGAGGGCATAAAATAAATTCCCACGGCTTTTCACGGTTGCCACTGAGCCGAGAGAAGGGCCCAAAAGAGACCACTCACTCCCGTTAAATAAGGCAACTTGCCCTTTGTTCGTGGTCACAGCAACCATCAAGTTTACGTTTTCCTCACTAGAGTCAAGAATTGCGCAACTTCGAACCCCTGAATCACCTGTGTGGGTATTTACGCCCCATGTAGTGATTGAATCTTGCACTCTAAGGTCCCATAACATCATTCTACCATCACCTCCTCCACTTGCTGCCACTTCGCCGTCAAAGTCAACTGCCCAGACGCTCTTACCACTATGGCCTGTGAATATTTTGATGCATTTAAGCTCCGCATTAGCTCTGGACAACTGCCAAAGTCTGACTGTGCAGTCTTCAGCCGCACTGATAATTTGCGAATTATTAATGAATTTCAGCTGCCACACTCGCGAAACATGTCCCCAGCCAATAGCAATCGTAGACCCAGTTATTAAGCTCGAAAGAATAATTGATCTATCATCAGAACAAGTAGCGATTTCTGTTCCATCATCATTCCAAGAGACATCAAATATAGAGCCTTCGTGGCTCTTAAATTTTTCTATAACCTTTTGCGTCAAGATATCCCAAACAATCACACCGTTAAAGACTGTCCCACACGCGACCAGTTTCTTCTCATTTGAAATAAATAAAGATCCGGAATACAGAATTGATCTTTCCGTACTCATATATCGTGATTCAATCTTTCCCCAAGCGATCACTTCGTTGTGTGCCGTGAGTGCGTAGAACGTTCCGCAATGGTGATCCACGTCAACCAAGCGGTCCTTGAATACTCTGGATTCAATTATTTCCAGATTTTCCAAACTCACTAGGGCATATTCGTTTCCACCCCATACTAGTAGTTGGGGCTCAGCTGCTTCCACACATTTAATGCCATGAATCTTGTTCAAATCAAATATTTTGCGAGATAGCTTCAATTCCGGGGAGAAATAATCATAGATCTTGATAAATGAGCCCACTCCTACAGCTATCTGTTGCTTTCCAATGAATTTAACAGCAGTAATAGCCGTTTGACTAGCTAATGGCTCGACTAGCGCCATGCTTTGAAAAATGGATAAATCAGAGGGTAAGGTAAATTGACTTTCGTGCGTCCGTGACAACAAAAACATAGATCTAGAGATATATTTCCAACCCTCTCTGACGTCGTGCCACTTCGTTAGAAATGTGTACCCTATCCCTGTCACTTATATATGACGCGCGCGCATAACGAGTGTCAATACATGGCAGGAGTTCCATCCAAAGCTGAAACTGCCTCTGACGGCAACGTCTTTCAAAATGATAGGAGAAAATTGAATGTATTAGAGAACCAGGCTGAATTCGTTCGAGATGATGACAGTAGCGTGGCTTCAAATTCATCGGTTTCCAATATCAAACCCCCATCTGGTTGGAAAAGACCCACTGACATTGCGGACCGAAATCCTTTGGTTAACTCACTTACGAGCCAGTACTCGCGGAAAGCAGTTGAACCGCGAAAAGTGTCGAGTAGTCGTATTTTGGAACCCAGAGGGGCCCCTCGTACCCCATCCAGCCACGCTGAAGGAGATAGTGTGGAGAGCGTTCAACCAATTCTAGTTCGGCGTCTCCAAGAAATCAGCAATCTCAACTTAGCGGGAACTGCTTCAAATCAGCTAGAGCCTGACGAGTCTAAAAAGACTCGAAGTGTTGGTGAGATCATCCCTCTACTCTCAACCTCGCCTGTTTCTTTCAGAGAGTATCCCGCTCCAACAGTTCCAAGCATTGGGAGCTTTTCCAGATCAGCAGCATTGGAAACTCAAAACTTGCTTCGTGCGGGAAAGAGTCTGCGTAAGATCCTTCAAAATAAAGTGAGCGAATTTGAGCACGTGAGTGCTATTCCAGTCACAGTGCCTCTAGACTTCTATAGAGGTGACCTAGCGACTGGGTCATTTTCCGACAGCTTACTTCGCCAAATTCACGAAAGATCTGTTTTGGCAGCGCAGAAAATGCGTCATGATCTTCAGCTCACGGAAGTTAAAAATCTCAAAGGACGACTAGAAAGAGAACTTATTAATGCGAGACAGGTTCTTGCTCTGAAGACAAACAGTTCTAAAAGTCTGCGAGCTTATAAGCATCGCACAGAAGTTGCAAATGAGGAATTGAGAAAGAGCACATCATTGAGGGCGTCATTTCAAAGTGCACAAGATGCCTCAGAGAGCTCAGCGCTGAAAGCAGACCTTGTGAACCAAAAAATCACTTCCACATACAGCACGAAGCAAATACTGATGAAATCTCAGTGGGAAACGTTTTCCACGAGGCAAGAGTCAATACGCTCTTCGGACCGGCCATGCTCACTCAAAGATCAGATTCATGCATTCTCTAAAAGGAATGATGTTTACGTTGGGTTCACAAAACAGGCAAACCTGCTTGTTATCTACAAAAATCTTTGTTTAACAGTGGATTTGAACACTAACGATAGAAAGTTAGACCTTCGTTCGCCTGGTCAGCAATCATCGGTGTTTCTCCACTATGAAGCTTACCTTGGTCGCCGTTGGGCTAACTTATCCATTCCCGCAATCTTGTGGGTCTGGAAAAGGTACTTTTTCATAGAAGGAATGCTTCTGCTAATGGGAGAGAGAGGCACGTATACGTTCACAGGGCCCAAAACAAGTGACTTTTCGAGTGATTCGGAGACACCTCGAGATGCGGAAAAAGTAGTCACTGACGTCAGTTTTTTTCTCTATGGTGAAACAGGTGAAGTTAAGCTTCGCCTAGAAAATGACACCATTGTCATAGTTGAATGCCCCAGCAGCATACCTCGCGAACTAAAGATCCTGGCTAATTTAGATCTTCATCACAGCAGTCCAATAAGCTGACATTATTGGTTCGGCTATTAATTCAGTTGATCTTATTGTTTGATGTAAAGTATGTTTCTTACTTTTTGATTCTCCAACAGTAATACTTTTTCTTTATATAGTTTACATGAGCGCTTGAAGCGCCTCCTGGCCCATCATACCCTCCGAAGCCAATTGCTCGAAAATAGAAAACACATTAAGTGCTGCCACAGTCATTACGGAGCCCGAGCCAGCCGGCCCCAGAGAATCCACCAGGCCCACTGAAAGGCCGATGATTGCACCACCAATAGTAGCGGCTAAGGGAATGACACGTCGCAACTCTTTGACTACTGAGACATCGCGCTTACCTACCAGGACGATAGAGTTTTCTTTGAACTGCTTTGCGATATCTTGAGGCGCAAAACCTGAACTCTGCGTCCACACACTAGCAGCCCAGGCACCGGTTCCCGCAAAAAGAATCGTGTAAGCGGCGACGCGCAGCAGGGTGGTGATGGGGTTATAGCTGTGAAGAGGAACAAAGAGTGCAGCGAGTCCACAAAAAGGGCGAGCGTTCTCAAGATCCCACTGGCCAAGAACCTTTACCACTACATTGTTGCTGCCCAGAAAACTTGACAGGGCGTAGGATGTCAATAATCCTGCGGCCAGTGCCGACGTCGCGAACAATACAGGCACCACACCTGTGTAGAACAAGCGGATAGGGAACGAAGAGGACTGTGCTCGCATTTTTGTAGAGCGCACCTGTAAGTTGAGGCGAATAAGAGACAGGTAAAGGACAGCGCCAAAAACTGCCACACTCACCATCAATGTGATCAAGTTCGGGCTTTCCGTGCGAAACGCAATTTGAGTAAGAGTGTAAGTGAACGAGCGACTATTCAGGGAAGCGAAAAAACTGGGAATGATACCGTGTATAGAAGTGAGGTCACTTCCTGGAATATCTGTGCTCTCTACACCCAAAAGGAGCCAAGCGAACCATTGCGAAGCACTAATCATAGTAAACAAGATCGTCCCCGGCACGTAACCATAGCCCTTACTTAGCAACTCATCCAATAGAATCACAAAAGCGCTACCCAAGAAAAGTTGCAGTGCTACAAAAATGGGGTTAATTTTAACGCCGCCTAAGTAATCACCGGTATAAGCAAGAACAACTGAATAGCCGGCTGCAATAAGCAGTGCCACCAGCTTCTGCAAAGACTGGAAGAGACTACGGTCAGAACGAATATCAAGGCTGGCGCTAATCTTGCGCATACCTGCCAAGGTCTGAAAAATGAAGCCAGACAGCACAATAGGCATGACGCCCAGATCTGCCAAAGTACCATGCGACATTGCGAGAGCTGGACGGAGCCATCCAATAGGATCAGCTGCCTGCATTCCACCTGTAGTGCCGAATATAGTCACTTCTGCCAATAGAACGTATACAAAGGCTGCGGCCGCGGTATAAAGGATGCGGTCTTGCTGATCCACCTTGTAGTAGGGGAATGTCACCTCCGGCATAAGCGATGAGAACGGTCGCACCAAGTCCAGCAAGCGCATACGAGCCATACTTTCAATCTTGACTTCAGTCAGGTTTGTCAAAATGTACTCGAGGTTGAACTAAGAAAGGTGAGGTCTCTATCTCGCGATTACACTAGTGAGTGTAGGGTAAGGCATGTCACGCAGCGACCCCCAATCGCCTTTAGTCTCTTTTACCGAGACCTGCCATCCCAATTGGAGGGCACGGAATATTGGAAAGTCCACCTATGTGAAATCTCTAATTTAGCAGCAACTCTGCAGATTTGTTTCCTGATCGCTTTGATCCACTCGTTCCGCAAGAGCAAGCGATAATCTTCGTATATGAGTAATGCATTTTGAGTACATTTAGTTCTAATACTTTCTGTGACCTTTAGATTCGTAGTAAAGATATCTTCTCCCGTGACAATGGTACAATAGACCTCTTTCAGATTGATGACATCCAGGATATTTAATAATGTCAACTATATGTTTGGGTAACAGTGCGAGTTATTGCCTAAAGGTCCCGTTGCACCAGGTCGCTGATCTGTTTAGCGACATCCCCACTAGAAAGCTTGGTCTTATATTCTTTACCATAGTTGAAACGTGCGTATGCCACTGGCTCGATGCCTAGTGCCTCACGAATAAGAATCGGAGTGTTTGGATTGGACTTCTTTAAAGATGCGTAATTCTTCTCAAGGAAACTCTTCACCGCTTTGGAGCCTTGGCCCTGAGCGCCAAAATGAATTCGGAGTTCTTTCAAAGCACCGGGGAAACTTTGAGACATATTAACAATGGTCAGAGGTATGGTCAGTCTTCCAGTTAATTTTAAAAGACTGGCACTTGTCTTGCGATGTCACGAAGTGAAGTAGTGGTAATAATAGCCTTGGCGTGTAGCTTAGTAATGGACCTTCAGCGCCGTAGGAACAGCAGTCATACGCTCCTAAATAAAATCTACTAATATATATTTATATGAAACAACATCAGCCGGCTCATTCGATACCTATAAATACTAGGATACGTTGCTTTATATGGTGTACATATACTCCATTCGGTGGTAATGAGTGCCTCCACCTCGCCTTTGGGAAACACCTCTTACTCACTGGGTGCCTGCGCGGATACTACCGCCCGAGCCCAGGATCTCTAGGGCGTTAGCATTATCTAGTTTCTCTCCCCCTCAACCCGGCAATAGACAGGGCTGTACCTATAGCACGACAACATCAATTTCTCGATATAAATCTATACCCTCTGTCTGAAATATCGCAGTGGTGCAGAAATAGAACAGCTGAACTAACTTAGAAACTTGATAAACCTGATATCAATATCTTTGCATTGGGTCGAACATGTCACAAACCACGTCTGCTTTCTCTCGTTTCATGGCCTCGGAAACTGGCCCAAGGACCGTACATTTCTGGGCCCCTGTAATGAAGTGGACACTTGTTATTGCTGGCTTCAAAGATCTGCAGCGACCTGTTGAAAAGATCAGCGGCTCGCAACAGGCTGCACTCATGGCTACAGGTCTGATTTGGACCAGATGGTGCATGGTGATCCGCCCTAAGAACTATCTTTTGGCTTCCGTTAACTTTTTCCTCGGATCTGTGGCCACAGTTCAAGTTGCACGCCTTTATAAGTGGCGCCTCAATGAAGGCGATTCGTATGGCTCAGCCTTTAAGTACGTCATCAAGGGCAACACTCCTAGCAAAGTTGTGGAGTAAGCATTAGACTGTGTTCACGGTCAGTATTATAGACTTCTATTTATCAGATTTGAATCATACTCTGATGAGGGCTGTCCCAGACACCCCAATCACCTCACGTTCTATACAATTCGGTATTAGTTCAACAATGAAAGTTCAACCAACGTGTGTATAGTGGCCATGTTTGACTATACTATGTACTTCTCAATAACACACATGTGAGTCTTATTATTCTGATCCCGTCTCATCCTCTCTCGATGGAACTTGAGATAAGGAAAGGTCTGCTATCTCGCTAATATCACTACTTCCCCTCTCATGGCCGAGTAACACCGGACTATGTTTCGGTGTAATAGCAACAGTCTTGCAGATAGGCTTATCTTTCTTAGCATTTTTGTTGCTTTTATGAGCTTGATTCGTGAGTTTTTCACGACCGCTACCAGTGACACCAGAGCCTGGTTTCCCATCGTCGTTACCATCGCAGTCAATACCGTCTTCATCGGCGTCGTCATCATCGCCATCGTCGACATCTTCGTCATCTTCTCTGATAGATTCTTCGGGGGGCAAAATCTGGCCACGCTGAATAACAGAGAAAAGATTTGGAGACCTAATAAGTGAGATACCCTGGGTGTGATACTTATCAGATTTGTCAAAATTGAAGCTGTTATTGACTTGCTGAGATTTTTGTGTTGATAATCTTGGTCGTGAGTGATTTTGATGTTCCACGGAGGGGTTTGTTCGTCCAACGTGAGACTCGTCTCTTCCCATCGACAGATTTGCAATCTCGGTGGAAGATATACCATGGCGCGGTATGGATTCAAATGGATCTGGGCAGCCAGCTAGGAGGCCATCTAGACCCCCACCACTCCATCCCTTACGAGCGATACTCTCGAAAACCTCTATTTCCGCAGTTACGAGAGATGCAGTAGCAGAGTGAACATTTTCGGCCAGTTCAGTACTGAGAGTGTGTATGTCACCAAGGAACTCAACCTTCAATCTGTTGATATCATCTATCTGATATGTCAGGTCAAGCAAGGAGTTCCTGTAAGTTCCTAGATCATGCTTTTTTCTAGCATCTTTTTGTCTCTGAGCATCTGCAACTCGGAGTGCTGCCATTCTGCGCCGCAGTGATACCTTGAACTCCTGTTCTTTGATCGAAATCCTCTTTTTATAATTTTCAAATTCGAACTTGATGGGATCCTCTACTTTTGCAGTCACACTCGACGCCAGAATATTAGCGTGGTTAGAGATTAATAAATGAAGTCCACCAGCAGCCTGAAGATCGGTGTTAACACTATTATCTGGTATTTGTGTTCTGCCAGATGCAGCGCCTTTCGTATCGGCATACTCATAAAGTGCGTTTCCGAATTCTGCAGCTGCCGCTGACATGCTATCCAAAGATTGACGGTATCTAGACGCCATTTCAAGTATCTTTCCCGCTTTTTCAGAAGTTTCATGAGCTTGTTGAGGGCTTTCAAGGGCTGTGACAGCGGTCCCCACACTGATGTTGTCAAAAGCACCTAAGTAACTATCGCCGGCTCCACTCCGCAGCGATTGTGGTATTTGAGATGTTTGAGGGTTCGCTTGCCTCCTAAATAGTCCAAACAAACTAGCACGGCTACTGCCTGCGTAGTTCTTCCTCTCTGATTCGGCCCGTCCGTGCTCAGTTGCGATCTCGGGCCCTGCTGGCGCCCCTGGTTCCCGCGGACGACGCGGTGACAAGGATTTATCTGCCATTCATAAAATAAAAGAGCTGCTGTAAATATTGGTGTATGTTCTGAGTTCCACTTCCTATCGGGGCAACGACTTTACGGGGTCTTGTCTCTAATCTTACAGCAGGTACAACTGCGGAAGTTTGAGGGTTACCACCTTGCCCTATAGCCAGACCTTGGTGCTGGTCGGCTTCAGCTGCAGTCGTTTTCTCGACGTGGGTCACACTGCATCTCCAACTATGCCGTATATTTAAACCCAACTTGCTACGGAAATTTATATGCGTTCATATTTACAGAATGAAAATGTTCTTAATGCCATGAAATGAGTTACATTCATTCATCTCTTTGCCTTAGCAATTTAACGTCGGCTTCCAAGTCAATTTTGCCAACAATATCCTTTACTCTTTATAAAGTAGACACCGCGTAGTACAGCAGTCTGCCTGAAGACAAGGAGGTACAACCAGGCTGCCGATATGATCCGCCCTGATTTATCCTCAGATACATGGTATCCTTGAAGGCGAGTCCTGCATATTTCCCTTCTTCAATTCAACTTGGACATCATACGTATTCAGAGATATTCACTTCGCCGTAGAAATATCGATGCATGTTTAGTATGGACTGGGTCCTCTCGGCCATCTACAGATCTAAATTACATAAGGGTACTTGTGTCTGTAAAACAAATACCGCAACTTCGTAATGCAGTTCATGCCCCTTCGACAAGAACCAACCCGAAGCCATATATTGAAAATTGAGTCAAATACTCAACAAATTTGTCCAAAAACTGTTTCCAAAGTTGAGCAGTTCGTGGTGGCAATTCTTCGTCATACCATCAAGAACGACTTTGTACGTGGGCCCTCAAAGAGATAGGGTATGTCATTACCGCGGTCACCACCGGTAGGCGCCTGGGTATGGTGTGATGGCTCAGCACACAACCCCTACCCATATCCATCGACATCTGCTCACTATGGTAGGCTGCAGGCGGCATGACTCACTTCGCCGCTCGAGAAGCCGTGGAACGGGGGTTGCTCGTAGATAATTTGGTCATAAGTCGCCCCGATAGTCAAGGCACCCGTGACCCTTAGAGGACATATAAAGCCATCAATACTCCCACGCAGCTAACCGAGCCACCTTGGGTCACTCGCCATTTGGCACTATACTTCAGGAAGCTTCAATTAAAAACTTGAATAGTACCAAGAACACACGAGAACAATTCAGACGATCAGATTACCACAAGCTACAATGTTTACTATCTCGTACGAGATCGCTAACTGAGACATCTCGGAGTATTTCTGAGCCAGTGCTACTGAAAGTTATATTTCACATTCACATTTCTCCAAATAAAGTGCCAGATCTGCCTGCAACTATCAGTCGTTAGGTTTGACTATCAGCAAGATGGTAGTATTTAACGGGCCCGTATTTTCTGAGGTTGAGAAGGACGCTTTCAAAATCACGAGCAACAATACCAGTTCATATCATACACATCTGCGCATTGACGAGCTTCACCTCTCAAGATCATTTGACGACGAGGAACGTAACTCAGCATGTATTGCGATACCATATGATGCAAAATCGAAAAAACGCGTGGCTATGACTTTGGTAGATCTGTGCACTACCTTCATCAAAAGCGTCTGGCCGGACCAAAATTGCAAGCTGCCACTTCGTAAGTTTGTCTTCGAGATTCTTCGTCGCTCTCGCGTACAGTACCCAGTATTTCAAGTAGCGCTCTGTTACTTAGCGCGAAGTCGAACATACGTTACAAAATTCCAAAAGGCTCACCAGGGAAGCTACCCACCTCGATTATATTGTGGTCGACGCATTCTTGTGGCAGCTCTTCAAGTGGCATCCAAATTCCTACAAGACCGTTTCTACAATGCCGGAGTTTGGTCTCGAATATCGGGACTAGATCTCAAGAGTCTTCAAGAAAACGAATTAGCGCTTATGGAAGCCTTAGACTGGAAACTCTTCATCTCTAGCGACGATTATATGGAGAGCTGCAGAAAACTCAAGATATCTGTGGATTCAGCCTTCTCTGATCAGTCTATGTCATGCAGCTCAGCAGCTTTGACACCTGATTCGAGCCCATCCAGCTTACGAAGTATTTCTGATATCGAATTGCCAATACAGACTCCAGCAATCCTACCGAAATTCGGCACTGATAACACCAAGACGAACGGTTCTATGGCCAAGCGGTTAAACAACATACGAGAGCCTGTGCACCATACTGGAGTCACGAAATGGAGACCTCACGATTCAAAGGAACCAAGTAATTTACCGCGAAATTTCGTTGATTTGCACACAGCGAATATGGGATCGTCGCCAGTAGTTTACATATGGGAGGCATGACAGAATCAGTCCTCTCTACACGCGTCTGCACTGATCACGCCTCTACTTTGTAGCTGCCGCAGTTTGGCCCATTTTTATCGGGTTATCATGAAACTCAATGCTAGCTAGCTACAGAGTTCCGTAAAAACTAAAGGTAAGTAAGTGCATATCTCGGAGAGTAGATATATACATGCGTACAAAAAACAACATTTCTTTTGTCCATCGTATTATATAAAGAATCTAGAGACCAGGTTTAACTTTATAAATAGAAATGCTCCCCGTAAAAGTATTATAATCGTCTATCACGGAGAGAAATAATAATAATATTTATATAACCATGTTTATTATTTATGAAAAATCTAATTTTTGATACGGAAGAACATGAGCGCTTTATGAAACGCAGAGCATGAATCACTTAGCAGCGGCTGTGGTTCTTGCCCCACTGCGACTCGATCTCCTCCTCAGCGTGATCAGCGGCCGCAATGATAGCGATGGCCTTCTGGACGCTCTCCTGGTTCTGCAGAGGAACCTTACTGGAGATGGAAATGAGACGATTGGTAACACGAATGATATCCTCCATCAGCTGGTTCAGCAGGTCGACAGACATGTTGGCGTTGACGACCACACGCAGGCACTCGTTGCTGTCCTCGGTGGGAGGCAACGGATAGTTCGGGATGATGTAGCCCTTGTCACGGAGCATGTAAGAGATGGCCTCCTGCGGAATGTAAGGGTAGTCTTTCTTGAACTGGTCGGTGAGCTTGAAGGACACGACCGGTAGGCCGTCGTTGAAGAACTCGAGCGGCTTGTCGGACAGATCGGGAACACTGTCATACGCCAACTTGCCACTCTTGGTGTAGTACTGGCCACGGGGACGGTGAATATCCGACAGAACGTCGAAGTACCGGGAGTGCTCCAGGAACAGAGACAGTGCACGAGCATTAGCAATTGAGATCTCGTGGATAGTCTTGAAACCCTCGAAGCCATTACGAACCAGCACGTAGTACTGGTAAATGATAGGGTGACCAGGACGGCTGAAGTTCAGCGTGTAGGTCTCCTCAGTACCACCGAGGTAATTCAGCGTGAACAGCAGCTCCTTAGGCAAGTACTTCTGGTCACGCCAGATGATCCAGCCGCAGCCCACAGGAGCAAGGCCAAACTTGTGACCAGAGCTGTTGATACTGCGAACGCGGGGGATCTGGAAATCCCACGTCAGGTTGGGCGAGGTGAAAGGCGCGACGAAAGCACCCGAAGCACCGTCCACGTGGATCGAGATGTCGTTGCCGGTCTCGGCCTCGTACTCATCAAGGACCTTGTTGATCGCCTCAATGTCCTGGTAGTGACCCGTGTAGGTCGAGCCAAGGATAGCGAACACACCGATGGTGTTCTCGTCGATGTTCTTCTTCAGGTCCTCCATGGTGAAGCTGAAGTGGGCCTCGGCCTTGACGTCGAGCAAACGCATCTCAACGTCGAAGTAGCGCGCAAACTTCTCGAGGGCGACCTGAGCGTTCGCACCCATAATAATATTGGGCTTTGCAGTGGACTTGCCCTGAGCACGGCGACGAGCCTCCCACCGGCGCTTCATTGCAAGACCACCCAGCTGGATGGCCTCCGAAGAGCCAGTTGTAGCAGTACCGACACCTTGCTCGCCTTCAGGAACGTTCCACAGGTGCGACAGGATGGATACACAGCGCTGCTGCAGCTCCAGCATGGCAGGATACTCATCACTATCAGCCAAATTCTTGGTAATGTTCTCAGCACACAGCTGAAGGCCAGGGGCATCAACGGCAGTGTGAACGAACGAGGCCAGGTTCAGAGCGGGATTACCGTCCAGAGTCAAGTGCTGGCGCACCAACTGCGCAGCCAGTTCGGGGGTGATACCTTCCTTGTGCAGATGGAACTTGGGCAGCGGCGTGGTGTTGACTTGGTAGGTCTCAACGAGACGAGCCTCGGCCGAGCCTAGGTTCTGGCCCGTGGGGAGACCAGCATGGCTGATGAACTTAGCATCGGCTAGAGCGGCCTCCTCATCCGGCTTGACTTGGCGAGTAAGAGTCATATTCAGATTATCCAAACGTTAGAGTAGGGTCAAAAAAGGTAATAAGATGTGAATCTATTAGATTTAGGCCACAATATATCAAAAGGGCGAGTTATTCGGCTCAATATATATATGTCAGATCTCGGATAAATCACGCAGGGCAAGGTGTGTGAATGTCCGTTAGCGACCTTTGTTAAAAACATCTAAAATAAGATGTTGCTTCTTTCTCACGCATATGGGACGGGTAATTGGTGGGTCAGCACCCCGTGTTGGCCAAAACGCCGTTGGATCGAGTGATATAACCCTACAGCCGCGCAGATCTATTGGCCGAAAAAGCAGGGTTTGGTACATTATATGCATTAGGGCATAAAAACATCACACGTCAATCTCATCGGCTTTTTTTGAGACTTCGAGCTCCCATTCGACTGGATCACGGATGAGACTAAAAAATAACCAATATGTTGATGTATATCACAAAAAGGTTATAAATTGATTCACAGCTCTTAGACGAGATATGCTTAATCCCAGCATTCAGATCCCCGTAGCGTATTTCCATAGCCTATTCTTATTCTTTCGAGGTACAGCGGACATCGGCTGGACTATATTGATATAGGGTAAGGTGTTTAAGGAAGGAGCAGGCTGCGCATCCTGAGCAGGCACAAAACATAAGGCAGTGGTAGCAAAATGATCGTTATTGTGCTTTCACTTGGTCACTGAGCTATTTGAAAACTATCTGCTGTGGTTCCTAATAAGGTATTAGTGAGGTTTTAACTACCGCAACACCATTTAGCTATTGTGTGCGGGGTTCCTTCAGTGACCCCAACCACTAATGAATCGTTAGTATCATTGATGCCACCCAATTATGCAAATTATGGTTGTCGAGGTTGAACTAGCTGTTCCGCGATACGCCTGAAATAGTAAAATATCTACTACGAAGTACCTACACGGGCCTGGTCAGACTAGCTTATTTCTTTCCGTGGTGCGGTACTTGTAATATACGTATTCCGAGAACACTATATAGAATTATCAAGTGGAACAAACCGAGCGAAGGACAGGTCTGATTTACTCCACTTTGTCGAAGGTCTCACCTTCAACCAAGCTAGGCACATCCTCAGCACCCTCAGCGGAAGGGGCTGAGGAAGTACCCTGGGAAGCCTGGATTTGCTCTGTAAGCTTGCGGAGCTCCGCCAGAGACTCAGGAGTCATGCTCTGAATCATCTCAGGGAGCATCTCAGACATCGGCTTCTCCACAGAGTGACCATGGATGGCGAACGTGTTATACTGGCTCGCGTGCTGAACCGCAGGACGACCAATATGGATGACGTTGCCATCCTCTTTGAACAGGTTTACCTGTTCAACGCCGGTGAAGGTCTGCGCGTTCAGTTTGGCCAAGGCAGCCTGCACCTTGGTGTCGTCACCTTCAGACTTAACATTGCGCTTGATCTTACGGCGAGGGGTTCCTTTACCGCCGATACGGGAGTTTGCAGTGGCCTTCTTCAACTTTTCGAGTGTAGCAGCGTCCATTTTTGTCGAATCGTTTGAAATTTGGTTGAAAAATTATGACAAATTTTGAGGGTTGTCTGGGATGGCTGAGTGATGACGGCCGCCTGGCAGTTCAGACTGACTTAGGTTGCCAAAGCAGCCGGCATCCTATGCTAGGGCACGTGATATAAAATGGATCTATTGACACTGAACCCTATATATCTCCCGCACAGGATTGCGGATGCTGAGAAGTCGGACAGCTTACCCTGGGTCTGGGTGCCGGGGGAATAAACGTATCGGGTAACCGGGCCGATAGCGGAGCGTCTTTGGGATAATTGAATGCCTACTCTCTCCAACAGAACTCCTCAGTGTCATGAACCAAAAGCGCATATTACCAACAACAGAAGAGCCACAACCACATTTAGTCAAATAAATAGTCGCCACTTAATGTGAAATTTCACATATTGGATATTCACTGCTTTGCTCGATTCACAATTTCGGTTACGCGTGAACCCATCTACTTTCAATATAATATTTAGCAAATTAGAGTATGAGCAATGATCATCATGATCGAAATTATGAAATCATGAAAAATGGTTAGACTAGACAATTGGGACGGGTGGTAAACATATATGGTAAAACATGGGGTGGTAGGTGGACTTGTGTTTTGGCGCAGTGCTTTCCTTACTTCCAATTCTGTCTCAATACAAGCTCTTTCGGGCTTCAGCATAATGTAGTCCTATGACTCACGTAAAATAAAATCTTTACTTAGTTACCTACACGCTGCTATTTGCGATGATCACATTAGTTGCCAAGTGTCATCCCTTCTGTCTCTTTCCTTTCTCTCTCCACGACACCTCTGTAAAATATCGGAGTCACTAAATCGATTAAATAGCGACCTAACCACCCTGTAAAGTGGAGCGGCTTCATGCCCATGGTGGGTGCGACATAACTCCGTCGGGAATCAGATTGCATAGAAGGGCCCTGGTACGATATCTATCGTCCACATTCTGGGGTACGACATAACACCACAACTTGCAAACCATTGCTATGGTATATACTCTTGACGTTCCTCAATACTATGGAATATTCGGATATGCTGATTGATAAACTGAAGCTGCACAAATAATTATATATGACGGTAATATATAAGGTGAACCGGGTCACCGTTCTCGTCTCTCCTTATTCGACTACAATCTCACGATTGACACGCTTCATGGGCATACTTGCCCATACTGGCACAGTTCAGCCTAAATTAGGGCTCGAAGTATGGGGTGATTACTAAGCTGCATACTTAAGACAGTGTTCTCTGCTGCCAGCGTGTAAGCAAAAGATCTGCAGACGCACCGAACAGTCGTATTGCAACTATCCGGTTTAATGATGTACTATGATGTATCAATGTTTCAGTTTTCATTCAGTTGAAAATATGTATATTGAGAATGGAATATATATTTAAGTGCACATGTGACTTGTGTGGATTAGCACCAAATACCTCATGTTTCAAGCGTATCAGAGACAGGCTCGTGCAGGGCTGCATTTCAACCCGTACCTCACACGACTTGAAGGCATCCCGTTGATCCGCACAGTTACCGGCACAAGACCGCGGTGGGAATCCTGATTATCGTCATCTGTTCAATGCAGCGATGCCAACATAGATGCATGCGGGTGAAGGCAGAAAGTCTCACCATGGATATATATTATGCCATAAATTAATACAAGTATTTTCGATGTATTTTATACCGTGACACCTCGATCCTAGTTCTTACATATAGGAGAACAAGTTCCATGTTTCATATGCCATGAAACGAATAATACATCGGTCGACAGTCGAAGCACCGGCTTTTTTTAGAAATCGCAGCCACACGCAGGTCGAGTGGCTAGTTTCTCCACTGCAGCCCCAACCCCATTCTGTTACTGTTCTGAGTACTAGGACGAGCCTTACGAGTCAGGCCAAGGGTAATTCTTCCATGTGCGCCGTTGCCGAACTCAGAAGCAGGTCATGAGGTTTCCAATTTCTCTGACCCCTTCCCACGATCGCGTAGCGAATGCTAAGTTTAGGCACCCTAACCCAAAATACATACATATTCTGACTCAGCTCGGTTTCACGGATGACAAGGTGGGCATCTGCGAAACAGCTTAGTGTTCCTACAACTAGCTGGGCTCAATTAACGCCAACTACCTCTTTCCATTTTAGTGACACTCTTTCAGAACCAACGCATCGGGAATTGCCTCTGGTAAAAGTCTCTTTCTTTTTGAAACGGATCACGAAACTGCGTACTGAGCTGAAATTCTGAGCAATATTCAACAAAATCTGGATCAGAAGCATCTTCGTCGCGTCTACAATCAACAACATTCTTCAAAGAAGATCCACCAGACCTAAGGTGATCAGACCGTGATACACCGTGATACACCAACAAGCGTGACAACTCAAAGATCTGTGGAATATTGATTAACATATCTTGGGCACTCATATATTGGGTTTGAATCAATCTATTTGGAAAGAAGAATCTGGTCTTTCAACCTTAAACGTCGTTCTTGTGAGCGAAGCATCCGATCAACATCACTAAGGGCCAACTATATTTGACAGGCTGTGTACCAAGTAACCAATCGAAAGAGAACAGTGAACACACTTACGATTCCCATCGTTTCATTCAGAAATGCAGCAAGTCCCAAGTGTACTCACTATGGGGTTTTCGCCCGCTGCCGCTGTAGCTACGTGGCGATTGTCTAACTCAAATATGTACCAGTGCATGACTTACTGGCCAGTAGAAACTGTGGTTTTCGACAGCGAGGTTTTTGGAGCTCAGCAAGTGTACCGCCCTCAGCATTTCGACCTTGGGTCAGCTAAGGCACCTGGCGGCTTTTTTAACGTGGTAATTCTTGTGATTCCTACAATCAAAGATGTTGCTCGCATGTGCAAGCGTCTTCAATCCGTTGTGAACAAAAATACACTCGTATTGGTTGATGTCAGTGGTGGAATTGCGCCTCTTCAAAGGCTGGTGCGTTCAAATCTTGATTCTAGCATTCAAGTTTCCGGTTTGATCTGCGATATTGATGCCGAGTTCGCTAACAAGGTTGGCAAAGTATGGACGATAATTCATCGCAAGATTCCGAGTGGAATGGGGAACAGTAGCGCCAAGATTGTTACAGTTGAGCCGAATTCTGGACTGAACAAGTCAATAACATCTTTAACCACAGCTTGGTCCGCAACTGGAATCCCCGCGACCTTCTCTAAGAGTCTATCTGCTTTCGGAGAAATTCAATGGCAGCGTACCATTGCAGTGGTTGCATTCGAGCTACTAACTGTACTGCTCGACACACCGGAGCCTGAGAAACTTTCCAGCAGCTTGATTGCCAAACCTATCATTGAAGGTGTTATTGGGGAGCTCAATATGATTGCTGCCGCTAGTGGTATCAAAGGGTTGCCGTCAAAGTCTCAAATGATGTCTCGTGGATCCAAGCTTGCGCGCCGCGCTCCTTCGACCTTTTCCATCCCGGGTGCGTCAAGGTGCTACTATGACACCTTCCGACGAACTCCGGTAGCCCTGGATTTCCTTGTTCTGCTTCCAATCCTACTCAGTGATGAGCTACCTAAAGGTGGTGCGACACCCTACCTAGAGTCGTTGTATGCCTATATGAGCCGCCTTATGGAGCTCAATGTTAATGAGTATCAGTCCGCCCTATTTCAACGTGTTGATCTCGCATCCACTGATGGTGCGTCGTCTACCAACGCGGACACTCCGGAGTTCAGAGCGCGTGTTAGTGAGATCGAGGCGCTTGAAGCGCGATTGATAAAGCGGGAGAACGAGGTGAAACAGAGTGAATCTGACTTTGCTTCTCGTGAATCTACAATTAAGGCGCGCGAGTCTCGGTACGATCAGATTTTAGAAGATCTGCGCTTACAGCAAGAGCAGCAGAAGGCGAAAGCTGCTGAATTGGACTCTCAAGCTGCCCAAAATCAGCGCCGCTTGCAATCATTTGAAGAGCTCAATGACCGTTCGGAGAAGTTGCGAATGCGAGAAGAGTCGTTCTCGGAGCTGGAGCGAAAAATGGGACTCAAGGACCGTGGCTTGCGCCAGCGAGAGTTAGAATTGATTACTAGGGAGCAAGGATTGATCGCTAGGGAGTCGGAATTGGTCAATCGTAGCGCAGCGAGTGGTGCTTTGCGCTCTTATACTGTCGAAGAGGCCAAGACGCCTACCATGGGATCACCGCCGCTGCAAAATCCTACAACTCCTGGCGGTACCGTTTATTCTCGCTTTGATCCACGTGCACCTGCGATGGTTGGTCCAACTCAGACTTCTACAACACAGTCTGCAAACACTGTTGTACCTGGCGGCACTCCATCAATGCAGAATGGACAGTTCCAAGGAATTGGATCCGTTACTATGGCCATGGGCTCGCGACCCCGCCACAGTCAGTCGAACATTACTATCACAGGTATGAATGGTAACATGAATGGTAACATGCTTGGCGGATACGGACCCAATGACAGCATGATCAGCCGCCCTGCGAGTCGCACGCAATTGAGCTCTCAGTCATACACAGGCAGCTCTGTTCCTATCGTGAATGGTACTTCCCAGCAACAACAGCGCCGACGCTCGTCGCGTCACGTGAGTGTGGATGAGCCTGAAATGGCACCAGGCCGTCGTCGACAGCAGAGCATGCCGAATAACCTGTACATGGCTCCTGCTCCCAACACATTCTCTCAGAATTTCCAGCTTGATGGTGTGATGGGCTCCACAACAGATCGGTATCACTTCGTTAGCCGAGCGCGCAACAAGCAACGCGACGCTAAATTATCGAGCGATGAAGAAGCTTACAATGCGAAGCGCAAGTTTTTGCATGGGAACAATACGGCTAACCCGGCTATTGCCAGTGCAGGTGGTGGCGTTAGTACTGGCAGTGCTCAAGGTGGTATGGGCCCGACGTCCAATTATGCTGGTAGTGTAAACAACATGTCGCTGGACGATGCAGCAGGCCCTCGTGGTTTTCACCCTGGTGATCTCTCGGGAATAGGTGGTGGCTCGTATCCGATGCAACGTCGCTCAGTCGGTGCGGGAATTAACAAGATGGTGACAAGTCCCACAGCGCGCTCGCTACTTCCTAGTACTCTTGTGAACAGTGGTTCCGAATTCGGTGGGTTCAGTTTTGCTGACAACATGGATGGCGCTATGACCTCCGGTGGCTCTACGGGCTCACATAACCACTCGAGTTCAGGCTCCAATGGCACTCTCAGTCGCAGTCGCACCGGCACGCCACCTACCCCCCAGGGTACTATGGACCCTTCGGTTTTACTACCGGGACAAAAGTGGTCAGTACCGGACGCAACTCCGTTCCACCTTTCATGAAGTATTGCATATTGTCATCTCAGCTCATCCGATTAGCATCTACGCAGTGTCTCGGGACTGCTTAATGTATCATAAAAAATACTTAATAACATTCTTACGTTTAGGTAGTTTCTCAATCATTTTTGAAGGGGATATGTACATTGACGATGCGATTGCCATCTTTAGATCTTGGATCCGGTCGTGGAGATGCTCATGCCCTTCAATACAATGAACTAACTAGTATGCGGTGAATTTGAGTTCGATCTGGGGTTCGCTTTAATGCTCGATACAGGGAGGGAAACATTGAGCTGAGGCACCACGCCAGTTTTGGGCGACTCAGATGGCTTCGGCGATATACGGCGCGGAGTTAGTGGCCTCAGAGGCTCTAAGCTTTGCTCCGGTGCGACCTGTCGACGTCTATTTCTGCGCCTTGACGTCAAAACGGGAATGTCATCCATTTGCCGGTTGCGACGTTTAATCACATCAGTCTTTAGTTTCAGGGGTCTGTTTGTGCCGTGAAGTTTAAAAAAGAGACCACATGCGTTACACAACGCATTTTGGTCATCGTCACGGCGCCAGAGGGGGGTCGTTCTGGTCTTGCAATTAACACACTGAAAATTTTCTTGCGTTTTTCCGCGTTTGACATCACCAGTGGAGTTCAAGGGCGGTTCGACCCGCGATTTAGGTCTTATCACACCGAATTTCACGCTTGTGTCATCTTTTTTCACCTTTGCATCTTTTGAGGCCATCGGGCTTTGAGTATCAGAGCTCATAGTCGCCAACCGGATAGTGTCTACGGAGTCAGTATGGCAAACTCGCATCGTGTCCCCAGATGACTCCTGACTTTCTTTGGTTGCCTGCCCCAGACCATGGTTATACTCCAAATCATCTATTTGACCTGGTCCCATGGCGAAACCATTGGAGCTAGAATAAGAGTCTTTTGTGCCGTTCGATTTGTTATCCGACATGCTATGTGTAGCTTTGTACTCCATGTCTTGAGGGACAACTTCAGACGAACTAGTGGAGAACACCGCATCTGCTGGACCGGGTATTTCTGATCCATAATTGAACAAATCGTCCATCGGTAAGAGTTCGTGCATTCCAAATTGAACAAATCTAGTAGAACTGCCATGTATCTCAGGAGGTGTGCCTCCAAAAACCAAACGCGCACTTTGTTTTTGTTTCTTTTTCCGGTTTTGCTTAGAAATTGCGGAGGTCTGTGGGGGCTGTATTGGCATAGCTAGTGTCGTGCTGGATCTTCGAACTTTATTATCTCCAGATACCGCAGAACTTGACACCCTGCTAAATTCATGGTCAAGCCTGTAATGACTGGAGTTCGCAAGCATGGAACTACTCTCCGCTTGCATCCTGAACCGCGACTCCTTTAGGTCATTCCTACCATTTAGAGAATCACCTAAGCTGTGACTGGTTTGATTTTGGGCTCTACCGCTCATTAGAGTGAGATCTGATTGCCGGTTCATAGAAATGTCGACTGGAAGAGATGAATGATGAGGGGTGTACCGAAGACTGTCGACGACGTAATTTGAATATTTTTGCTCTGTTTCGTAAGGATCCGCTCGGGATACAGGTTCGTTAAATTGGTTAAATGAAGATTGCAGTTGGCTGCTATGCATATCCCAATTAGACGCAGATTCGAATTCGTTTGTCAGCTGAGAGCTTCTGTAAGAGAACTGGTCGTTCTCGATTTGGAGATGTCCACTCATTTGCCGTTCCAATTCCGACAGATCATTTTCAGAGATATGAGAATTCACGCTGTATATTTCAAGCCTCTCCGAGTTCATTGCGGGCGTGTTGTAAGGCATTGAACCACTTGTGACTTGCTCTACTGACGGCTTTATTAGAACGCCAGAAACGGGGTCCAAGGGGTAGCTAGAATCTTGGTGGTTCAACAATATATCTTCCAGTCCATTGAAGGCGAGTGGGATATTTCCCAACTGGAAAGAGTTGTCGATTTCATCAAAGTTCATGTAAGTATCAAAACCGGCTGCTCTTGTCGGCCGCTGGTGCTGGTGCTGGTGCTGGTGCTGGTGCTGGTGCTGGTACTGGTGCTGTTGACTGTGTTCAAATTGGGAATTTTGCGGCTGCAAAATGCCAATATGCGGGTTTGACTCGAGTCGGTTGGACCGATTGAGTGCTTCCTCGGCAGGATTATATTGGCTTAATTGCGACAGATTCACGTTGAAACCAATAGGGACATTCGACACTGAAGAAAGAGCATCTGGATTCTTATATGGATCGTTACGATCTCCCTCCTCTGTTAACGATTTTGCGTGCCAACTATGCAAAAGGCTACTATGATCTTTGCGCCACCTAAAATTTTCAAGACGCTGAATATCAAGTATATCTCTTTCACGCTTCAGTGCCTCTTGGAACAGCTCACATATCGAAGTTTGTTTTAATTCGTCAACACTAGGTCCAACTGTTTCATACTCTCTCCGTCCCAGTTGTTGGCGTGCACTCTGCGACCCATCAGGACTGGGATCAATCCATCTTGATTGAAGATCGATCGTTTGCATTGTAGACGCAGAGTTGACACGCTCGAGGCGGTTTGGCGATTTTACTCCTGTTAGATTGGCGTGTTGCGTTAACTCTTAGAGCTTCTGATCTAAGTGCTACAGCATATCGCCATCGATTATATTGGCGTGCTTGTAGGAACCCTCACGGTACCCCTTATCTCTCTACTGCTACGATTTCTCGCCGGTTAAATGCCGCTCTATCAACCCCTTCCTTACCTTGAACTGTGTTGCAAATTCAGGCAAATCACTTCTATATACATACGAGCTAAAGCTTAAATAGTGGTTTGACATATTCGAAAAGGTGTTTGACATTGTCAGATAGATTTTTTCACAAGGTGATTATCATCATTCCCTTTGTAATGTCTCGGCCACGTTCACGCAGATTACCAATCACAGACCATGGGTATTAACGTTCACTCTAAAGCCCCACCTGTATTTTATTTGAATGTTTCTCGGAATCTGAAGGTTATTGGTTGTCCATCATCTGATAACCCCCATGTTAGCACTACTGGAGCACAGGGTATAATAATGAGATTGCAGCGGTTAATCCGGTACCACTGTGATCTCGGCCTCATGTGGGCAGTGAAATGTGGGTTGGTAATGTATTGGTATCGCTCTAGAGCCGAGGACGGTTGTGAACACGCAAAGACAGAGAAATGAGATCCACGAAACAAGATCTAAGAAGCTTGTTAGAGCGGGGAAGGGGGGCTTTGTGCACCTTGATAAATATCTAGTAAAACCTTTTGAGAATCGCCTCTATAGAAACACCAACCGGCAAGCTCGAACTAACACAGTTTTCGACTATTATTATTGTCTTTGCGGGTGGTGCACATATGGGGAACTCTAAACCCTTAGCTCACAGACCACGCCTGAGCGCGCGGTTGGTTGGGGTCGACGAATACCAGTTCTCGGATGTAGCCCGTATCCAAGCCCACGCCCTAAATGCACACCGCGTGTGGGGAAAGTGTGTGCGGAGAAGGGTATTGCCTGTGCGTATGCATATCACTTCATAATTCCTCACGATAAGGCGGGAACGACAAGTATAAATAAACTCAAAGAGACACAAGAGGATTTGAGCAGTTTTATATACTTGGCACTGAGTTCAATAAATATTTTCACGTCGAAAAGTGTTGTTGTAAAGTTTGGAGGGAGTTAATGACGAAAATCTTCAGTATTGATCGTACAGTCCTTCTCGGTCTTATCTCAGGTCTCTGCTGGTTCGCTCAAGGAATTGGACAAGCTAATTTTGGCAACTCGACTAAACTGCATGCATTTTTGCGCCACTTTCCCACCCTGGATGGCTCCGTCCAAGGGCTAACCAAGAGTCAAGAGCAACATAGATCTTTACTAGTCGGGTTTACGACCGCAGTGTATGAGCTTGGATTATCTGGCGGTGGGCTTTCAACTTACTTCTTCGGCGATCTTGTGGGTCGCAAAATAACCACTTACATCGCGGCCACAGTTTTGATCGCTGGCGTTATCATTGAGGCGAGCGCGTATGAGCTGGCACAACTCATAGTAGGACGTATTATCGCTGGACTTGGCGTTGGCGCTTTCACCGCTACCGTACCTGCGTGGGTCACGGAAACTGCCCTACCTACGCGACGCAGTGTTTTAGTTATGGCAGGGGGTGGATTTGGCATATCTGGAGTTGCAATAATGGCTTGGATCGCACTGGGTCTGTTCATTCATCAAAGTGACCATGATATCGTGTGGCGACTTCCGTTGGCAATTCAAGGCATTGTTGCGATAATTGTAATCATCAGTATCAGTGTTTTGGATGACTCACCTCGAGCTCTCGTCAGACGAGGTAGAGTAGATGAGGCATATCGCGTGCTTGCAAAAAATCGCCAAGGCATCGATCCATCTGAGGTCGATATTGAATTTGAGGAAATCACTCGGGCACATGAAAACGAGCTGATTGCTGCAGATCGTAGCCCTTGGAGCATGAATGAACACAAGCAATTTCGTCGCACGATGACTGCGATAATATTGTCGGCTATGTGTCAAATGGCAGGGATAAACTTGATTACCTTCTATGGTGCGATAATTTTCGAAGGCGTTGGCCTCACTGCGACAAAATCTCGGATTTCATTGGCAGGTCTTCAAAGTTGGCAAGCACTGTGCGCTATTAGTGCCGGCTGGTTTGCCGCAAAGTTTGGCCGCCGTAACCTGCTTCTCGGCGCATCTGCTACGATGTGCATTTGCTTCTGCTGTTGCGCTGGACTGGACAGTTCATCCACACAGTCCAATAAGTATGGAATATTAGCCTTGGACGCAGTTCAGCTTGCCGCCTTCCCTATTGGATTATTTTTAAATCCTTTCCTCATCTCCAGTGAAATTGCTGGCCTTTTATGCAGATCAGCTGTACTCGCTTGTGCTGCATGTGTGAATTGGATCATGAATTTTGTTATTGCCTTGGTGACCCCGCTAGGCTTTCAGAACATCGGATACAAATACTACACTGTTTATGTGGCCACAAATGCAGCACTTTTCATTTTTGCATTTTTGTTCGTCCCTGAAACCACGGGTCTCACACTGGAAGAAATAGACCAAGCTTATGTGAACTCACAGAGTGTTTTCGACATTGTCAAGTGTGCAAATGCAATAAGGGCTGCTGGCCATATTGCTCCGGATATGCTTACCCCGAAAGTGGATGAAAAACCCACCACCGAGATGATAGAGGACGTGGAATATCCCTGAGGCTTGAACTAATTCGTATCAAATGACAGAACTATGGAGAGTATATAAATAAAGGAAAGTCAGATTAGGAAAAATTGTGTTTATGTAGCTAGTTATTACCAATCAACATAGTGCTCATTTCAATATTACTTAGACTCACCCTGCAAGTATTCAGAGGCGCTGTTGATGTACTCACCAGCAGCACTAATCGCGTTCTTAGCAGCCTCTTCGCCAGACTGGAGCCACTCCGCACCTTTAGCCTGGCCCTCACTCAAAAGCCGCTTGCCCTGCTCAGTGTAAGTCTCCTGAGCCTTATCAGCATCAGCTTTAGTCTGTTCAGCCGCTTCACTAGCATCCTTCTTGGCCTTGTCAGCGACATTGCCAATGTCCTTCTTAGCATCGTGGCCAACGTCAGCAGCGTGCTGAGAAACGGACTTATCCTCGACGGGGGTCAACTTGGCAGCAACCTCGTCGTAGGCATTGGTGGCGCTCTCCTTGGCCTGTTCGAGGTATGATTTCTGGGACTCGGGGGTGAGGTCCTCCTTGATCTTATCGGAGAAGTTCTTGCGGCCAGTGTCAGACATGTTGTAGTGGTAGTACTCTAGAGTGTATGCTCATGAGAGTAATGTTTGACCTATATATATAGACAAAAAGATATACGGCGCCTACCCCGCGCCGAACTTGGCATTGCATAAACCTAGTCCTTCTTCAGAATTCTGGTTGCTACAGCCATGCGTAACACCATTGCGCCTTGGAAATCGTAAGTCAACTAATGATTCCAACATATGATAAGATGAACTAAAGTATAGGCAATATCGCACTATAGACTGGATCCTAGATTGAATGCGAGAATGTTTGCCTGCTGAATAGTAGTGAGCCAAGCCATATGGATAGAAGCATGCAGTAAGTTGCGGAGTGCCCTCGCCTCAACTAACTGCGCCGCAGCTTCGTGAAGCAGCTTCCCAACCCTAATTGTACAGAGCAATGAATTCCTGTACCTGCACGATGCGTCCGCATATGCGGAGGTGCATCGACAATGGTTACAAAGAATTAAGTAACATGTCAACAAAAGTTTCATTGCCGAAAGCGTATTCGCGACAGGTTAAGCCTCAGCTCCGCCCCATGATTTGAGAGGCTAGAGATTGGCGGGGTGTTGGTCATGCCGCTTGATGAATACTGGAATGTTTGTCTAATCAATTTGAGTCTTTACCAGCGTAGATACGCTTTAAATTTATGTATTCCAATTATATGGAAGGTCCACCGTCAAGTACTGTTTACATTCGTTGCTCCTAAATGTTCTATGCAGGTCAATCAATAAATGGGTACGGGTTGATTACACCGGAGAGGCAGTCATGCAGGATAGAGCCAAGAAGCGGACAGCGGTGAATAAATGATCATTATTGGAGAGAAATTAGTCTCACTATTTGAACATTCAGTCTAAATGTAATACGATAGTCCATGTTTATACAGCAATGTAAATAAGTATCAACTGGCTTCTTCCCAAACATTATAGACGTATGGCTATTGTTTCAGTGCTTAGATTTTCCTCGAAGAACTTTCGATATTGGTGACCAAAAAAGACTTACCTCGTATTCACCTCGCCTTGCCTTAAGCTACGACAATCTTTGTTCTTTATCGGGTTATATATACTTGTGGTTGTTTATATGTAACTGGCTAGAGACATACCTCTGTGTTCCGCAACCGTTTGACTCCGAACTGGTCGCCACAACTTTTTTTGATGACTACAGGCACTCGCCAGCACCAGTTCTTTCCCTGCTGATAGAGCATTGAGGCATCACCCCAACCCCGAGAAACTACAGAAGCAAAGTAAACCACATGGCCTTGATGAAATCAGGATTGTTGGAATCGAGCTTTTCCACGGTTGGTGATCGTGTCAATACGACGCCATAGCAGATCCCTAGGAAGGGCTCGTAACCGTGTTAGGCTCGACTCAAGAAGGACCACCGTGGAGATTCAAGTTAGAATCATGTGGCCGATGATCTGGCTAGGGTCGGGAGCTGGAACAAAAGGGTAGAACCGTGATCTTGAAGCCGATTGCGAGATGACTCTGGGCAGAACAGTTGGACGATCATTATGGTGGCCAGTGATTATATATATATATATATGAAAAATTATGAGTGACAATGTAACCTGTCAGAGAATCTTTATTATAGTGAGCAAGAAAAATCCTTCATGATATGATGTTACAGTACATCGGTTACCCAAATACCAGGGTTAAGAGCCAGTCTCGATTCAGAAATATGATTCATATCCACTTGGACAGATAGGTCTACTTCATCGGCAGCTGGTTGATTGAGGGCACATGATGGTGATGATATCGCGTGCGATTATTGGGTGAGGGGCATGTGCCTAGGGCGAGGCGCGTAATAAGACACAGGGGTGTACCCCTTAAAACGCGCCTCCATATTAACCCTTAACACTGTGTCAGTTGTTTTGATGTTTACGTTATGAGGTCGCCCTTGGGTAGCACTATGGCGTGTCACGTATGAAACCACGTCCAGGGATAAACACCACACTCTTAGTACACAACACCACTTCGTTATCTTCCCCGTCGTTTTGACAGATTTTCACGGCGATTATTAATGAGAGAAGTTATTAGCATTAATGTCGGTCAGGCTGGTTGCCAAATTGGCAACTCTTGCTGGGAACTCTACTGCTTAGAACACGGCATTCAGCCTGATGGATTTATGTCTCCTGACAAAGATAAGAACTCGCGCGATGATGGCTTTTCTACCTTCTTCTCTGAGACAGGCTCAGGCAAGTACGTTCCTCGTGCCGTCTACGTCGATCTAGAGCCCAATGTGATTGACGAAGTGCGCAATGGTAAGTATCGCTCTCTGTTCCACCCGGAACAACTCATCAGCGGCAAAGAGGACGCAGCCAATAACTTCGCACGTGGTCATGTTACAATCGGAAAAGAAATGATTGATGAAGTTATGGACCGTGTTCGCCGTGTTGCTGAAAATGCAGACGGTCTCCAAGGCTTTCTTTTTACACACTCTTTCGGTGGCGGCACTGGAAGTGGATTTGGCGCTCTCATGATGGAGCAACTGTCTCAGGAGTATGGAAAGAAGGCCAAGCTAGAGTTCGCAGTGTATCCAGCTCCTCAAAACTCAACCTCAGTCGTAGAGCCTTACAACTCTGTCTTGACCACCCACGCCACCTTAGAGCATGCTGACTGTACGTTCATGGTCGATAACGAGGCAATTTACGACATGTGCCGCCGTAACTTGGATATTGCGCGTCCTTCGTATGAGAATTTGAACCGTCTGATTGCTCAGGTGGTTTCTTCCGTCACTGCTTCCTTGCGTTTCGACGGGTCGCTTAACGTGGATCTTAACGAATTCCAGACCAACTTGGTTCCTTATCCCCGCGTGCACTTCCCTCTGGTAACTTACGCCCCTGTTGTCTCTTCTTCTAAAGCCAACCACGAGTCCAACAGCGTTGCTGAAATTACTAATGCCTGTTTTGAGCCTTCTAACCAAATGGTTAACTGTGACCTCAAATCAGGCAAGTATATGGCTTCCTGTCTCCTGTACCGTGGTGATGTTGTGAACAAGGATGTACAGCAGGCTGTCGCCAACATCAAGGCCAAAAAATCGATTCAAATGGTCGATTGGTGCCCCACTGGCTTCAAAATTGGCATTTGCTATGAACCCCCTCACTATGTTCCTGGCGGGGACTTGGCTAAGGTTGATCGTGCGGTTTGTATGTTGTCTAACACCAGCTCCATCGCTGATGCCTGGCACCGTCTTGATCGCAAGTTTGATCTCATGTTCGCTAAGCGTGCATTTGTTCACTGGTACGTCGGCGAAGGTATGGAGGAAGGTGAATTCACCGAAGCTCGTGAGGATCTGCAATCATTGGAGCGTGATTATGCAGAGGTCGCGAACGATGGTGCTGCGAATGACGTCGAATATTAATTCGCATAGCTCTTGCGCACTGCTCATCCCTCAAAGAGTCAATCCTATTATTTTATTATCTGGAATTATACCCTCCAACAACACCACTCTGTTTATCCTATATATCATGTGTTATAATTCTCATTATTATTGTTATGTGTACCTCAGCCTTCACCTAGCTTCCATGTCTTTGGCGACTCATCGTGTAGCTTTCGAAGTTGCTCGATGCCACCAGCCTTCTACTTGGTCCAAAGACCCGTGTTCAGATCCTTCGCTAAATGGGTCAGCGGCAAGAGTGTCACACTCAATACTCTTCCTCATTTCTCTGATGCGTTCGATTTTCCATTCACTGGCCATAAACTCATCTGCCTTTCTTGCTTGACATTGAATTCCATACTTGGTGCACTTTTTAGTGTCCATACCGGATTCGTACTGTAATATGGGCCCACCAAGTGCTACTGAAGAAAGCCCGATTCCACAGTAATGAAGATATGAATCGTATCGGAACATAAGACACTGTTGCATCTCTTCGCATTTCTGACGACACAACTCAAGTGACTCATGTGCATCTGAGGAGTGACTCTCCATCGGGCTGAATTCCAGGTCATTGGATCCATTATCCCAATTGATCACTCTAGTTCCATCCAGGTATGGTTTAACGAAATCCAAATAGATGTCACTGAAAACTATCTGGTTGGAGTCTTTGTACTGAACGTATTCTGCAAGTACTTCCATATCGCGCAGTCGCTGTCCGCCTATAGTAGCTACTGGAGAACACCAGTTGCGAGCACGTACCTTCAAGCCAGCTAGTGAGTCGACTTGGAAAAGGTCCCCACTGATCTCTAGATTAATCTCTAGATTACATTCATCACGCAAGTATTTTGCAAGCATGTAGTCACCGCAGCACTCATGCTGAGCTTTCGTCATATACTCCTGATAGATTAGATGTTCCAAGCCACGAACAGTTGATGCTTTTTCAAACATGAGATTCATAGTTCCACGAGACAAGATAATTCCTGATTCAAGGCTCGCATATATGATATCTCGACCTTTGAGTGCTCTTCCTAAGTAATAGGGCTTTGAGGCATCAAGTCCTCTGAGGAATGCTCTCAGGTTAGATTGGAAGACAGATACTTGATCATCCACTATGACATACCAGTCATGTTCTGGATGATCACGGTACACTTGGTGCACCATAGCTAACGTTTGAAATCGAGCCAGCTTTTCAATACCAGGAATTGATGACATGTCTGGGATGATAACATGCTTATCGCGGACAGTTCGAATCAAGCTGTACGCCTCTAATTGCTCCAATCTGTTCGCAAAGCTTCTGTCAATTTTACTCAAAACGTCAATAATCTCTACGCCACCAATTGAATCAGCCGCATTCCCATAGATTCCAAAAGATTTGAAATCTTGAAACGTGGTTAGAAGCTGCATTGGCACTCTTCTCCACATGGATGAAGTGCACGTCTGCATTGCTACGAAGATATTGTCGTCACCTTGGAAATGGTTGATACTCCGAGTGTTGCGGCGTACCAAATGTCGTGGTCGCCAGGTTTCGAAGGACCCGAGACGTTCAGACTCTGCGGTTGTATAGAAGAATGCTTGGCCTCGAGGTACTGACCGATCTATACGCGCAAGAGTACAGGAATCTACCATTCCCTTAGAGCACAATTCATGTGAAAGTGAATTAGGACGTACGGCAGACGGTTTACCATCAGATCGCTTCATTCTAAGTGTTGCATCCGCTGATGCCGCACCGTTCTTGTGGGACGTGTACACTATTACAATTACTAGAAGGCTCATTATGGCCAAATGGACACTCCGCGCACATCGCATGGTCAACATGAAATAAGGATCTAGCAATTTGCAAAATATAGTGGAGCACTCAATCAAATCTGCTTGCTGAGTCTCGCGCTGTTTCAGAATGCCTCTCGGGGCTAGTATCTAGAGCCAGAGCGGCACCCTAGGTGACAGCTGAAACTACGTAAGTGCTACCACTAACGCAATGCAATGCAATGCAGTGAGCTTTCAATACTGCTGCATCAGAATAATTGATACAGAATAATTAAAGGAAAGCGATTCGGGCCAATTCTAATACCGTTCATGAATGAAGTTAATCAATTGAGTTCGGGATCGTGGAACCGCAGCCTCTGCGTGGACGATTGCGGTTCTAATTTAGGGAGTGTATGATCCATCGTTTTGAATGTAAGACTAGATGTCAACTCTAGGCTATGGTCAGTATTAACGAAATTATTTCAGATTCTAGTAGAAGTGACACCCAGTAGCGAAGAAAAAGCCGGTCACATAAAGAAATTTAGAAACCCGAGAAATGTATCGAGGATTCATGATTCAGAAGCCCCATCTACTCTGGGGGCCAGGGCACGCGAGAAATTCGACTTGTTCAGTAATCGGATAATGAAGGCGTGTCTATTTGATATGGATGGCTTGCTCATCAACACAGAGGACATGTACACTATAGCCACGAATCATGTGCTTGCCAAATATAACAAAGGCCCTTTACCGTGGTCAGTGAAAGTGAATCTCCAGGGCCGACCGGGCCCTTACGCAGCAAAAGTTTTGCTAGACTGGGCACAGATCCCTCTCACACCCGAAGAGCTAGTCAAAGAGACTAGTAAAGAGCAAGCCAAGCTGTGGCCGAAGACTGATTTCATGCCTGGTGCGAAAGAGCTTTTGCAGTACTTGCACGAGAATAAGATTCCCATCGCCCTGGCGACGTCTAGCATGTATGACAAGTATCTCTTGAAGACAAAGCATTTGAGAGATGTTTTCGATCTTTTCGGAGAGCACGTAGTCACTGGCGACGATTCCCGCATCCCGGAAGGACGGGGCAAACCCGCACCCGACATCTGGCTTGTTGCGTTGGAATCTCTTAACAAGTCTCGGCGTGTAGAAGGCCTCCCTACGCTGAGTCCAGAAGATGCGCTGGTGTTTGAGGATGGTATTCCTGGAGTTCAAAGTGGGTTGGCTGCCGGCTGTACTGTAATTTGGGTTCCTCACCCGGAACTAGCCAAGCTCTACGGTGATGAGAAGATGGATGAAATATTGCCCACTGAGCATGGCGAACGTTTGAAGACGTTAAAAGACGTGAAATTAAGCAAATACAATTTCTGAGAAGTAGACCTCGCTAGGAATGAACTCGCTATACAGGACGATGATCCTGTTACGTTTAGTTTTTTTTGGCAATAAGATTCTTTAGCATATTGTAAGATTACGTGTTCATCTACCTGAAAAAACGTGCAATTGTCACGGTCATGGGGCGTGTCTGAAGAGGTATGACACGCTTTCGCCATTGTGTAATCTGCGAATGCTCTCAGCAAGCACGGGACTAATATCCAACTCTTGAAGCTTGGGGCTTAACTTCATTTTCTCTTCAATCGGTACAGTATTGGTGCAAGCCACAGCAGTCAGTTGACTATTATTGATGTTTGACATCGCATTTCCCGATAGAATACCATGTGTGACGATGGAGATGACTTCTTTGGCACCTCCATTGTTAATCAAAGTATCAGCTGCTTTTGCAAGAGTACCGCATGTATCTGCCATATCATCAACTATGATACAGATCTTGTCGCGGACATCTCCGACTAAAACCATTTTAGAAACTTCATTCGCACGCGCTCTCTCCTTGTGAATCAATGCAAAGTTAAGGTCCAGTTGATCCGCAAGACTGGCCGCTCTCTTTGCACCACCTGCATCAGGGGATACTATGATGCAATTGCGGTAATCTATATGCATGCGAATGTACTGAACCACACTTGGTTCCGCATAAAGATTATCGACGGGAACATCAAAAAATCCTTGGATTTGAGATGCATGGAGGTCCATAGTGATCATATGATCACAGCCTGCTGTCTGTAGCATATTAGCCATGAGTTTAGCAGTGATAGGAGCACGACTTTTGTCTTTGCGATCTTGTCGAGCGTATGGGAAATTGGGGAGCACTGCGGTGATACGACGCGCTGAAGCTGTTTTACAAGCATTAACCATAATAAGCAATTCCAAAACGCGGTCATTGACCTCTTCAGAGCCTATCTGGCATAATATGTAGACGTCCTCGTCACGAACACTTTCTCCAATGCTAATGCTCATCTCTCGGTTAGATTCTTCACTAATATCAACTTTGCATAGTTGTAAACCAAGATTTTTCGCAACGAGCTCAGCCAGTCCACGATGAACCTGCCCAGCGAGTAGTTTAATCGAATTGGTGGACATGTTGATTGAATTTACCTGGTGCACTCGTTACTTAATTAAGAGGGTAGTAATTTTCATTTGGAGCTCAGTTTAGAGATCAGGCGAAAAGGGTCAGGTTACCTGTATTGTGCTGTGGCTTACGTGGGGTACATACCGTACAAAAGAGCGCAAGCTAAGATAATATCGAATGAGAAGCATAGCTAGACTCGAGAAATTAGAAAGGGATCATGAATTATAAGGAAAAATAAATAAGAATATAGAACAACCAGCAGCAGTCAATGCGAAGTTCCCAGTGCCGGAGCCATAGTCTGGCGTGCTAAGCCTGTAACCATGCTGCGCTGTTTTAAGCTAGCAGCTGCAAGAATAACGGACTGAACATATGCCTCACGGGAGACATAGTTCGAATCGGCAGCAACTGTTTCCAATGCTGCTAAAAGCGTTCGTTTATTGGGATTGAATGAGTGGGAAACCGGGCACGTTTGCATTATAGGGCGATAAATGCAAAGGGGCGCCTTTCTTGATTTAATATCAATACCCTCATTCGAAGTTAAGTCTACGGTATTGTCGCCAAATGTTACAAACTGATCCATCGAGTCAATGTACTGATCTTCAAAGTGAGGAGGGAGAGAGTAGTCGCCTGTGTTATAGCGTTGGAGATCCAGAGATGCGAGGAACTCTTCACTTTCGATTGTCTCCAGGGATAATGGAGTCTCTTGTTTGAGATCCACAGCATTTGCGTGAACGTCATTTATCTTGGTCAGTAAGTCATTGGTATTACTCTCGTCGTCAGGAATCTCACCTTGCGAGGCAGCCTCAAACTCGGACAGATACTTTTCAAGATCACTGTCACTAGCTTCATCAATGTCGGGTATCGGTGAAATAGGTGGAGTGAGATCTCTGTACTGACACGATGACGCAGGGAGAAGATCATCAGACTCGCTTGAATCTGATGGATCAAGGTATGGAGGGGTAGACACAGATAATTCAGCACTTGAATTTGGACAAAGCTCATCCTTACTTAAAGGATCCGAGTACGTGATCTTCGTCTTGCTAGCGGGGGGACCGCTCTTCTTTTCGTTAGCTGTAGACGATGAATCTTCAAGCATCGCAGATTCGGGCGATCTCTTGTCGATTGTCTCGTTTGACGGATCGTTAGTGCTTGATAGTGGCTTCGTCGTTCTAGTACTCTTCATGATACGACCTCCAGTGCTTTTGCGCATCGCCTCTCTACGAGCACTGCGTTGTTCCCTAGATGTTTGCCTAACCATTGACTTATATCAAAGAAATCTGACAAGTGCTCTTCCAGACTAGGTAAAATGTCTGGAATTTTAATATCAACACAATTACTTGTTTGCGGAATTTGATGAACGGCTATAACGCAAGTTGTCACCAACCCTAATATGCACAATTTTTTACTGGCGCCAGGGTTATGTGATTGGTGCAGGTTATGCTATAGGATAGTACCTGAGCCACACACGGAGGGTTATGAACCAAGCCATTCACTTCGCTCTAACGTCAATCTGGAGCCGATTTCATAGTAGAGATAGTAAAAAAATGTCGTAACCAATTAATCAAATCCATCACCCATATACCTGTCTATATCGATATAACTTGCTGGACGGGCTTGTTCACCCACTTCAATCATGACCTACGGCCTGTCAGTAAGTTTGACTAATATCGCATGGCCGATCATTGGTCAGCCGTTATGAAGCTTCTTTGAGATGTTCATTGAAGGAATAGGGTTATAGTGTATCAGATCTGTTCTCTAGGAGGCAGATATGAGAATTCATGGTACGGAAGGAGAAAGAATGTTTCAAATAAAACAATATACTCTCTATCATTGCTGTGAACAGAGCGTTACGAAATTTTGGACTTAGCTATGGCGCATATTGACGTTGGCAAATTTCTGTAGCCCTGGAAAATCAATACCACCCTGCCCAGATGATGCACTAGGGCAACTCACCCGTTTCGTCAAGCCTCTTCTCGCAAGCTAGCTGTAGCATGATATGAGAATTTGATGTCAGCAGTTTTGATATTATACCATGGTCTATGATTATAGCCTTTATTTTAATTCATACTACGTAATTTGTACAGCAGTTGGAGAGACAGTAGATGAGGCAGAATGAGCCACCTTGATGTCGCTTAGAATTTTTTAGAGGGTTGGGATATGTTTGACGGATCGTCCCTTTAGGCTGGTCAAGGACACTTGCATCGGCGGGATCACCCCGCGCTGCAATCAAGCAGACCAGAAGCCTCCCCGCCCAAGACACCGAGGTCACTGAGCGGATGAGTAAACCCGGCGTGAGTGCGTCTTATGACGCAGTGTCTACATTAACAATCATCATGAATATTTCAGTAGAATCGTGAGAACTAAACGGTTTATGACTGAAATATATAGAATAAAAGAAATACAGCAGCAATTAAAAAATAAAAAAAACAACACAACTTACCGAAAAGGGTGACGCTTGGTGTATGCTAATGATCAGGACTTGTGTGTGCCCTAAGCCTGCCAAGAGCACTATTTCGTTTTCATTCTTCAGGCTGTTCGGTCATGCGAAATCTCAATTCGCTTGAAAAGCTCAAATCACGTACGCTCGGGTGTCCTACAACCGGACCAGATGAGCTGAGAAAGAATAAAGAGAAGCAAACGAGCAGAACAGAGAAGAAACTTAGGTATATTCGGCGCAATGAGATCAAGAGTCAGCGTAGTGGTTTACACCTAGGGAGGACTGAGAATAAACTCCATAGGGCCTCCCGACCAAGTATCGAAGAATCAGCTGAACCGAAGGAGCAACAACAGTTGAAACAAGATATCTTCAGACTTCTCCAAGAATCAGATGGGTATGTAAAACGATCAACCAAACCACGCGAGAGTAGCTGGGAAGGTCTCACGCCTGGCCTTGCACCAATTGGCTACAATCCCGATGAAAGTGAAGATGACGATCCCTATTAATTTGATCGAATCATGATAGACGAGGGGTCACCTTTGATTATAGACGTCGTCGATTATGTTTCGCCGTCGTATGTTAGGGTGTTTATTATTTACGGATATTTAGTACGTCTTCTTATTTAAAATTATGAGATTATGAGTTACACAGAGCTAGCGTCCTTCATGGCCTTTTTCTTGAGAGCCTTCTTTTCCTTCTTCTCCTTTTTTTGAGCTTCCAGCTCTTTATCAAGCGAAGCACCACCGCCGTATGCATTAAGCCATTCTTCTACTTTAGCAGAATCGATGCGCTTGAACAAATATTCCGCTTGCCCAAGTCTGTGTCCAGGCTTGATGGCGAAGTCTACAAGATCGGGGATAGAACGAAGCGGAACATTGAGTTGTCGGCAAATACCTTTAGCAGTCTCCGGCATATATGGAAAGATCATAGCGGACAAAATGTAGATGATGTTCAGCGATGATCCTACAACCTGGGCACTCACTTCAGGTTTCTCCGCGAACAAAGTGTTATCCAGCTTCGAGTCTTGCAAAAATTGGTTACCACGAGCGGAAAAGCGCATGGCAGCCTCAATACCGTCCCGGATACGTACTTCCTCCATCTGCTTAATGTACGTGTCCAACTTCTGCTGAAATTCATCCAGCAATTCTCCATCAATTGGTGCGAATTCCGGCACCGCACCTCCATACTTGGAATGCACAAACTTCACAACACGATTGACAAAATTTCCTAAGTTTGCCAAAAGTTCCGAGTTATTTCTGGATACGAAGTCGGACCACGAAAACTGGGCATCTGAGGTCTCGGGGCGAGTGCTCGCGAGATAATACCGCCACACTGACGGGCTGATTCCTGTTTTTTGAGCGTCCGTGCCAAAGACGCCAATATTACGAGACTTTGAGAATTTTCCACCTTCATAGTTCAGGAACTCCGTGGTGCTGAGGTAGTCTACTAGCTTCCAACCATCATCAGCACCAATTTCAGATGAAGGGAAGACTACGGCATGGAATGGCGCGTTGTCTTTACCCATAAATTGAAATAACTGGATAGAGTTTGGGTCTGCGGGCTTCCACCATTGCTTCCATTCATCAGTGTAGTTCGCTGTGATCGACGGATAGCCAATGGGGGCATCAAACCAGACATAGAGAACTTTGTTTTCGTAGCCTGGGAGTGGCACCGGAGTTCCCCACTTGAGGTCACGAGTAATAGCACGCGGACGTAAGCCTTCCTTTAGCCAGTTGCTAACGATATTTTGGGCATTTTTGGGCCATTTGCCCATCTTACTCTCCAACCATGTTTCTAGACGAGGCTGAAGTTTGTCCAGTTCGAGATACGTGTGCTGTGTCTCTCTCTGAACGGGCTTGCTGTTATCCAACTTACAGCGGGGATTGATGAGGTCCAGCGGATCCAAGAGTTGACCGCAGCCATCACACTGGTCGCCACGGGCATCCGGGTAGTGACACTTGGGACATTCGCCTTCCACGTAACGATCAGCTAAGAAGCCCTGATGCTCTTCGCAAAAGAGCTGGACGGATGATTCCTCCTTTAATAAACCATTTTCATAGAGTTGAAGGAACATTTCTTGAGCAATCTCCGTTTGTTGATGCGTCGAAGTGCGTCCGAAATAGTCAAACTCAATGTCGAACCAGTCATACACAGATTTGTGAATTGCATGAAAATGGGTGCACAACTCGTACGGCGTAACCTTCTCTTCAAGTGCCTTAGTTTCTGTGGCAGTACCGTATTCGTCAGTTCCACAAATGAAAAGCGTATTGTACTCACGGGCCTTGCAGTATCGAGCATAGAAATCAGCACTGAGCGTAGATCCTGTAACATTGCCCAAATGAGGTACGTTATTCACGTAAGGAAGCGCTGATGTGATAAGTACATTACGCTTCTGATCGCTAGGGAGGATTGGGTGAGCAGGCTCACTCAATGTTACTGAGGAATCAAATGTGGGGCCATCAGTGACCGGGACGGTCACCGATGATGGGCCATTTGGCGGGGCCGTCACCTGCTTCGTGCCCACCTTATCAGCCTTATTACCCGAAACTATTTTCGCGGAAGACTTTGAGGTAGGTTTTTCAGGCTTGATAAACTTAAGCTGCAAAGCTGGAAGAATAGAGACTTTAACAGTCGGATCGCTCATCAATTTTTGGTGCCACATCATGACTTGACCATGTCCTGCGAGTGCAAATCGACCCTGCGCCATGACGAGGGCGACAAGGTCACCCAGAATAATGCAAGATTCAGACATAAGCTTAGACTGGGTCAGCATATCAGCTACCCGGTTGAGAAGCTTCTCATCTAAGATTTTATTCTCAGAAACAAACTGGTATATGTCACTCTCTTCTAGAGTAATCAGTTCAGAATCTTTATCGGTCTCTTGCAACAGATATCGCACTATTGCGTTCGGTTCAACAAGCTTTGACGTTTTGTCACCGCTACTGACAAGAAGTGTGGGACGGTCCACGCCAGAAGTGGATGTAATTTTAAGAACATTTGACTTCGAAAGGCTGACAGCTCTAACCGTTTTAACGGCTGCAGAAAGCCCAGATATTTCAACAGTTTCAGGCAACAACAGTTCACTAACGAAGCTCATGTTTGGAAAGGTTCACCTTTTCGCTGTTTTGAGGTGTTAGGTGAAAAGGTCGACTACACAAACCAGATTTAAAAGCCAGTGAAAATGACTCGTTGGGTTGGAGTCACACTTCGGAGGGTTGCGGCCTTAACCCTATACCCGAAGCGAACTGAAAGCCGGTATCGTTAGATGTCCATATCTGGGAGAAGCAAAACTCGACACAGTTATTTTTCGATACTGACATCAGTAAAATAATCTTTAGATAACTTGGCGGCCAATAGAATTCTCTGGCATAGCGTAGGTCTTGGCCACTTCTCTTGGAGCTTGTGTTATCAACACTTCTCGGCTAGGGTAGGAGCCCGTTGTATCTGGGCGAGGGCCGTTGGCTTGGATTCGACGGCAAGTGATATTTACCCCATCAGAAGGCACGGGAATTGACGAAATTGGGATAAGCGAAGGAGTACTTCCTTAGCCAATAACTCCATCAGTAAACAAGAGCTCAATATACATATTAAACTTGGAAAGTCGAACTTGCAGGCTTTAGCTAGCTACCTATATACCCATGAAAACTGTCCAAGTTGCCTCGAGGGGTAGATAAAGATATATGCAATGGCGGCCTGTAAGAGACTTAGTTCGAGTGCTCAATAGGTTGTTTGCGACTCCTTTAAGGTGAAATAAGAAATATGGATTAACTATAATCAACGAAATAAAGTACATACTGACGAATTAATGAATGGTTTCTGGCACTGACTAGTCCCCTCTCTCATAAAGCTCTTGATTCAGAGGGTTGACATAACTTTCTGAAAGTTCCCGCATGGCTGGTTCAAATTCCAGTTTCACATTAGGGAAAAGCTCAGGAAAAGGATCGGATTCTTCGAATTGGTCGTCGCTGTCAAGCATAGGGAGCGCTCTCCACTGATCAGGCAGGCAATGATTTTGCGCATATGGATCTTGAATTCGGAGCTGAGTAAGGTTTTGATTCACGGGATCAATGGGGTCTAGAGGCTGGTGGACGTGTTGAGACTGACTAGGAAGCGACTGAGTGAGGTAGTTGTCCGATGGAAGATCTTGACACCCCTCAAGTTGACCATCATCTTGCTCCAAATCAGTGAATGGTAGTGACGAAGATGGGGAAGTGAATCTTTCCGGCCAAAAGAGCGAATCTAGCTCGTCTTTGGCTATATCAAGATCACCAGAGTTCGCACCGTAGTCATGATGATAATCGCTGACGGGACTAGCACTGTAGAAGGTATCACCTCTATGCCCAAGAGAGGAAGGATATTCTTGCAATTGGCTCATTTGATAAGGGCTCGAAAAGCTGCTTGGGCTTGGAGTTGTACTAGTGGACACAACTTGGCCCAGGTAGTGAGTAGCTACCTGGGGAGCAGATTGGGCAAAAGCCGGCTTGCTGTAAACACTCAAAGGTGTGGTGTCCTTGTTGTAACCGTTGAAATCCACATAAACTCGTGACACCTTATCACTGCAGTTTGAAGTTTTCAATGGAAGCTTGTACCTTGTTTTCTTTTCCAAAACTTTGCACTTTGCTCTGTTGTTTTGGAACCAAATCTGTACGCTACGGGGTGTCATGTTAATCCGGTCTCCTATCTCTTGACGAGTGTTTTGATCGGGCTTCGGGTCCTCCGCAAATGCTTTCCGAAGTTGAGCTAGCTGCACCGGACTGGCGCGCATTCGGCGCTTGTTCTTTTGTTGTTGTGTCTGCATTTTGTACGTGCTAACACACATCGTGGAATATCAAGGCGCTTCCCCGACGTGAGACACTGTGGCAGCTACGAAGTAAATAATCCCGAAATCCGACTTCTGATCGCGTGGATGGGATCAGGTTCAAATATATTACTCGGCGGTTACAGCAGTGTGGGTGGTTCACTGACGCATTGGGATATGTTAAAGTTAAGGCTGATATGAAAACTGATCAACCACAATACTCTGGAACTTTTCATGGGTAAAGTGGAAAAACCACTTTTCGCTAGCGGACTTCGACAAGCAGGCCAATTCAACGAATTAAAGATTCTGCCTGAATTCTTCTTAGTATAATAAAACATTGGATATTTTCTACAGGATCGTATTGATATTTGATGGTTTGATGGTGAGCGCCCCACTGGAGCTTAACTTTAGATTGGATACGTAGTGGGCCTAGAACCGGATATTGTGTGCCCTTCAGACTTCTTCTATACATAAATTATTGACGTCACTAAGTGAAGGTCCGAGGTGAGGAACGTATCCGCTGAAACTTAATTTGATCCTTTGCCGAACAATCCACCAACTAACAACATAGACAAAATATAATATGACAGACTTCATTTTTGACCTGGAAGGCAAACACACACGGATATTTGTTAACAAGTGGATATATTGATATACTACTTAACTTGTATAACAGAAAGCTGGTATAGTTTAGTGGTAGAATATCACGTTGTGGCCGTGACGACCCAAGTTCAATTCTTGGTGCCAGCAAATTTTTACAATCTACTTTTTTTACTCCCATAAATCGATCCCCGTGTCTCTTTGTTTATATACATATACATTTTCGATGGCGTCAAATATGTTACAAGCCAGATGATTTACTTTAACATACAGTGATACATCCAATTACGGAATATTTTCCGACTAATTTCATTTTGTCCCCGCTCTCACTGTTGGGAGTGCCCTATGCTGTTTGGCTTGTCTCAGAGACAAATCCACTTGTAAATCCATTAAATGATCACGGACCAAATCTTTCTTTCGTATGACACAACTACATCCCTTGGATGGGCATTTTTGAGCTGAATATCGAAGTAAATCCGAAATCGCTCCTTCGGAATAGACGTGACCACAAGGTGCCCTGACTGGTTCCTCCAGTGTTTTCAGCGTTAGGGGACAAGTAAGACTCTGTTCAACGGCTCCAGCAAGGATATCAGCGTCATCGTCAGACGACGACCGCTTGAATTCTCGCCACCACATTTGCACTAACGCCTTGAATGGCCCATAGTTGGGCTCGAAGCGAACCTTGTAGAGCTCACGTACGAATTTGAGATAAGCGTCAAAATCGATATCATTGTCATTTTCGCCATTGTGTGATGCCCCGGGCTCGAAAGATTCTTCTGCTAACTCTGTGGTGTATATTTCTTTCAAAATTTGAAGATTTTTCGATGCGTCCCGCGCACGGTATTTTCTTGCTTCGCACTCGGCCTCGAGATCTGCTGATGCTAATGCAGCGAGTTGTGATGAAGCTTCCCCAGCCAAGGTCCTCAGGTACGTAGTGTTCAGGTCCAGTACTGATTTGTCAATTGCGCTGGCTAATGCACTTGAGCCATCATTGGCGATGTATCCACTCTTATCAAGGTCCAATTGAATTTTAGAGCATTTGTGTATGAGATCAATCGATTTTGAAAGGTCAGTGCGCAGCTCTCTAGCGCTATCGGCCATAGAATAGCACTACGACTCCGGAGCGATCGCCCTTGTTTTTTCGGGCGTTGACCCCGTACTCCTGTGATCTCTCTCGGTATTGGATAAGGGTCCCCATGTACCAGAGGTAACTTCGCGTGACAAGGAAACCCTAGCTAAATCTTATAGCGAATCTACTCGATGCAACGTGACACAGCAGCCACTGAAATCCGAATGCCGAGCTGCAGCAAATGATTATCACAACCCTGCAGCCGCTTGGTGCTAAAAGCACATATCATAAAGCTACCCACGTATACTTTAATATTGAATAATCTTTACCGTGAGAATATAGTATTAGGTATATTCGGTGCTTCTAGTAGTGTTCTCATCGGGGCACAGATGATGACTAGTGTGGCGCGTCGTGACAGGGTGGTGCATGGGCGCTCACGCTCTTCCCGTCGGGAGTTAGAGTAGGGCGTTGGTCCAAACAGGCCCGTACGACAGACCTCCCCTTGCATCAGATTGATTGCGTAACTAAACAAAGGAACTTGTAGATAGTCATTCGATATACGATATATAATCTTCCAACTATGAAATCCAGTTATCTTGTTAGACTTATCCTCGATACTGAGTCATAAGCTGCGAAACCAGAACCCTATGCACGTGGGCCCTAAACTTGACAGCGTCGCGGTCAAATTCTCTTTCCCGTAATAAAGGGTCTCCTTGCGTAGAGTGAACCCTAGGAAGCCCGCGTACTTGCTAGTCTCACCACGTTTTTTAGTGATCGGCGAGCTAGGGTGCCGTCATTAATACTAGACCCTAAAAATTACCCTTGACGAAGACCTACCACCCCGCCCGCGGACCCGTGGTTTAGACTCGTCCTTGACCTACTCGCAGAATAAAACTGCTAACTCCGAAGGATAGCTCAATTTCACCAGTGGCACTCAAAGTGCATACCCAAATCAGTTTGACGGCATCTTTGAAGGGTCTATCACTGGACTGAGCATCTTTTCTTCTCGGACCAAGTATTCGCGTGCGGCTCCCACACACAACCTTTGCTGATTGGTCTCTTGGCCGCAGTTACAGAAGTCACCAGTGGTGGTTCAACCGTGAAGACATACTGAGCTGGATAAACTATCAGCGTTTAACCACTCAAACTAGTGGTAAATTACCACTCATCACATCTAATCTCAGCAAAAACCTATGGTGGCGGCAGGGGATACATCAAGTATTGATTTCAGCTCACCCAACGGCCAGTTGCTGGCTAAAGGTGATTCGTCTATCAGCAGCTCTCCTTCATCAGTGGGTACCAATGGTAAAAATATTGCACCTCGTTTACAGCAGTTGAGAAGATGGTTGGACGATCCGGCATCGAAGAAGAAGCTACTTTATTGGGCGGCGGTTGTGACAGGAACATTACAATTGGGTATCAAGATTGCTTCATTGATAGTGTTTTGCACCGTTGGAGATGACGAAACGCCGCCAAAAGCTACATGGATCATCTTCATTTCAATCAATATCCTCTTTTTGACATTGATATTACTGGTGTATTTCGGGAGATTTTACTATTACCGACATGGAAAGTACACCGGGCAGTATTTCTCCACAAGGAACAGGGAAGATACAGAGAAGCTGATCAAACCCAACCGCCTCGATGTCCCCAAAAGAAGCACCTACTGGAGCTTTTTATCAAGAGCTGAGTTCCTGTTGAATATTGTGATGTCAACCTTTATTGTCATTACTAGCGTGATCTTTTTGGCTAATGCATCGTCGCACATCCTCACACTACCGGACTACAGTACCAGAGCCGCCATCGCAGTTGGATTTGAAGGCACTGACTGTGCCTTAGCTGTCATATTTTTCATCTTCGATGTTTTGTTTGAGTGCTTCTCTTTCGCTATGGTAGCTCAGGCTCTTGCTTTGGTGACAAGTGTATTGAACTTACTTGTGACTGTCGTATGCATCTGGGCCAATGAGGGACCCCGCATTCTTGGAAGTAATCTCTCCTCAGATGACGTGACTGATATGGATACTATATTGGGGCATGTACGCGCATTTTCATACTTTGGGATTATAATCGCTTTCTGCAGTGGAATCGGTTTCGTCACAAGTATGTCCATTGATGCACACAATCGTCTGTCTGACATCGGTACCACGCTGAGCTCAACATATCTTCTTGCGAACATTGCTGCCCTCGTCATATCCATTGTGTATTTCGGAATGTCGCTTCACAACTTAACAGTGTATTTGACGTATGACCAGTGGGCGTTACGGAATGTCCTCATCGCAGATGTCTGCTCAGCAAGTGCAAACATGTTGTTAAGCGTGTTTGGGATAATGGCGATGCTGAAAGTGCGCCAGAGACCGATGACAGATTTACAAGTGGAGGAATATGATCTTAGCAAGCTGAGTAATGACCAATTGGCGGTCTGGATTCGACTCATTGACACTTACAACAAGCAGGAGAGCAAGAACCCAGATGCAGCAGCAGGATATGAGGCGTTATCTTTATTCCGCGCTTACGCGAATAACCCAATGCCACATATGAAGTGTCGAGTTCTCCGTGTTTTCGATAATGGCTCCAAGGCTTATGATAAAATTCGTGCATGGGACAGCTTGGATCACAACGAAGTATTTGAGTCCGATGACGCATCTATCATTGACAATAAGGAGTCTGTTATCAACAAGCCTAAGGAAGACAAGAAAGGAAATGGCAATGGTACCAGCAATGTCACCGGTGGAAATGGTCAAGCCATGTCCAAGAACGCCGCTAAGCGAGCCAAGCTGAAGGCCGCGAAGAAAGCTGCCAAACAGGGCGGTAGTGATGCTAACATCAATGCCGCAGGAGCAGTGCATGCACAGCTACAACAGAGTCCGGAGGAAATTAGACGGGATATCAAGTTCCGTAATGACTTGATTGCCACGGAAGCCCTTGTTCTCCTTACTTCAATTGAGAACTACGATCTTTTGTCATCAGTCTCGGGTACTTGGTATGGTAAGCTCGCTGCAAAGTTGATAGGCGCGCAATCTCCTTTCAAATGGACATGTATTCGAATGGGGCTCTTGGCCACGCACTGGCCGTTTCGACAGAGCATGCTGTTCACTTCTCACACACGTAAACCGAATGCGAGAGCGGCAGCGGTGTGTCGTGCAATTGCTTATTACAACTGCCAATTGCCAAGCAGTAAGCGATGTGCTATGATCCTGAACCCCACCGTTGCGCACCGTGGTATGGAACAGGCCCTGAAGCCTTCTGGATGGTTATCTGTGCCTTTGCCTCCTTCTCATGTTGTGGACTTGCGCCCGTATAAGAACTACACACTTCAAGAATACTTGAAGAAGATCAAGTACCGGGATCAGTCTAAAGCTTTCGAACGCGCACATGGAGAAGTGATTGAGACAACAGATTTCAACCAGGCTTATTGTAAGAAAGCCATTGAGCTATGGTGGAACATTGCTAGCAAGCGCACGGCAGATGGAAACACATCCGTACTGGCCAATCCAACAGTTGAGCTGTTAGAAACTCTGGGAAGTGTTTGTAATGATAAAGGCTCTCGTAGCCTGCTGTTTTTGAAAGTGGATGGGAAGGTCATTGCATCTGCTGTACTCTTTAGACTCGGTGATACTATCACAAGCGATATTCAGGGGCTCGACCATGATCTCGCTCGAAAGTACAATGCTTACTTCGTGATGATGCAAGAGACGATAAAGATTGCTCTGACGACTGGACTGAAATTTGTAGATTTTGGTCCAACAACGTCTCAACCAAAGATGGCTATCGGCAGCAGGGAAGTTGAAATCTACGGCGGAATTTTTGTCAGAGCACCTTTGTCTTGGTTCGTAACAATCTTCTCCGGAAATGTTCAAGTAGACGAGGGATGAGTGACGATCAGAGAGGGTGAAGTAACCTAGTTTTTCGTGTAGAAGTTATTTATTTATCAATTATTTTATGATCACACTAAAGCTCGAATAAGCCAGCTGAGATTTCAATATCTTGTTGAAGGTATCGCAATGATCGCCAGAGAGGTATCTAATAAAAAAGTTACCTGCTAAGGAAGCACTTGTATAACTTCGTGAATTCTGTGGCACAGGAAGCGCGACTTATAGTTTCAGCTTGAGAAACCACACACTTGGCGTATACGACCCCTTCAACACTGCATTTCTGTGTCTTGCTGCGAACTTCTCTAATCACCTTGAGTTGCGACATGGCTTAAATCACAATAATGAGGACTACTGCTGAGCACACAGTAAGCAATCCTGTCTTCGGATTATCAGGGGCCTACCAGTTCAGAGGAAGTTTGGCTTGGTCTATATTGCCTAGCCCTAACAACTATGACGGTACCACGACATACATACTGTGTGTCCAGCCTCATTATTCAAGCGTGCTTGAATGTAACAATATTAATAGCAACAATTGTATTAACAATAAAACATTCGACCATTTTACGCTAAAAATGCTTCGAGCATTAGTTTCTCGGTGCCAACTGCTGTAATGGCCGACGCAAGCCTAGGTGATACGGCTGAATCCAACTTTTTTCTGAGCTCTTCACTCGAACCGTTTAAAGCATACTTGGCATAGCGAGCTTTGGCGAGACAGGAGGCTAGATCAGTTGGCGTTAGCCCAAATATCACAGCTATTGAGTTGAGACCCGACGAGATTCGGGGTTGTGCCTGGTCGTTGAGAAGACCAACAAAACTAGCTTCGTTGTCGCTATCTTCAAGTCTCTCTTGTTCCTTTAGCCACGCCTTAAACCTTTTTGACACCTTCGCAGATTTAGCTAGCTCGAAAACCTCTTGTTCAAATTCAACAATATCATTTGAGTTGTTCCACACAGCGAATCCGTACCGGGCAAGAAGGATGCCATTAGGATCATCCCCGTAAGTGTTGAATACTTCATTCCCCTTGCGGATACTTCGTATCACATTTAATTCACAGAATTCTTCAAGAGCGTTACTTGAGATCGACCTCTCGCAGGCTGGTGAAGTCTGAGGTGTGGCAGCAGCTCCCGCAGGTTTGAGATCGGTTTCAAAATGTACACTTTCGTGATCTGAATGATTGAACATACATGCGCCAGGGACTAGGGATAGCTCATGGTAAGTGTCGACATCAAAGGCTCTACTCGAGACAATCAGAGTTGCCTTGAGCCAGTCTTCGAATGAAACATCAAAACCACTTTTCGAAGTAAGTTTGTGGATTACCTCCTCTGCATCATTATAGCGCTCTTTAATTTCGGTAGTATCGAGGGGCACCCAGGATTTAATATTCGTTCCCTTTAACCATGATTGCTCCTTGTGCGTCCACAGCGCGGGAATGTCAGGTAAACTACTAGAAATCTGTTCAATAAAATTGAACCATTTACTCTTTTTTCCCATTGCTCTTTCGAATATAAAAGCTACTATCAACAGTGATGATGGTCCAATATCATCATATTTTTCCAGTACATCTGCAAAAGCTGAATTTTTTGGTGATAGAACATTGCTCTTTCTTACACGGAGTACTTTATGACCAGGGTAAAGATCTTTGACAGCAAAAACACCGAGCCCACCATATTTAGATGATTTAATTTCTACTCCTTCGAATCCTGACAGGCTAAGCGTCTCCTCTGCCATGAACATTTATTCTCTGTTGAAATATCTCCTTACCTTTTGATGCAGTTGCCAAGGGTTTGGTTCTGGTCACACACACCGTCGAGCCCTCGTATAGTCCAAGATAGATGCATATAGCAATATCTTGTTTCCTCCACGAACGACCACAGTTGCCCTGATTGGACTTATAGACTACACCTATTTTTGGACCAGGAACCTAGCGTGGCAAAGCTAGCCGCCAAAAGAGAAATTGAAACTCTCGAATTTCGTATTATTCTGCTTTGATACTGGAAAGGTCCAGCTTAACTCTTGGACGTTTCGAGAATCTACTTGATTATACCCTACTTGCGAAACCATCGTGATGTACCCAGACCTCACCCCGCGCCTCGGGGCTAGGTTTAACAATGGCCAAGTATATATACATGACCGATTCGACCTCTGCTCCAACTACAACCACAATTTAATTACATTCTAAATATGTCACAACCAAGACTAACAGAAAGAGCAGCAAGCATTATTCAGAAGTCATTGGACTTGGCCCGTGCCAGAGGTAACTCCGCAGTCGTTCCTTCGCACTTACTTGCCGCCATTGGAGAAAGCGAAGATGGATCGAGCTTCCTGCAAACCGTGGTGAATACAGCCGGCTACGACTACAAAGCTTTGGAGAGAGCTCTGCAGGCCCATATCGTTCGCTTACCCTCGCAAGACCCTGCACCGGAGCCTACTATGGGCACCGCTGCGCAGACGGTAATAGCTCGCGCGCAAGAAATCCAAGCCTCCCAAAAAGATGGGTTCCTAGGACAAGACCATATATTCCTAGCTCTGCTCGATGACAGCAGCATTGCACAGATTCTTAAATCAGTGAGCTTTGACAAGGTGACCCTTACCAATGCAGCTCGTAAAATTCGAGGTAACACTAGAATTGATACCGAGCAGGCTGATTCCTCACAGCAGTTTGAATACCTGTCGAAGTTTGCCGAAGATATGACGCAAAAGGCTCTCAAAGGAGACATCGATCCAGTAATTGGGCGTGAAGAAGAAATCCGGCGCTGTATTCGTGTTCTTGCGCGACGCACTAAGTCGAATCCATGCTTAATTGGCGACCCAGGTGTCGGTAAGACTTCAATCGTTGAGGGTGTTGCACAGCGAATTGTTAACAACGAAGTTCCCACTATTCTTAGTGGTTGCAAGCTCTTTGCGCTCGACTTGGGTGCCCTAAAAGCCGGTACTACATTGCACGGTCAATTTGAGGAGCGTATTAAAGGCGTTCTTGACGATATTAAAAAGTCAGAGGATGTGATCATCCTTTTCATCGATGAGATTCACATGCTCATGGGTGACGGAAAAAGCGACGTCGCAAACCTTTTGAAACCCATGCTTGCTCGGGGCGAGATTCACTGCATTGGTGCCACCACCGCGGAAGAATACCGCAAGTTCATCGAGAAGGATGGTGCTTTTGAGCGCCGATTCCAGAAGATTGATGTCGCCGAGCCCACGGTTCCGCAAACGATTGCAATACTGCGAGGGCTCCAAGAGAGATATGAGCTTCACCACGGAGTACGTATCCTCGACAGTGCTGTGGTAACTGCGGCCCAAATGGCCCATCGATATTTGACATATCGTAAGATGCCTGACTCTGCCGTTGATTTGATCGATGAAGCATCTGCAACTGTCGCAGTTCAACGCGACTCTCGACCTGAAGAGCTTGATTCCCTGGAGCGGGAGCTGCAACTTGTAGAGGTTGAGATTGCCGCTCTAAATAGGGACAAGGCAGCTGATGACAGCGTCAAAGAACGCCTTGAAATTGCCGAAAAGCGGAAGGCAGATATACAGGAAGCAATTCACCCCATCCGTGAGCGATTCCAAGAAGAACGCAAAGGGTTGGACGAGCTCAATGATTTGAAAAAGCGTCTGCATGAGGTCGAAAACAAAGCGACAGACGCTGAGCGTCGCTATGACACTGCCACCAGTGCTGATCTACGCTACTTTGCTATCCCTGATCTTCAGAAAAAGATCACCGAGGTGGAGGAGTCTGTGAAGAACCGAGAAGCATCTCTTCTCCAAGATGTGGTCGATGCCGAGCGGGTCGCGGAGACCTGTGCTCGTCTCACTGGTATCCCTGTCAGCAAGCTCACTCAAACTGAGAACACTAAGCTGATCCGCATGGAGCGAGTTTTGAGCAGAGAAGTGGTTGGTCAACCTGAAGCTATTCGCGCTGTTTCAGACAGTATTCGTTTGAACCGGTCGGGCTTGGGTAACCCCGATGCTCCTTCGAGCTTCCTATTCCTGGGCCTCAGTGGTTCCGGGAAAACAGAACTTGCCAAGAAGCTGGCAGGCTTCCTTTTCAACGATGAAAAGATGATGATCCGTATCGACTGTTCTGAATTGACTGACAAGTGGTCAGTATCGAAGCTCATCGGTGCTGCCCCTGGATATATTGGTTACGAGCAAGGCGGAATACTCACGAATCAACTTGCTCGGCAGCCTTATTCCGTTGTTCTTTTTGACGAAGTTGAAAAGGCTGCACCTGAAGTTCTTACCGTTTTGCTGCAGGTGCTGGACGATGGCCGTATTCGCGATAGTAGTGGCAAGGAGATCAACGCAGCTAATGCCATTATAATCATGACGTCGAATTTAGGTGCGGAGGCAATTCAAGCAACTGCTTCGAGCGAGATCGATCCGGTCACACGCGAAAGAGTTGCAGAGCGCGTTGGTCAACATTTCCGCCCTGAGTTCCTCAACCGAATCTCGGCACAAATTGTCTTTAACCGTTTGAGCCATGAGTCTATCGGTCGGATTGTGGAAATTCGACTCCGTGAGATCGAGCAGCGCTTTAAGAGAAACAACCGCAATATCCATCTCAATCTGAGTGAAGGTGCTAAAGCGTGGCTAGCTCAGTACGGATATGACAAAGACTTGGGTGCTCGACCGCTCAATCGTTTGATTCAGTCCCAAATCTTGAATAAGCTTGCAGTGCTTCTTCTACAAGGCGCAGTGAAAGACAAAGAGACTGTACAGGTTGATGTGAATGCTAGCCAGAGTGGTCTTGATGTGCTTCCGAACCATGACGTGGAATCAGTACCCGAAGATGACGAAGATATGGATGTGGACGAACTTGAGGACGAACTCGACTGATAATGAAATGAACTCACTATGGTCAGTTGAATCTAACAGTCTTTCTATACTTATATATAATAACTGCTTATAGTCTCTCTCTGCTCAACATGTATACCACATATATTACCTAAAGAATACTAAGCCTATCTACCTACTACCTAAATAAAGAGTGCGAGGAAAACCGGTAGATCATAATGTGACATAACAGATACCTAGTAGATTGTGCCATGGAACCCACGAAATCAGTCGAGAAGATTGAGAAATACACTGTAGCCATGCCCCACTGCTTCAAGGCATTCTTTAGCTTGTTCATCTGTAAGGCACTCTGTATGTTCGAGCTGGTTAAGTTTGATTAGCCATTGCACCATCCTGCCGCGCCCGTCAAAGTCCGACTTAGTTACCTTACTCAAGGACACCATGAGTTCCATAAGAAGAGGGTGAAGGTCACTTTTAGATCGATAACCTACTTCGACGCCGTCGCAAAAGGTAATGAAGTTTCCGGAGGCGACTGCCGCTGCTTTAGCACCGGACTTGTTTCCTGCCTTACCAAACGAAGTTACTGATAAAGCTTCCGCAGTGGCGGGTATTCCAATTTTCAAACGATTCACGCCCGCTGCAGCTTGAATATTAAATTCGCTCACGAATGAGTCTAGATTTAGGAAGAATGGCCGTATTTGGGGATCTTGGCTCTCTTTGCTATACTGGGTCATTAAACGACTTATTACTGACTCGTAGTCATCGGCGGATATAGAGTCGCGAACATATGCACGCTCTACATGATCTATACTCACTATCAAAGAGTATAACTCTGTGAGGCCGTCGATCTCAGGACCATTCATCCATGATCGGACACGCCTGGATGGGTAAGGAAATACCACCACCGCAGCAGCATATGTTGCACATACGTACGTAAGATTAATATAAATTATATGAGATGAATGCCTACGAAAAGAGCAGCTAGATGAGATAGAGAAGAACACCCGCAACGCCGCCTAGACCAACAGGCAAAGCCATTGGTAATGCACCATTTTTAGATTTATTGGCAATTGTGCTGCTGGGTTGGGCAGTACTCGTGGAACTGGACGAGAAATTTGCAGATGAGGTGGACATCGCCTGTTGGTGCGCCGAAATCGGCGAGGTCGATGGGTTGCTGTCTAACTGCTGACGCGAACTGGTCTGCTTATTGATCGCATACTGCGACGAGTAATTGTACGCCGGGGTGACCGTCGAACCAGACACGTCCAAGATGGGGTAGGCACTAGAGACTGTGTTAAGTCGGCTGGTAAGAGTGCCGAGGTTTTGATTTCCACCATTGGAGGTGATTAGATCCGAGGCTGGACTATCCGGAAGCGTAACATTCCAGTTGAATCCACTCGAAGCGGCGCTCGGGTTGCATGTAGGTGCAGCATTAATTCCATCGAGACCAGTGAGCCATGCAGAGACATAAGTGAGAGTTGCCGCTGTGGTGGTGACCTTATCAAAAGCAGAAGCAAGATTGGTGTAATCGGGGAGCATGCTTACGCTTCCATCACTGTCAATGTCGACTAAGCCGTAATTAGAAACCTCGTTGGAGTACTCATACACAAATCCACCCGAAACAGCACTAGAAAGTGGCCCATAGATGCCTTCGTTAACTTCATCGAAGGAACGCGGCGATTTGGCATTGCAACCATATTCGGTGAAAAGAATTGGGATTGAAGATGTGTTGAATGTAGAGAGAATTTCGGCATATCCACTGCTTTGGTAGTCATTGACTCCAGAGCACCATTCATAGCTGTTGATTCCGAAAAAGTCAGCGCGTGCGAACGTGTCTTCTTCGTGGTTCCCTGTGCGAGCGTCACATTGCAAGTACTCCCAAGTTTGAGTCCTAAACTCGAGGACATCCGCGGCAGCATAACCGACAGGAATCTGGCGCTTTGCCCATTTGTTGATGTACTGCTTCACGTCGCGAATGACAGCGCGGATGTACTTCGGGTCGAGCCCCGCCGACTTTTCGTCGTTGATAATCTCGTTACCCGCGATGAACCCCATCAAGTTGGGGTAGAACTTGAACGCATCAATCAAGCCAAATACATTATTCATATAGGCCTCATTATAGCTTTCCGATGGGTCGTACCTGTTCAACGAGTTGTCAGGTGTATTGATGTCAAGAAGAACGTAAATACCAGCGTCATTGAAAATAGTCATGCATTCATCGTGATTGATCCAGGGGCTGACAGAGTAGATACGAATAGCATTTGCACCTAGCTTTTGCAGCATATACGCGTCTCTCTGGCACGCGGCTGGGTCTGTGAGAATATCACTCTGAGCAGTAAGGCTGAACCCGGATGATCCACCGGGCTGATAATCGACACCGAAAACAGTGAACTCGACAGGAGACGCGTCGATGTCTTCTTGTAGCTGGTAAAACTTATTACCAGCCGTAACTAGTGGCAGGAGTGCATTAGTGCTTGATGCAAATGCTATGCATGCCGATAGAAAGTTCATGGTATCAGTAATACTGTCGTGGATCCGGAACAAGACTTGGTGGGGATCTCAGTACTATATATCTATGGTTCCAGCCCGCAGTATCTCGATGTACCAGATCCGACGCAAGATCACTATAACCTTACCACTGCAGATAGCTTGCATGCCATCCGAACGCCGAAATGCCACCGTTAGGAACCCAGTCGAGTAAGCTGTAGTACCATGGGACCAGCGAGAAGTATAGCAATTCCACTTCAGCAACTTCCTACTAGTCAGTAGCGTTGCGATAGTTACTTCATTATCCCGTTTGTCGGTCTCTCAAAATGAGACTTAAGTGTCACCCTGCTGCTCCCACCTGTCTCACACACTCACATCAGCCTAACCCAGCATTCCGTACATCATCAGGGCATGACCGCCCATTCTATTCATTTGATCAGGTGTGGTCAGCGGGGCGATGTAATTCAATCATAGTAACCAACCACCGGACCTAAGTCTCATTCACAATGTCCTAGAATAGAATAGCTGTACAATCTAGGTAAAAGGTTCATTGAACTAGGAAAGTTGCTAAGAGCGTCAATGACTGACATATACATGGCGCTACTTCGTATCATAGTTTAAGCAGTATATATATATAGTTTAACGTCGCTCTTTGCAGTTCATGAAACAACTGAGATATTCTTTATACAAGCAGTAGTATCGGCAACTAATGTTTTTTTTATTGAGAATATTCAGAGATAATTAGAATATTTAGTGATAATTAAAAATCATTTAGTGATAATTAAAAATCAATTAATTGTACGTTGTGACGTCATATAGTACAATTGCTCTTGATAGCCCCGCCCCCTCAGGGGTCCGATTGACTGCAGGTATTGTTAGGCAGTATCTGCCGCTCGGAGTTGCTGCATATGACTCTGATTCATTCATCACCTTTAACCCCGAGCTATCTCCATATTTGAGGGCAATGATTAAGGGCAGGTGGACTAACTGACGAAAAGGTCCGGGAAAGGGTTTTGGGTACCGCGCTAATGTGGGTCGTGGTAATTGGCCCCGAAGAATAAAATGTGGGAACGCCGGTCATACAATGACGGAGACAGTTATCGCTGTACGGTGAAGTACAGTGGCCAGATTCCTCAGTGGGGAAATTCTCCAGCTCTAGGTGTAGAATGGGATGATCCAGAGCGAGGAAAAAATAGTGGTGACATCCAGGGCCTGCATTATTTTCACACTCGTGTTGTAGGCGCTGGCTCTTTCATCCGAGTTAAAAGGATCCATGAGAAATCGAGAACTTTTACCCGTGCTTTCAATTCCAAATACTTGGAAAAATATGATTATGAGGAATTAGAGCTACCTGGGAACAAACGAGTGAGTACATATGGGTTTGACAAAGTGGAACGGCTCTACGCACAGCTTACCAAATTGAAATACATAAGTTTGAATGCGTGTCTGGTAAAAGAACTCGAATGGCACGACTTTGATTTGTTTCGTAGTCTCTCCTGTTTAGACTTAGGGAACAATCTTCTCGAATCGTTCGACGACATCATTTTGTTTATCAATAAGTTTCCATCACTAGAAAGTGTACGCCTCAATGGTAATCGGTTCAAGTTCTCACTTGAGTCCGGAAACCGGAAAGAAAACCTGAAACGTTTCGGGACCAATCCCATCCACTGCCCAAAAGTCAAAAGCTTGGAGATATCTTTCTCCTCATTGGTGGACGAGGAGGCTGACTTCATTGTGAGGGTGTTCTCTTCTCTAGAAAATATTAGCCTCGCCGGGAACTTACTTACCCACGTTCCACATCGTCTCAGCACCAAATTGAGAGTACTCGATATCTCGGGCAACAAGGGCATCAAGGTAATTCCCGAGTCTCTGCCCTTCTCTCTTCAATCGGCCAATTTCTCGGGGACATGTGTGAGTAATGTCTCCGAATCTACAAAACTACCGCCTTTTGTTAACCTGCGTCGAACACCGCTAGTTCAATCACGATTAGGCACTGGTGTAATTTTCAACTGGGCCAGTATATCACAGCTTCATTGTCAACGCGTGACAGAATTGAACTTATTAGGGACAGAAGACATGGATGCTCGTACTTTCGTCATTGCTCGCTGTGGCCATGTGACCAAGCTTGATGGTACTGAGATAACTGAATTAGAACGCAACAATGCGGAAATCTACGCAATGAGCGCAGTAACTAGTAAAAAACATCCAGCAATACCTGCACGCAGATGGGATGAGTTAGTTCAAATACATGGTGAACCGGTCGGAGCGCCAAGTCGTAGCATCCAAGCACGCTTATTATCAATTCAGGTTGACAACGCGCCTGATATCGTGAGGATCGTAGGTGACGCGCCACTATACCGACTCAAGGCTCTTGTTGCCCGCGCTACGAATCAAGATGTGTCGTCATTTGAGATCGATGGCGTGACTGACACTCTTGATTTGGCTTCTGATCTGACCAAGCGGCTACTGCAAGTAAAAGACGTGATTGTCGACGGCCAGCATGTGCGAACTTTCCAAAGGTCAGACGTAAGGGTCCGTTTGTGAACTGAGTGTATTTATTGTTTAGCATTGAAGAATTGATTTATTTTATGTAGTTTCTTGTCGCATATATTTATCAGAAAGAATAAGGAATTCCCTTCCCTACAGTCATATATTTCAATATGTGTAGCCGATCAACATAGGTGCCGGGGCTGCGTCCTCAGTAGCGTCACTACCACCCACGGTCATCTTTCCGACATCGGCTTGCAGTTGCTGTAACAAATCGGCCTGCTCACGCTTCTGGTTGATGAAGTAAGGCATGGTGTAATCCTTAAGCTTGTAACGCCAGCTGATTTCCTCGATGACGTCGGGCAGAATAAGTTCGTAACAAGCGTAAAGCGTAGCGACATAGCACTCCTTATTACCGATGTCTACGAAGTAGCGAAGTAAATCCTCAGCCACCTGGGGCTTTCCGGACTGGGCGGCAGTCTCAATAGCATCCTTCCACAGCTTGTCTTCTTTGGACAATGTGATGCTCTTGTTCCACTTCTTGTGCTGAGCAAACAAATGCGCCGCGACACGGCGGAAGTAGATCAAGTCATGTTTCTCCAAGCGTTGGGCAAGATCAATCGGATCGTAACGATCATGTGCATCAACCGAGGAACGTAGTGACACATAATCTTCCTCCTCGATAAGCAAGTCATGGTAGGCGTTGTTCACCGTCGAGTTGTTTTGATCCTGAACCGCGACAAGGAATGACTTGATCATAGGCAAGTTGTCACTCTTCTGGAACATACGAACGACACGCGAAACATCAAGACGGGGCGTTAGCACGCTCAATAGGTCCGAAATGAGCTGAGGCTGCTCGGCCATGTAGAAGCTGATTGCCTTGTAGTAGATCTCCAGATTAGACACCTTGACAATAACCTCCTTGAAAGACGTGTGCTCGAAGGCGTCTGCACTGTGTTCCATCATAGCAAGCGCGGCATTATCAAACTCATCGTAGTGGCAGTAGAGGAAGACAAGTTCGGGCCACAGGTGCTGGTCTTCAGTGGCACGGATGACCTTGGGCATATTGATGCGCGACCAGAACAGGCTCAAATGCTCCATGAGTTTCTCCGGTACGAATTTAGCATAAACGACTGAAAGCTCTGTGAAGATACCCATGTGGGCACGTTCAAGCGCCAGGCCCTGTTGAAGTAGTGAGGTTACCTCATCAATTGCACCCAGATAGATATACTGATCAACAACGTCGCGCAGTTCCTCTGCATGGACAATCAGGCTCAAGCCACAGATCTGGGCAAGGCGGTACTCCTTCTTAGCGACGCAAACGTCAAAGACCTGGCGCCATACCTTAGTGGAGCTGGCTTTGCGCGCCGCGTCGACGGCGCCCTGGTAATCACCGATGTGTACAAGTGTTGAAGCAAGCTTCGCCCAGTTAGAAACAGCGGTGTAAACCTTGCGGGCAGCCTCGAAGAGTCCATTAGAGTAGAGCTTGTCACCTACAGTGTCCAAATCGGCAACGTTGGAGCCGTCAACAAGCTCGTTAAGCTCTGCCTTCTTGCCCATTTGAGCATAGCTAATAATCAGTTGGCCATCGACGGCCGGCTCACGGAGGGTCTTACGTGCCATGATAAGGTAGTCGACGAGCTCACTGTCCTTACCAGAACGCTGGGCAATTTCAATAACCTCGCTGTAATTGCTAGGGTCATTGGCACGAATGTACGACTTGATTGCATCCGATACACGCAAACCAGCAAGCTGGGCCTTGGCTAGGGCACTCCACAATTCTGCCTTGTCGTGCTTTTCGGTGAAGTCGCTTGCACGGTCTAAAGACATAAGGTGGTCAGTTAGAACCTCAAGCGCATCCAGAAGGCGGTCATTCTTAGTAAAAATCTGGAGAGCTTCTTCATACAAGCCATGCTCGATACAGATCTTCGAAATCTCGTCCACATTGTAGTGATCAAGGCGCTCGACTAGATCGCTAACCTTGGATTTCTGAGCCTTTATGGTCGTAAGTACAAGAAGGTTCTGAAGCGAAGCATTGTCGGAGAACGGCGAAGGCTCCAGAATGATTTTCTCGAGCAGTTCAATCAATTCGTTGGGCATGTCGGCCGCCATGAACGCTTTGACGATGATAGAGACCTCCTCCGGATTGGGGCTCTCAGGCACGGCCACACCAACCACCTGGTCGACAAGGTCGCGACGGTGGATGCTCTCGCCGTTGAGGACAGTAGTCCACAGCCCAAGATCAGCGCGCTTCACAAGATAACGCGCCTGGTGCTTGTACATAGAGTTCTCGTTGGTGATAGCAACAAGCTCAGCATCATTGCGGCCTTTCTCGTAGCAGATATAGGCCAAGTAAGGGTCACGCGATTCGCAGTACTTACCCACAACCAGCGTATTGTACTGGTCGTTTTCTTTCAAAAACTTTTCAGGGTTGTTATTGCTGTCAATGTAGACCTTGGCCAGGGCGTCGTAAACAGAAGAATCGGCTGCACCCTGAGCAATTGTTTTCTCAAGGAAGGGCAAGAGCAACTTCAAACGATTGCGCTGCTCAACCTCGGCAACCAACGCGGCTACAGGAACCTGACCCATTGCAGAATCCAACAACGACTGTATCTTGTCTTCATCACAGTCCACATCGATCAAACCGGCGATAACCTGAGGGGTGGCAGCAGAATTTACCTGCTGGACGTAAACCTGAATGAACTGGAACTGTTTGTTCTGGTACAAGTACAGCACCAATTCGTGAACGTAGTTGAAACGGTCAGCTAAAGTGATCAGAGGTAGCTGATCAGCCAGCTTAGCATCCTTCAAAAAGTTCTTAACCTTCTCAGGGTTATAAACATTGTTCGTCGAAATGATGCGCTGGAGCTCGCTAAATTGGCCAATACTGGCCGCCGCCTGAATGTATTTGAACACAACGATGGGGTCATCAGTAGAGTTTACGATGGACTGCAGAAACTGATAAATACCATCCGCTGACTTGACTTCTTCAAAGAGTCCGATCAAGCGTACGGCACCGACCAGCTCAGAGTACTTAGCTGCAATCTGAACAACCGTTTGAAGGTTGGCACGTACGTTTGCCTTAAGCATTTCACGCAGAAGATCAACAGTCTGGTCAACAGTAAGTTGACCAAAGTACGTTACAAGCCAGTCTACCGGAATCTGAGAGGCGTTGGGACCAGTCACTACACGAATGATGTCCTTCACATTGTCGAAGTTCTCTAGTGCTCGCATCGTCAGACCAGCCTTCTCTGACAGAGTGGCCACACGGTGGCGGTCATACTGAGTGAACAGCTGGTTGCTGAGAATAGCGTCGGCGACCTGCGGAGCACTAGCGAGGTTGGCTTCAAGCAAACGTGTCTGCAAGTGCCCGTGTTCAACCTTGTTCTCCTTGAGAGCATCTAGCAGCACGGCAGTCGCCTGCTGCACAAGGTTTTGGCTCAAGAAAATATCGGCCAAACGCTCAAGATCAACCTTTTCTGAGGCCTCCGGCGAGTTCACAAGTTGCTGAGCAAACTCAGACGCACGGTCGGGGTTGGTGCGGGCAATCGATTGGATAAGCGCCACAAAGTCAGGCTTGTAGTTGGCCTTCTTGGAGTAAGGCACGATTTTATCGAATTCACCCAATTCGACGAAGCCCTGAACCACCTTGAAAGGAACATTGCCAGCTCGCAGGTACACAGCCAGTGACAGTGTAGTATCGAAAGGCTTGATTAGATCACCCAGTTGCTCACTGGCGGTCAGCTTATTCTCGCGAATCCACTTCTCGAGTAGCTGTTTACGACCCTGCTGCAACACGGGTGTAGCAAGGTCCACACTCTCAATGGCATTAAGTGTGCCACGATCCAGCAGACTACTAAAATAAGTCAATATCGGTGTTGCCTCATTGGCAGGTGCCTGCAAGGCCTTCAGTCGCTGAATGGTAGCAGGGGTTCGCAACAATCCATTGGGCGACGCCGCAGCTACTTTGGCGGCTTCAGAGTAATTGCCCTGAGACAATAGCTGCTCGAATTGCTGCGTATACAGGTTGTCAGCTCCAGGAAGACCACCGCGGGAAGCCAGTGCCAACGCCAATGTAGCGTTGTTCAGCTTTGTCAGAGCATACTGCACAGCTGTAGTCTCGTTAAGCTCCACGCTAAGGACTTGACCTTTACGGTTGATGACCATGATACCTTTGCCCTCGAAGGAAGTTGCCGTGAAAACTGGATCCGAAGAAATGCGGTTCATGAAAATCACACTACCGGTCTCAGCATCGTAGAGATGGATGAAACCGAACTTCGTGATCACGTAGATAACACCATACTTCGGTGAAACAGTCAGTGCGACCGGGAAATCAGCGCCGGCTTCAGCAGGGAAGTAGACATCAACCTGGCGCTTGGTGAAGGGAGCAACACCGTCCTGGTGATCAATCTCCACAATGTGAAGCTTGGAACTATCATCGCTACCTCTGTTCACGAATGCGAACAAGTGCCACGAGTTAAGCTCTCCAAAGCCACCGGCGTGACCCTCAAGAGCTTGCGAAACGTTACGCTCCTTCGAATACAGCTGCATCTTACCTACGATACGGCCACCTTCACCTTGGGCAATACCATTAAGTACAAGCCAAGATCCCGCAGCATTTTGCTGCAGATTGATGATCTGCGTGCCAGCCAGCGTATTGTGACGGTCAGTGAGCTTCTTGGGCGAAACGGCACTCGGGTCCGAGATATCCCAAGTGTAGATCGCAGTTTCCGTAACCAGTCCGAGTACAGTTCCGCTCAGCCACTTCCAAAAAACAACATTCTCGGTCAAGATCGAGTGCTTCAAGCGAGCCTTGGTATCCAAGTTCACCACCTGAAGAGTCCGACCTTGTGCGCGGAGGGCTAGGACCTTACCAGTGTCACTGGCACTGCCGGGACTGATGATGGCAGAATCAGCCGTCATCGCTCGGCGGGTCACCTCATTGTCCTTCTCGAGGTCAATGATTGCAACCTTGTTGCCCTGGTCAGTAGTCTCACGCACACATACATACTTGTCGCTTTCAAGCGTACACGAGTTGAAAGCAACAGCAGACTCTGGAACATCGAGTGACAGGAGCTGAGCATGCTCCTGAAACTTGATAGGTAGATCTGACATTGACACTTCGTTGTATTGTGGGATGGAGAGTTATGAGGGGGTTCTGGAGCGGGGTTGTTGTCCATGCCACCTCGCCAACATTGGTCAGATCCTGGGTAGAGGGTTGTCCCCTTCAACGGTGTCAGGTGATATCGCCAGAAGATCTGCGGCTGAGTTGTTGTCTTGCCGTCTAAGCGAACTTGCCCCAACCTCGACGTGAGCCACGCACTATGACATTGTTCATGCCAGACTACTCATCACATAGAAAAAACATCGGCACAGCTGTAGTTGTGTACTTATAGATTATATCTAGGCACACTTTCCAATATAAGTTATTCGACATAAATTTGACAGTAGTTGTATGAGCTATCATCTATATGATCCTCGCTAACCACTGTGTCGATCACGTGTTATCATTAAACTGTTGATCTGTAGCGTGTTCCGATTGACTAGCGTCGTAGGAGGTAGCCTCTCGATTCAGCCTTTAATAATTGCTGATATAGATTATCCGGGCAATGTTTTGGTCCAAACAACCCCTTTTAGAAGAAAACTCAGTTTCACAAGCTCGTGACTTCCTTGCAATCGAGCGCAACTTCTTGGTAGGGATCAGAACTTCGTTCACGGTTCTCCTAGCTGCCTCGGCGATTCTTTATACTGAGTCAAATTCGTCCAGCTTAGCTTGGTACGATGTAACTCTAGGGAGCTTAATGCTTGCAATTGCCATTCCGTTGCCGGTAATTTCGCTACTAAACTACTCAAGTTCATGCAAAGGTTTTTGTGATGACACTGCAGAAGTGCATAACACATGGTGGCTAGTGATCATAATATTGTTGATGACACTGCTCGGGTTACTATCAGGAGTAAGAGATTACGTCGCAGCGTGATTTTTACCGTCAGCGGTGAAGGATGAAATTATATGTATATACAAGGATCAGTTATTTATTTCAAGAGTGCTCAGGAAGAGGATATGTCTTGCGGCCATCTGGCAAATGTCTCACTCTACGAGCAGGCTTTTGGTCATCACGAGCGGCGCCGTAATGATAACCAACCTTACCAACCTTAGCGTCGGTAAACCGAAACAGGTGCCTCTCGCCCTCAAGCTGCTGAGCAAAGAAAGACCGTACCTTCTTGGTCTTGTTCGTAACTTCTGTGTTGACGTTTGCACTCGCCTCGACATCTGTCAGCTTATCGAGAGTGAGCTTAGCAGGCTCGATTCCCAGTACTTCGGCTGCATCAACAGGGCCAAATGGCTCCGATTCAGCAATAGTCTGAAACATTTGCGTACGAGTCTCCTTGGGCATCGGGATTTCAGTGAGGTTTTCAGTGGCAAACCGGGGAACTCCGGCCTCATCCGTGGGTATCTCTTCGAAAAGAGCGGACATTACCTTGGCCAACTTGGAGACGTCCTTTCGTACATGCTTAGAGTGGGTTAGTATTCTGTCCATGACAATATACGTATGAATTAGGCCCTTCAGGACACAAAGCTATTGATTGACATCATTTTGTACCGAAAGCAGATAGTCAGAGGAAAGATGAAATTTTTTGTGAACCATGTTGATGTCTTAAAGACTAATCGTAAAGCCATCACTCTATCCTTCTTCTCAGCACAATTAATGTGAACCTAACAGTCAATATGGTCCGTTTAGAACTCGATGCTGCGATATTAAACTTACCTTTTGAGGTCCTTCGAGGTTTTTCTCGAAAGATTGACGTGCAATGTCCAGTTTCACGATTGCATCAATGCGTGGTACGCTTATACCAAAGTTAAAACTGATCTGCTGTAAGCTTCGGCCCTCGGTGTGAGCTTGGAGAAGCGCTGATCGTAGTTTAGAGCCGATCTGGCGATTAGGCTTTGTGTAGGGATTCTCTAAGAACGGCTGCCTGGTTTCAGAAATGTTGTTTTCCGCAAAAACTTCGGGCCAGTCCGTAGTACTGCGGTCGACCTGATGTTTAGGACGAATGGGATAGCTCGGTAAAAATGCTCGTCGGCGGTTAAACTTGTGATATTCAGGAGTTCTAGCCAACGGGTTCTTCGTATAGAGACCCTTAAAATTCTTTCTTCCTAAAAAGTTACGCAAATCAAGCTGCGCCGAAGTAGTCATCTCTTCTTGGTTATAGTTCGCGATCGTAAATGATTCTTGCGTAAAAAAACGAAGCTGGATGATGAGGTTGCATGATACCGTTAAAGCTCGTGGGTAATCGACATTGAGGTCGGCTGGGGCGGGCATGGTGCGGTGTGTGTGTGGCTTAGGGCCACAAGGAGTCAGGAACTGTTAGTAGAGAGGCACTAAATACTATAACTCATGTAGTTAGAACTTATTTAATGACCGTTTTATTTAGGAGTGGCCATAGTTCTATGGACTGGAACGTGTTGGCTCTGGCATACCCAGAAGTAAGTGGCCCTCGTGATGTCTCTCCGTGATGGGAAGATTGAGGGACCTAGCCGTGGTAGCAAACGCTATATTATGTTTCTACGTTGATAGTGACGACTTATGAAAAATTGGTAGATCATAGTAGAGTACCACTTCAATGACGATGCTAATTGTGTTACCCGATATCTCTAAGTAGTCAAATCAGATCATATCCAGTTCAGAATCTATAAGGGTTCCCAGAAATAGTAGATCCTACGAGCCCTTGCTTGAGTCCTGCCTCAATCTGGCTGTCCCGTGCGGCTTCAAACTCTCTTCTATCCTCATTACGAATCTTACTCAACTCTTCAAAGTCAGTCTTAGTCCAGTTTTGTTCAATTAGGATCTCATTCCGCTGGTCGCGCTCCGGGTCAATACGTCCAAGTAGAGCCACGGTCTCGCCGCGAACTATCCACACTCCAAGTTGTCTTTCTGCCCACTTTCCCTGGTGAAAGATGCGCTCGACAGCGTCCTGGATCACGAGGCTACCAAACTCGTCATAACTCCGAAGCACACCAATAATAACTGTGCCGTCGCGAAGTGTGAGACTTATGCGTACATCTGCAAGGTCAAGAAGAAGCCCTGCAGTTGTGAAGCCCTGAATCGGCGGCCCATCGAAGTCAGGCAGACTCATAAGAAAGTTGTGTGCCGTGAAAGTTGGTGAAATCGAAGAATCATAGTGGGCGGCGTACCCTACGTCCAGCCACGGGGTCCTGGCGGGATACACACTACTACTCTGTAGATAATCATTCACTCGCAATCATATTGACTGTGACGTTAGATAGAGAGCGCAATATATAACTTGATATAATACATATATTGCCGTTAAATCTACGCAAAAGTACGCGAGTAGAACGTCTCCCAGATCTCGATAGCTTCCTTCTGCGTTTCGATGGTGGTTTCCAGATAGATCTCCACTGCCTGTCTAAATTCCTGGATTCTTTCCTCATCTACCCGATTCATCTCTGATGCAACCAGTTCGGCAATATCCAGCGCCCTCTGGCGCAGCTTGCTCTCTGTTTCATCCGCTGCCGCAATGTCTTCCTCTAGAGCTTTTCTTCGGTCTTCTTGAGTGGGGCTCTGCTTCTGCAAGGTAGCCTTACGCTTGGCATTTTCAGCAATTAAATTCTGTGTTTCAGAGAAGACTCGCTGGCGCGCATTCACGGCGTCTCGAATACTGCCAATTGTCCGCGTGTGTTCCTCCAACGTGTACTCCAGAGTCAAGAGATTCTGTTGGCGCTCACGAGCGTAAATGGAAGCCAGTCGGTCATGTACTTTACTAAACGATCGCAAGGTTGAGCTAAGGCGCTGTGTCGCCTCAACTTCACTCAAGACGTGCAATACACTCGCTAAGTCGCCCATGGACGCGCTTAAATGCTGACGGTTGATGCTTATTGTAAGCAAATCCTTTGATGCGGCTCGTAGATGCGATTCCATAACATCTAGCGTTTTCCGCACATCCACCGTCCAAGGGTCTGCTTCACCTCCTCGACTCAATGAAAGTGCCCCGGTGAGAGACCCGATGAATCCAGCTCCTGCATTACTCGAGCCGCCAGTGATTCTCCCACTGTCACTGCCAAATTTAGCATCTTCTGATGCATTTCTGGTGTGGCGCTTCAAGTCCTCGTCATTGAGAAGGCGACTCCGCATGTAGTCATTAAAGTCTGGTGCCGTTAAAAATGCAATGAGATCAGGGTCTTTGTAAAGCAAGGTGTGAGCACACATTTTGCGGATCGTAGACTCCAGAGCAGCTCGTCGCTGCTGCAAAAATTCCTTGTTGAATCTTCCCAATGCTTGTTTTTCGGGAACTGACGGGACCACCACACCTGGATGGTTATGAACTAGCGTCCGGTACAGCCATCTGAAGTCACTATATCTCCGCTGCTCAGCTGTATCTTTAACTTCGTAAGCTTCACAGTCTGTGCTCAACTGCACCGTGTATTCAGTATGGCTGTTTGTCATGTCACCGACGAACGCTGGGTCGCTGACACTGATTTCAAACTTGCTATCGACCTTGGGATGAACAATTGGTGCTGATTTGGAATCGTTCACTTCACTCTTGCGACCAATAAGAGTTCCAGAGTCGGAGCCTGCGTTTTTAAAGGTTCCCGCTGAGTTTAGCGTGGAGGGTAGTACATCGAGAGTCTCAGCGCTAGTCACATCTGCCGAGGTGATATCAGTTTGAGCTCTAACAAGAGATACATCAGATAGATGAATAGTGCTGGCCGCTAGCGGATCAGTGTCGGTGGATTCCACTCTGAGCTTTCCGCTGCGATTTTTCTTCGGGTTCGGCTTTTTGGTGCGGTTTGGTTTCAGATATCCTGCATTCACCGGTTTTTCAGGCTCCTGTTCACGATTAACGGCCAATTCACTTTCCGATTGGCCGTCCTGTTCCGCGGTGCCTGCACTTTCCCCGTCGTTTTCGAGCGGAGAAACCAAGGGGGCAGAATTATACCCGTAAGGGTCATATGTATTCACATTCAGAGATGTCGACTCTTCTCGATTCGAATCGCGCTCTGAGTCGCCCCATGGTGAGGGATCATCCCCAGTATTAGTGGTAAAGTCCGGGGCCAGTGGTTCCTCCGCTTGGCTGGCCCACGGAGACGGTTCGTCATCATAAAATCCCGACATAAATAAAGACCTTGTGCTTAGTGTTGAATCGGAGTAAGGTTTGTGCCAATGCAATCGTAGCGCGCAAGCCTTATCGATTCAGGTTTGTCAAAAGGATGGCCGAGGTGGTCCGTGTAGTCCTTAGGATAGGGGCTTGTGCCGGTGGCAGCCACGGAGTGACGTTACATTATCCTGTGATCAGCACCTGCCCCAACCCGTCCCAGTTGTGTGTGATGTGATTATTGGGCTACCGGTGTTCGGCAACGTAACGGTGCGAGTGCGTATCTTTTAGGACATTAGTATAGATTTGTGTACAAAGAACTCAGTACGATTTAATGTTAGTAATCTTGGGCAAGTCATCGGGTGGTTAGCCTACCACTCTGAGAATGATTGGCGGTAATGGTGGCGACTCAAACACATTCTAGAAATTGGCCCCAAAAATAGCCCATGTTACTTGTATTCTCCAGTGAGACTTATAAATTTTTTTACATTAGAGCTTTTATATCGCTATGGCCAATGAGAGAGCATCACAGGCTAGAAAGCATTTCCTTAAGGTAGCTGTTACTCTCAAAATCGGTTCGATGTTTATCGACTACTGCTCGGAGTCGCTTGACTTTACTTTCCTTTGGTTCATCGGGTTTAGTCCCCGATGCCCATTCTCTCAACACCGACTTCAAAATGTTATTTCCTTTTGCGATATCTTCAGTCGTTGAGGCAGTTTGATCTAGTTTCTCCATTTCCGAAACCCGCCGTTTCGCCATTTTCACCACCTTTTCGGGAAAGTGTACAACCTCTGCAACATGAATTCCAAAGCTCTGTTCTGATATGCCTGGCTCGACTTTGTAAAGAAGAGTGATATCATCGTCATTAGCGTCAGAGCTATTCGCAACAACATGCAGGTTAGCGACTTGAGCGTACTTGGTTGACAGTGCGGTGAGTTCATGGAAGTGGGTCGCGAAAAGACACCAACACCCGATAGATTCGATAATGTGCTGAGAAATGGCCCATGCTAAGCCAAAGCCGTCATACGTGGACGTTCCGCGGCCAAGTTCATCAATAATGATCAAGCTTCTCGGCGAGGCTGTTTTCAGGATGGAAGCAGTCTCCAGCATTTCTGCCATAAAAGTTGAAAGTCCTTTCAGCTGCGAATCACCTGCACCCACGCGGGCGAGGATCGAATCTACGACAGTTAGCTCGGCGGAGTCACAGGGCACGAAACATCCAATCTGCGCCATCAAGCAGATCACTCCAATCTGGCGGATGTAAGTACTCTTGCCGCCCATGTTGGGACCCGTAATAATGTTGAATTCAGAGTTCTCTCGCACCATGGTGGCGTCGTTAGGAATGAAGATGATGTCAGTCTGTGCCTCCATGGATGGGTGGCGCGCCTGCTCAAGTCGAAAGTTCTCTCCAAATTGAGGCCGAGCATACGGGACTCGGGCAAATGCAGAAACATGCGCGAAGCTCATTATCACGTCCAGATGAGCAAGAGTGCTACTCATGGGTCCCAGAACTGGAAGATAAGTTGAGGCGATGCTCACCACCTCCTTTGCTACCAAACTCTGTGCCTTGTTGTACTTTTCTCCCAGTTCCTGGTGTTGCGACGCAAGCTCACGCAGTCGCTTGGTAGTGAAAATTTGGCCTGCCTTCTGTGTTTTCAAATCTATAAATTCCGTGCGACCACGCAGCACTCCCGCATCTGTTCTAGTGAGTCGGAATGACCAGCCCAAAGTGGGGTTATTCTCGAGCTTCACCTTTTCTGTGCTCAACTCGCGGCACACTCTACGCAGCTCCGTGTCCATTTTGACCTCAGTCTGAGAGCGCCGCTCCTTCAGATCAATCAACTGTTGATCGAAGTCGGCTCTCACAGCATATTCATGACGCTCCAAGGCAGCCAGATCTATGGTAGATTCCACAAGTTCGATGAGTTTCGCTAGGTCTCTCTGCGCTGTAAGGAGAGGTAGGGTATAAAGAACATTGATTGATGGGTTTTCGGCTTCTTTTAACTCGTCTGTGAACTCAGGCAACCGTACTGCGAGGTGGTATATACGCACAACATCCTCAAGCTTTGCCTTCGATGCGTGGAACTTCCGCGATATCTTGGCAAGGTCGGGAACTGCGTGCATCAAATCATCTTGGATCCGACTCCGCAGGATAGTGTTGTCGATGAACTCTTGCACCAGACCTAGTCGCTCTTCGATGGCATCGACACTCATTAATGGCTGCTTAAGCCACTGTGCAAGTAACCGTGATCCGGCTGTGGTTTTACACTGGTTCAACAGTCCAAAAAGGCTCATGGATTTAGCACCATCTCTAGCCGAGGGCATAACGTGGAGAGCGCGGAGTGCCGAACTGTCCAACCGCATGTACTGCTTTAGGTCGTGGTCTTCAATTGTGAAATTGCCCATGTTGCCGCTTTGAGACATGAGACCCAAGTACTTCACAGCGGCTCCCGCCGCTCCAAGTGCAGTATCCCAGCCAAGTTGAGTCTGCAACTCCAGTTTGGATCTGTTTGTCAGTCTCACCAAATCGAGCTCTACATCCTTATTGGAGAACTGCATCGACTTACGACGAGTCACGAGAATATCCAGGCGGTTCATCATCTCCACGATGCGCTTGATATCGGGAGATTTGTCATCTTCACCAATCAAAAGCTCCTTTGTACTGAGCTGGATTACAAGACTCTCCAAATTGCTGAAAAGGTCATTGTCAACGAATTCAGATAGGCCCAATCGGCGCGATTCCGCGTCGACAAAGCAGACACCGACTCTACGTTCCCCCGTTACGCCACCAGATAGCTTTACGGCCACAATAACGGGTACTTGAGTAGCGTTTGTCCCGAGCAAATCCTCGACAGCTTGCAAATTACCCGGAGAAGCTTCGCGCGGGCTAGATCTCCACTTCGCATTTCGCCCGCCGGATTCTTGCTCATACACTTGTACACGCAGGCCACGATTCTGTAGAGCCTCAACCAAGAAGTTTTTGAATAGAGTTGTGTTCATTGAGCACATTGGTTTTTGGCCCGATCCAATCTTTCGGAGCGCTGATGACGTGCGGTAAACGGTTTGTGACACAACTTCGGCATCTCCCTCAACAGCGGCCCATTCATTTTCCTGACGTTGAAATATACGGATGGTAGTATCATCTGCTGCAGGAAGAGCTTTAAAAAAGTTGAGAAGAGCGTTCTCGTCGTCTCTTTTACTCATTTTCGCGTAGGTTGAAGTTGAAGACGCGTCGCGGGGTAAGGTGACGACTATATTATATTTATGTTATGTGGTACCCCTTGCCCGTTCGGTGCGAAGGAAACCCCTCGGGTAGGAGGATCCTATGTGATGATTGTGAGCACAATATATTCAATGTCCGGAATCGCTGGAACCTGAATAAGAATATTGGATTGTCTGGTCAAGCAAATTTGTTTTTGCAGCTCACGTGTTGTCTGCTCAATAACGCCATGCGTTAAGTCCAGACTGAATGGGGGTTTAGGTGGGTAATAGTAACTTATGTTTGTCATTTAACTATCGCATGGTTAAACTAACACCACTAAAACTTTCTTAAAAGTACTTACTTAAATAGCAATGTACCCACAGTATAGACTATCAAGCTGCGTGATCAGGACGCGCTTTCGTCTTCCTCGCTCAAGGACTCCAATAGCATGCTCATTTTTGGAATCATCTGCTGAATGCCCTCAATCTCTGATAGTTTGGTGTGCATGAAGTCAAAACCAAAATATGCATAACCGCTCACGGGTAATAATTCTCCGTCTAAGGTTGGGAGCCGCGGATATCTCTGACTGATATGTGTTAGGACCGTATTCCGCGCCTTCATCATGCTTGATACTCCCAGTGCTTCAGCTATAGTTGAGTGTCGTTTTTTTATGGCTTCTTCCTGAAGATCATTACTGTGCGTCGCTTCATGGACCAAAAGGTCGCTTCCTTGTCCTATTGTGTCAGCGAAAAACTTATTAGGTCGTGAGTCACCCGAATAGCTGACCTTAAAGCCGCTTTTGAACGTGAAGCTAGCATTGTATGCATAGGTGCAGTGCTTGGCTATGCAAGTCGATATTTGCACATCTCCAGTATCCATTCCTGAAGTAACAATGGCCTGTTTAATGCTAGCTTCGTCCCTAAACTCGGGGGTCGAATACCGATGGCCAAAACAAACATCTTCAAGGTCTACAGTAGTGACGTAAATTCCCAAGTCTTCCGTACATTCATCGAGCTCTGCCCATTCATGCACAAAGGAATGGAAAAACTTTGGTGCCGCCAACAGTAGCTTTTTGCCGTCATTTTTAGTTTGCTTCCGGCGGTGGATCCAATCTCGGATGACTTGTAATCCGCCCAAATGATGATCTGCATGCATGTGGCTAACATAGAGCATTTTTAGATCATCAAGTATTTGGTCTCGTCCGTTGGGCCCATACATTCGACCCAATGTATTGGATGTACCTTCACCTGCATCCAAGATAATTGTACCGTCAGCAGTTCTAACCATCGTGCTCGAAACATTACGGTATTTAGATGGCGCTGAAGCGCCAGTTCCCAATGTAACGACTTCTGGCTCCATGAGTTCTGAGGCCTGCGTAACTTTTAGACCTGCTGACACGGTTTCATCAATGACGAGCTCTACACGTTGATTGTCCGTTTTCTGCTTCTTAGGTCGGTTCGTGGAGTATTCATTTGTTAACTCTTTAGGTTCCACACCAACGCCATCTAGGGCCCGCAGTACTTCAGCACCCGGAAAAGGCAGTTCCTCGAGCGCCGGCTGAGAGAATAAAGGTGAAAAATGATTGGGAAACTCTTGGCGGAATATGCCCTGGAACTCGGCAAGGGCAGTAAGTGTGTTGAAATTCGGCGAAGTCCTCGGGTGAGACACAAAGCATTTAGTGTTTGGTCCACTTACCAGATCCATAAGCCTGGTCACGGTTGACACCTTCAAATCCACGTTATCACCGAACAAAAAAAATACAGCTCTAAGGTCAGAATTCGAGTCCGCAACACTTTCTTTAAAGCTTGCAAACTTGGTCACCGCCTCTTCTACGTGGGTCATTTCTGGCAAATCAAGCACCAGTAGCATCGCAGGAATTGGCGCTGGTCCAAGAACTTCATGCGGATGAACTTCGCGATCCGTGCCAGGGATCTGGATTGATTGGCCATTACTTAGTTTGGAATAAGCAGAACCCCGTGGTACACCAAGCATCTTGGCCTTTTCAACCATAAACTTACCACGCGTTGGCTTCATGTTAATTTTATAACTGCCACTGTCAAGAATGGTGATCGGTGATATTTCGACGTTGTCGTCCGAGTAAGTTTCAGAAACAGCGACAACGCTAAGAGGCTTGTGAAACGTAAAATTATCCCAAGACTTGATCATTTTCGTTGTCTTTTGAAGGGGCTTTCCTGGGCCACAGTGAAGGGTTCCAACACTGGTTTCTCGATCAGCTAGAGACAGGAGCATACCGGGCACTCCTGATACCGATTCCCATTGAATCTGTCCTGTTAGAAATAACCCACTGAGTTTTGTGGTCTTTGTCTTCGTCTGGGCTAATGATCGTTGGAATCCCTCACCGATCCGGCCGATCAAGTATTTTTGGCCATTATTGGCAGTCAAGTAAAGCGCTGGTTGTGTCACATCCAGAGAAATGTGGGTTAGAGCTGCGATATGTGGTTGCATTTTGGATACCAAATATTTCATGCGTTTACCTTCCTCGATTCCCTGTCAGGAATAAGAAAGGCGTATTGTTGCGTTCAAAAATTTACCGCCTTGTGTATACACACCCTCGCCCATTCAACCACGACAGGTGCGCGATTGAAAATCAGATTCATCGTGATTCATGCAGCAGTTGTGTGTATCTATAGGTATAGATATTTATAATACATTATTTTGATTCATTCTTTGAACTACGAAATCTTCTTATTAGCGTTCACAAAGCCAGTGCCCTTCATAAGCATTAACAAATTCCCCGACTGATGTTCATCATTCTTGAAAACGGCATGCGTATTAGGCCAAAATTCTGCGATGTCCTTGAGTAGCAAGATGATGTTGCTATCGATCTGCTTGGATCCCACCAATACGCGACCTAAGTCTTCAGACCCCAATACCATGAACACAATTGCTATTGGCAGCTCGATTCGTCCCATACATCCTCGCAACGAGATTTCGCAAAAGAGTCTCTTTGCAGCAAGAGTTCCCAGCTCTTCTGGAATAGTTCCCTGACCAGCAGTGGCCTGAACAGCAACTGGCCAACCAGATTTTGTCTCAGCCACCAATGTAACTCCAAAGCCCGGGCTATGTCCACTTTCTTCACCCTTGGTAACATCTGAATAAATATAGGTATCGACACCACTCGATTTCAGGCTTTCTCGCGCCTTATCAATGAGTCTGTTTAGCGCCGTCGGACTCACCCTTGTCGAGTATGCGACACCTCGTATTTTGTTAACACTGATCTCATCAGTGTAGTGAATCGTTTTCGGCTGTAAGATTTGATTCGGCATAAATAGTATCACCTGGCCGCCACCTTTAGGTGCAGATCCACGGCGTACGATTCGCAACTCCGAGCGTTCGATGCCAAATTGAGCCATAGCTGGGAACAAAACTGTTCTAATGGCATCCACGCCAATATCAAGGTCATCCACAGGTGATGTAATGCCATTGAGGGTAATATGCAGTGGTTTTTTTGCAAACGGCCCTAATAACAGTAGGGGCTCGATTAGGTAGCCTACGCCTCGTGTTAACGGACAATTGAAAGTATGAGAGCCACCAATTATAAGTCCAGGCTTGTATATGACAGATGTTCCGGTGTATGAGATTTCAATGACCGATCCGTTCGTAATACTTTCCAAAATACGAAGGAATGTGACTTCATGGTCCCGCAGGCCTGGGTTTTTATCGTCGGAACGAATGCTAACAATTCTCACTGGCTTTCCAGTCAATGTTGACAAAGCTAACCTCGTTGTAAAGTTCTTGGGGCCCGACAGAGTAATCATGGTTGCTGTCGGAGATTTTTCACTACTACTGTTGTCAATGGTGTTGGAAAAAATTAAAACCAGGGTAATCGTAACCCTTGGGAGACCGCACCCATCGATCTGCCATGCCAGTAACGTGATTGTCTGATCCAATTATGATATAGATATGGAACGATAGGTATATTTATATATACGATAAAGACGTTATGATCTTCATGTGAATATCTGTGTACTGTCAAAGATAGCTTCGTCCAACAACGTGGAGTATCCACTGCTTGAACCAAGAACCTGTGGTCCTTTCGCAAATGGCGATCTGTCAACCTTGCAAAATGTACCAACGTCAGGCAGCTCTCCTTTCAAAAAGTAGTCTTTCACAATATTGTCGATGCATTCACTCGGCTGTGAGCTGGAACAGTGTCCATAGCCTGCACGGCGAACACTTACTGCGTTCTTGAAACCATTCGCCATCTTGTCAGCATAGCGTCCTGGAGTAACTGGGTCCAAGTCATTGCCAAGGCTAAGTATTGGGAAGCTTGTGTTGGTATCAAAATATCCATCATATCTTTCAGCCGCACGCGCTGGCCATACCCCTCTACACATGAGGCCAATCTGACCGAAAAAGTCGGCGAAGTGAGGCGAGTCTGTCCGTACATCAGCGATAAAATTCTCATAATCATGAATTTCCCAAACACCTTCACCGGGGTCTCGGAGGTTATCTCCACAAGCTATCTGCAAAAGACTACGGCCATAAGGAATAGGCCGCGGGGAAATAACAGCTGAGAAATTACCCTCCGTCATGGCGGCGTGAAGCCCCTCTGCCAATCTGGGCCATCTAGACGGCGCGTACATCGATGAGAACATCTCCGAAATAAAGTCAGAGTATCTGTAGATCTGAGGGGGCGTTTCTAGGGGCAAGATAGCTGGGTAGTACTTCAACTGATTTCCCCATTCCATCACTTTCTCCTTGAGTTCACCAGAGTGCTGAGCTAACTCAGCCAGCTTGCAGTGATCTTTACCGATATCAATACATTCTTGGAAAAATCCGTCCAGTTCGCTTTCAATGTCCTTGAAATTGTCTGACCAGCGGCCCTGGTAGTAATTCTCTATATCAACCACACCATCAATGATCAATCGGTTAATATCATCGGGAAACATAGCGGCATATGTGTTACCCAGGACTGTTCCATAGCTAAATCCCCAATAATTCAGTTTTTCATCACCCAGTGCGCGGTGCAACAATTGCATATCGCGAACAACAAAAGCACTGCCCATGAATCGCAAAAGGTCAGAATCCGGGTGGTTCTGGCACAGTTCGGCAACCAAACGCTCTTGGGAAATGGTATATCCCACCTCGTGTTTCATTATTCTAGATCCATGCTGGCCTGGTAAACCATTGGCAGCAGTAGTTGCCAAAAACACAAGTTCGTCGAGATCGTCAGTAAAGCAGGGAACCGTAGGCCAAGTCTTGCCTACGCCACGAGGATCAAAAGACACCAGGTTATATTTCCCTTCTAGTAATTTGTCAAGCTGTGCTGCAAGGGTAGAGCCCTCACGAGCGCGACTCAAGAAGTCCAGGCCAGAGCTGCCAGGACCGCCAGGATTCAGGAGGATTGATCCCATCACATCCTCTGTACGAGTTTTGCCTGCACCTGCAGGAAAGAAAGCAACTGCGATAGACGCAGACCGAGGATCCGCGGGGTTAGTATAGTCCAAGGGCGTAACGATGTTACCGCACTGAAAGGGCATGTCGAGATCCTCGCACTTAGTTAGCTTTAGCTCACCTCGCTTTGGGGGGTTATTCCTGAAATGAGGCCAGCTGACATTTTTGAGAAAAGCCCACAGGAAAAAAATAAGTGCGATTTGCTTAACATACGACCACCACTTATATGACCTTTGCGAAAGTTTGACAGCTTGAATGAAATCTTCGTCCCCGCTTCTCTTAGAATCAGAGCTATAGTCGTGCATATCCGGGTCGATTATGGCCCTTAAATATTGATAGCGCGTCTAGCCTCTCGACTAACGTTCGATATATTAGCTACCTCCGTGTTACGTCAACTTACGGCACCCCAGGGTACGGCTGTAAGATCGGACATGACATATGCCTGATCCTGATTCAGTGATAATTGCGATGTATCATCGGTGTGATAGTATACGAGATTTCATTCGTTTATATCAAGTACAGTAGTATTAAGAACTGGGTTGGATCTCTAAACCAGGCATGCGCTACACTGCGGCGTACCCCTATATACTGAGTTGGAACCACAAATGGTGAAGTAACTTTACAATCATCATAGTAATATATCAGATGTTCGCCTGATAAGAAGCTAACGAAGTTCACATTTGCTTGCAGCTGTCCTTGGAAACCACATTGTAAACACGAGGCTACCAGTGTGCCCTTACCACCTTGAGCCATATAGTGTGGCTGCTCAAAATGGCCTATTGCTTGGAACAGATCAACGCCTGCAGCGGCGAGGCACAGGGTTGACTCGAGACTCTGTAAAACTGTGACCGAACTATGTCCAAGAGGCAGTCTCCAATGCCGTCGGGGTCCTTCGATAGCCGAGTAGGTTCTCCAATCGAGACTTTAGGAAATACGCCGCCACTAAAAAGAACGAAGGAAAACAACTCCGCCCCGAATGCACCGAAACAAGATATTGACCCGGAGCAGATGGGAGATGTTCTTAACGCTGCGGGCGTCGACTTGAGAGAGGAAGAAAGTTTGTTAAGCAAAGGACTACTTAGTGAGCCTGGTGGATTAGCTGGAGCAAGATTGCTACATGCGCCCAAAGATGGTGACTACCGAAGCACCCTGCTAAACAGCGGCTACCTTCGAAGAAGGATGGCCACTATTGCTGCAGAACAAGGGCTTAAGTTATCCATGGATGCCGGTATTAATGCAGGAGGCATGAGCCAAGACGTGATTGGACTCATTTCGACCTCATGCGAAGAATGGTTAGGCAATCTCCTGGAAGAAGCCGCGACGTATTCACGACACAGAAGGCTCGCCTTGAACCCAACGAAAGCTAGCGAACAAAGCGAGGTTACGAATGCTCTCAAAGAGTTAGTGAAAAAGGACAGAGATGAAGAAGCGAAGTACAACGCGCTAAAGGCTGAGCTTGGCCTGGTCGGCGAACCGGTCGACAAAGACAACGAAACAGATGTACAAAAGGCTGCTAACGATACTGCGCGAATCATGGCTGCCACTATTGGGCGGAAAAAGAAATTCAGTTGGATGACGGACGGTCCTGCTTCTGGCTCAGCTCTTGGAGGGCGTGGTTCAGTGCGGCGATCGAATCAAGACCCAAATAAGTTCAAAGAGATCAAGGAAGAAAACGGAATAGTAGTAAGGGATCTCTTGCCTGCATTAGAGAGAAAGCACATGGGTGCGAAACGAGCTCTTGTTAAAGGCTATGCAACTCTGAGGAATTGAGGTGATGCGAGCCTTCTTTAAGAGGAAATGCACGTGAGGTGTGAAGAGGGCTATGACGTTTTTATACTAAGTTATACTAAGTTATATATACTAAGTTATATATTGAGCATATATTTATCCAACGTTGATCTGTTTTCCAGCAACGTCTTGAGGTGTAAGGGCCATGAATCGCCCCATCCGATCGGTCGTTTGATCAGCCCAGTTGATCAGTGCCCATATCTCCTTTCTAGCGAATCGTACGTGTAGGGTTGGGAAAAACGCGGTTGTGTAAACAAGTTGGCCCACAACACAGAACACACAACACCAAAATTCAGCGGTAACATCATGTTTGATCTCGCTGAACTCTACGTGTCATGGACGGAGAATCCGGACGCATTCTGGGCGGATGCTGAATCGAACTCAGAGCAATTGCAGCAGTCACTTACTACCGATGCAGAGCTGCTACTGAAGGAGGAGGTCTGGGATGACCTTGTAGTCAGTGCGTGTCCCCCTCCTGACGCATCATACAACAACGAAGCTTTGGACTGGGCCACTGTAATTGTGCACTTAATGCGGCAATGGAGTCTTATCGCTGACAATGCACCTCGCACTGGTCAGCGAATGGAGGAGGCTCGAGAGGCTCTGGAGAAGCTGCTATTCCTCACACGAATGCACCTTGCACGCCTTGACAGTCAAGTTAAGAGTTCTGCGCAAGAGTCTAGTCGGTCTATGGATAACGCAATTAGCCAGCAGATCAATGAGCTACTTGGGGCTGTGTCGCGCACATTACAAGGCGGCATAGCAGCAGCCTTTCCCGCCAGCGCCTCCACACGACGGTCTACGCTAGCCATGCTGTACCTTGATCCTAGCTGCGGCTTTTTGCAGTACTCTTCTGTCATGAAAACTCCGTCAGTCGTGCGCGAAATTGTGCGTGTCGTGAGCTTAGGTGTGAAACTCCAACAGCAGGATGTGGTGGCGCGCCGCAAGCTCTTTCAGCTTCTAGTTTACTTTGACCACTCGGTGCCGGCAATTGTCGAGATCCTCAGAACTCTTAGTAACGAATTCGATAACCGTTCTCTTGCGGAAGGCGTGCTCCACGACATCGCTATAGAAGCTTCGGGCTGGACAGACACTCAGAATTCAGCAAACGTCTCTCGTGCCAAATCGTTGAACACATTTCTCTCAAGCATGGGTCACCATCTGCCCAGCATTGTGACTAGTAATTTGGACTCAATTTCGATGCTTATCGGGTCACCTGTGCCCCAGTTGCGCCAAGCAGTCCTCGATATGGCCCCGCCTATTCTGCGGGCTATTTTGCATAGTGAAGGTGACTTTGAGGGTCTTGATGGTGTGCAAAGTGCGCAGTCTTTCGCTGCATCTACGACAACACCGGCAGCGATGGCAGCAGGTCAACGAGAGACAGCTGGTATGTTGGCCTCCGATGCTGGCTCTGCAAGCAGTAACGGGAGAGAGAATGCTGAAGGTGAAGTAATTGATGAGTCCCACCCGGATCAGCGGTTAGCGCCACTTCAACCTGCTTTCAACCTTGTACGGCTTCTCGAGCTGCGTGTAAACGACCAAAATCACTTCTGCCGCGTTCGGGCCGTGCAAGTGCTTACAGGATTGGTGAAAGAACCTGCATTCATTGCACGTCGCCCTATATTTTCAGAAGTTGCTGTAATCAAGATGAAGGACCGAACGCATCTCGTACGCCGCCAGGCAATGCGGCTAATGAAGGAACTTATTTCGTCGCATCCCAAAGTCATGCATGAAAACGATCTCAGCCGCAAAACGTGGGAAGCGACACATGCCCAAATTACTGCACAACTCGAACAAACAGAACCTGGTGATATTCGAGGCCAGCTAGAGGCTGCACATAGCTTCGCTACCTACACATTGGCATTTCTCGATGAGATAGACAAATCTATGGTCCTCGCGCAGACGCTTCTCCAGTCGAAATCGAGACTTGATGTGCTTGATGCCATTGAGCTACTTGTGTATGGCGATGCATACAGTGTTGAGTCTAGTAAAGCCGGTATACGCAAAGTGGTACATCTTGTTTGGGCTAAAGTTGACAACGATGAGAACAATACTGTCATCAATGCTGTGGTATCGACATATCGCGATCTCTTTATGACTGCGCCACCGCATTTAGACTCGCGCCAAGCCGCACAACTGATCGCGGATAACCTGATAGCATTCACCCTTGAGTCTAGCCATAGTGAACTTACGTCACTCGAGCGGCTCATCACTCTTGCTGTTGAGCAAGAATTCGTTGCCCCTAGTGTCATGAGCCGACTGTGGGGCCTCTATCAAACTCCACTCGAGATAGCACCTGAGTGTCGAAGGGGAGCTGCAATATTGGTTAGCATGCTGACACTAGCAGATAAATCGATTGCAAGAAGTGGTTTCAGCACCGTTATAGAGGTTGGCTTTGGGGAAAGGGGCAAAAAAGACTTAGAGCTTGCGGCGTACTCCTGTACTATACTGAAGCGCGCCATGGACTCCACCGGCGAGACGCAACGCTTACCTCCGACATATGAAGCCTTCTCCAAGATAGTTGACTTCCTTGTTGTGCCAGTTCCGGCCGAAAAATCGATGCACTGGACTAAGATGGCTAAAGAGGCCGTGGCAGCGATATTAAACTTGTCAGATTCACCGGCTAAAAACTATACAGCCCTCATTGTTGAATATCATGCCCGTATATTTGGTCATAAGGCGGAGTTGCTCAATGACACTAAGCGGTCACAGCTCTTCTCTCAACTGATATATCTCGTGGGTGAGGTCGCCCTGAACCTCTCGGTATACTTGGATCGTAGTGAGGTTGAGTTCAAACGCCGCAGCGATGCGGCTAAGCAGGCGCAATCTGAAACTGCCACGGAGGCGGAGCAGGAAGAGATCATGATGGCCGGCGGCTCAGGTTCAAATGAGGACGACTTCCAAGATATTATCAAAGACTTCCGCGAAGATGTGATTCTCTACAGTGACCGAGCTATCCTTAAGCCCTTTTCGGGTATCGTGGTAGAGCTCTGTAAGTCACATCTTCTTGAGGCTGAAAATGAAGAAAATATGGACTCCAGTTCTCCGAGTAACAACTTGCTGGTTATTGGTGCAACTCAGACAATGGCAAAGTTTATGTGCGTCAGTTCCAAGTTCTGTGAGGCTAACCTCGGCCTCATGGTAGAGCTTATGGGCAAGCATCACAATAGCGTGGTGCGTTCAAACCTGGTATTGGCTCTTGGTGACATCTCCATTTGCTTCAACCGCCTTATTGACCAGCACACAGAGTACCTATACGACCGCCTGAAGGATCCAGACCCAATCGTACAGCGCACATGTATTGTTGCTCTGACATTTCTCATTCTGGCGGGTCAAATCAAGGTGAAAGGTAAACTAGGCGAGTTGGCAAAAGCCATGGCTCATCCCAATCGAGAAATCGCCAAGCTTACACAAATGTTCTTCCGGGAGCTCGCTTCGAAGGAGAATGCTATTTATAACGGTTTCCTAGATATGCTGTCGACCCTCATTGCTGATGAGGCATTATCTGAGGACAACATGCTGAAATCACTCAAGTTCCTTGCAAAGTTCATTACCAAGGAGCGCCACATAAAACAGATGACCAACAAACTCGTTTCAAGGCTTCCGCGTGCCATATCAGAGAGACAATGGCAGGCTTATGTGCAAGTGCTCAAGAACATGCCTAACAAGCTTGAGGATGATGTGCGCACGCTAATAGCCGCGGGATACGACAGAAACCCCGGTGAGAGCCGTGATCGTAGTACTATATCTCCGGAAGATAACATTCCTGGTTCACCTGAGCCGAATCGAATGCAACCAGACGAGGAATTTAATATCGAACCCCATCAGCGCCAAGAACGACCCAAGGCCGTGCGTGCAGCTGGAAAAGTTGACAGGTCGACGAATAAGCAGAAACCCCCGACGAAAACTCAAAGAAGTAAAGCTGGTAAACAGAGGGGCAAGAAGGTGGTAATTGATGATGGATCTGGCTTAGAAGACGAGTCTATCGCGGAATACAGCTCGTCATCAGAAGTTGATGATGTCATGACCATTTCTGATAACTCGTCTTCAGATGATCAAGCGGAGATGGTCGGTTCTGATAACTCCATGGAGGTTGATTCTATTGAAGTTGAATCCCCGCCCCAGCATTCTGCCAGCGTAGGCATTATCAACACGTGAGACCACGATTTATATAAAGAAGTTTAACTTGAAACTCTTTAAATTTTACACGGATAATTAATAATAATTATATGGCTCGTTTCTGATACAGCAGAGCTATAGATCCCTTCACTTTGGCTAAGCCGAAGCAGGCTTAGGTCCCCGGTTGCTACGTCTGGGTCGACGGAACCGCTTCTTTTCAAGCGGCTGGTGTGACTGAACTACCGTATCACGAGCCGCAGCAATCCCAAACTTGTTTATTCTCTTTAGGCGCAGTTCCAGCTCCGTGGGATCGCCACCGAAACGTTTGGTACGCTGAATTTTCTTTTCAAGATCACCCACCACTTTTTGAAGGACATCTTCATCGCTCATCTGCTCTGAGATCGTGTTACCACTCGGCTCCGCACTCTCTGCCTCGATACCATCAAGTGATCCAGCTGCCTCTGCCGCCGTGTCTTCTGCTGCTGAAACCGATTCCTCGGTGATTTCCGGTACGACAGGCTTAACTTCGAGCTCTGCTGTTTCCACTTCAGGAGCTGTTTCGGTAATAGGTTCCTTAGGGACTGGGACCGACGTCGCGTCGTTTTCTTCCAGACGCGCGATCAACTCCGACTTGGTGCCATTAAGGCTGAGTCCTCGCTCGCGGAGAATATCTTTTAGCTCGTTAACTTTTGACTGAGAGTAAGGCTTTGAAGACATCGTTGATTTTACTCGGTAATAAGTCCTTCCTGGTGCTGTAACCTACCACTACTCCAGGATTCCTAGACTCTTCGTGCCTTTAACTGCAGCTAGGGTTCTGGGTATGCACATGCCATGGTCATGTAGGTGTGATCCATCGCTGTCCTGGGCTGGGTCGGTCGTGTGATATTGGGAATAATAATAAACGCTTGTAATACTATCACCCTGCACCCAACGAGCTACCGCATATGCCATTCGGCATATGCCATTCGGTGCGTCGCAATTCATCGCTCCCTCCGCTCCAGATATTGACTGCATGTGATCAGATGACAGGCAGAAATTTCTGAAATACACACTTAGATGTTAGCGTGCTGGCTACAGTCAAATATCTTTTAGTCCCATCTCAGTTCGTCATTATACTTAAATCGGTGAATAACAAGCTATTAATACAAAGGAGCGCACTCCTCTGCGACAACAACTGCAATCCTTCGTTTTCACATATGGACAACCCTACTCCAAGTCACATGCCTACGGTGCTTTTAGATCGGTCTTGGCCTTACCCCACAAAACACCTTCAACGTTAGATTCTAGCGTCCAATTGGCTTCACTCTTTTAAGTAAGCTAACCCGGTATCATAATCATCTCTCAAAGGATTTCGGTCTCGAGAAACTGATAAACAAGTCACTGGAGACTATATAATCCTGATCTCTTCTACAAATGCCTGTTCTTCAGCTTATTGACGAGGAGAAGAAGTTCTCCCCCGACGTAGCTTCGTTTTTCGCGTCGCTTAAGATCGATCACGCTGGGTTGGACTACGACATTGTGTCAGTATTCGGATCTCAGAGCACAGGAAAGTCTACCCTTTTGAATGCACTATTCGGCACGGAATTCGGTGTAATGGACTCATCGGCACGAAAGCAAACGACCAAAGGTATCTGGATGGGCGTCGAAAAGTTGCATAGTGAGGGTGTTAAAGGAGACAAGCCTCTTCTAGTACTCGATGTGGAAGGCACTGATGGCCGTGAGCGTGGCGAAGACCAAGATTTCGAGCGTAAGTCAGCCTTGTTCGCACTGGCAACGAGCGAGATCCTGATCATCAACATGTGGGAGCATCAAGTGGGACTTTATGTGGGTGCTAACATGGCATTATTGCGCACCGTTTTTGAGGTAAGCCTTTCCCTCTTCCTCAGTGGCAAAGGTAAGCTGCAACGCTCGCGGCTGATGTTCGCTATTAGAGATTATATGGGAGTTACGCCGCTAACCACTTTAGCATCAACGCTCACGGATGATCTGAAACAGCAATGGACATCAATTTCGAAACCTGAGGGACTCGAAGATGCTCGTTTGGAGCAGTTCTTTGACGTGTCATTTGTAGGATTGCCAAATAAAGTCCTGCAATCCAACGAGTTCGCCACCGAGGTTTCGAGCATGTTGGGTCAAATCAAATCCAGTTTCCATCCTGAGTACCACAGAGGTGTACCCATCGATGGCTGGCCGCTGTATGGTGATCATGTCTGGACACAGATCGAAATGAACAAAGATCTTGATTTGCCGACTCATCAAATTTTAGTGGCACGTTTCCGATGCGAAGAGATTGCTAACTCAGCCTTTGCGAACTTTGAGAAGTCACTTGGTGACCTGAATTTGCCGTTCGGTGACCCAGTCGTAATTGCCAACTTCGGGGAAATTTTACGGACCCAGCGTGCCAAAGTACTAGAAGAGTATTCCTCGATGGCCAGTCGTTATCATCAGTCTGTCTACAATGAAAAGCGTCTCGAGCTACTGGGTCGCGTGGATGGTGTACTCACTGCCTACTTCGGTTCTCAGTTGAGTGCACTGAAAGCTGAAGCTCTTGTAACCTTCAAGAGCCAGTTGAGCTCTATGGATGGAAAAGGGTCGAAAATGTCAGTTCCCAGCGAGCTGACTTTCAAGGATCGGGTTTCGGCGGCTGCAGCCACTGCACGAGCACAGTTCTCTTCTGCGGCAGCTCAGGCAGTGATTGATCCCTCTTTCTTCTCTTACCACTCACAGCAGGAAGAACTGGACTACGAGCTTGAGCGAGCGTCCGAACAAGCTAGAGAAGTTGAGCTACGCAAGCTCCTGAAACGTGCCTCGAAGCAGATTAACTCACGGCTTGACTCTGTCGAGCTTCATTTCGACAGATACCCCCATGAGGTTAAGCACCCCTGGGATGCCGTGCATGAGTCATTGCAAACGGCTATTAGCAGTGTCATGGAGGAGTACCCTCACGAAGGGCTGGGTCTAGGTGGATCGCCTGAGGAAGTGCGAAGAGCACAGATGTTGTTCGATAGTGAGGCCTGGCGAGCGTTCTCCACGCGTGTCAACCAGATCACGACGCCAGACTTCGTTGTGCAGAAGATGCGTGACCGCTTTGAGGACCGTTTCAAGTATACTCCGGATGGACTCCCTGTTGTGTGGTCCCCTGGTGACGACATTGAGAGTGCGGCTCTGAGGTCGCGCCAGGCGGCTCTTTCCCTAATCCCAGTGTTCAGTGCCGCTACTTTGAGTACCGGTAATTGCCTCGTACTTCCCGAACACATTGCTACTATCTTTGACGAAAACGAGGAGGATTGCGTTGACTTTACTGTTTTGCTAACCCAGCAGCAGCAACAGGATATTGAGCGCCGCTTTAACCGCATCGCTGATAGTGGATTTGTCGAAGCCAAGCGTTCCGTTATGCAGCTAACCACCAAGATTCCCACGTACATCTGGGTGATCATTGCCGTGTTGGGCTGGGGCAAGCTGATGACGGTTCTGCGGAATCCTTTCCTCGTAATCCTGGGGTTACTACTCGGTAGTGTTGCTTACTTTGTTCACACTGCGGGAATGACTACTCCAGTGTTGAACATGGCCCAGTCCTCATTTGAAAGGGTGATGGTCGAAGGCAAAAGCTACTTGCGCGAAATGGTTCTCACTGAGGAGGACAGAAGACCCCGTCGAGACTATGAGCCCAACTCAGGTCGTGCGTCGCGCGGTGACATTTCAAGCCGCAGTGACAGTCCTGAAAACAAATCAGAGCGTTCTTTCACTCATTCTCGCGAGTACTCTGGACGTGCCTCAGCGTCGACAGATACCTCTAGCGACAGTGAATCTGACGTGCCGATTGCCTCTAACTCAAAGTCTAGTGACTACAGTTCTCTCGAGGAGAGAAATTCGACAACTCGTGCTGCCACAGACGCTGCTAAGCATCACGTAACTGCCGAGCCTGTGGAGAATGACAACATTTCGTCAGATATCTAAGTATAAATTAACTATCTCTATAATTCCGAATAATAAAGAGCACATACCGCGCGCCAATGATTTCACAAAATGGGCAGATGGTCATAAACCCTCCGCGGCCTTTGAGCTGTGTGATACCTGAGGTAAGGCACCGATAACACCAGGGTACAGGTTAATAGCGGATGGGCAAACAACTCCAGTGACGCCATCCGAAGCCTCATAAGGGGTAAATCAGTGAGTCCTTGTGGCATCCTTAAAATATGTGGAAAATGTCACAGTATGCTTATTTGGTCGCTATCGGACTCTCTACAGCATCAATTGTTTCTGGTTTCGAGGTACTATTCAAGCCTTTGCTGATCAACCGCGTTGGCCAGTCGATTACAATGTGGACATTTCGAACTCGTAACCATTCTATTCAGTTTCCAGACCAGCAAATATGCTATAACAATCAGCTGTTCTGTGCTAATTGGAGAACTGGTTCGTTTTTGCTGACCCTTGCTCTGATCTTCGAGATATTGGCGATCATGGCAATCGTTTTCAGTTGGGCTTTACATCATAGAAAAAAGACAGTAGTTGTCGTGAAAGCTCTGACTTCATCCTCTGTGTTAGTTTCTCTGTTAGGAGTTATGTTCTTTCAGCTTTCATATCGTCAGGTCCACGAAGTGTTGGTAACAGACCAGTGGAGACGAGACACCGGTTGGATCTTCATGTGGATGTCGTTGATAATCAATTTTGTTCTTTTTGCAGTTGTACTACAGTACGGTCATTTGGTTAGACGTGATTCAAGGGTGGTGTTAGATGACTGGACGTCGTCCAGCTATACGGATGGCACCGGCCGCGTATATGATAGCGATGACAGCGACGATGACCTGATCTTACGAGATGACGACAATATCTCTGTTCCAGATGATATTCCCAGTGAACAGATTGACTTCTATATCTTTAACAAAAGAGCGAGAAGAGAAGAACTGGCTCGACGAATGAGATGAGAAATGAAATAAATGATCGATGCTGATAGAAATAGTATTTATATCTGGATCACCAAATTACGTGAAATATCTAGTTGCTGTCTCTTTGAAATGTTATTTATGTACACGCATTTGTTTATGACACAAAATCTGGAGGACCCCAGTCTAACATTCATGGGCTGACAGGACCCTATCTTAATGTGGCTATATTTACACGCAGGCCTCGTGTCTGGTCACGGGTTATAAACCATCACAGAAACCCTGGCAGCACCAACAACCCAGTGTGAAACGACAGAGAAACAGCGGTTGCTCGATAAGTGATACAGTGATACATATTTACCACGTTGAAGTTCGTTTAGCCGCTCGTGACAAAAGAGGTTCATCATGCTTCCTCCAGATTCCTCAGTCTATGACATGAACGAAGAATCGCCTTGGTCGCAAAGTAATCGTGACGAGCTTGAGCCTGCTCCGGAGAACCGATACCTGTCTAATGCTGTAGAGGAAGGCCAACATTTTGATTCAAATCCCAATCACCGCAATTCAGGATCATTTTCTATCAGTCCAGTCCGTGTACCTAAGTCGGAGGCGGTGCTTTCGCCGATTCATGAGACTACGCCGCCGCAGCCGCGCTCACCAACCCCAGGAAGCCATGCCTATCAATCACCGTCATTTGCATCCAATCCTAATGATTTGGGCCAAGTACCTGTCCTCTCACCACAGCATCAGTATCAACAGGTTGAAGAGGAATTTTATTCACCCCATTCGTCACCTATCCGTGATGGCCCAGACCCACAGAGTCCCGTGCTGAAACGAAGTTTCTACCTCGAAAAATCTGTTCCTGTACCCGGAGAAGGCTCAACTCCCGAACCTCATGAAGTGCAGCATTTGGCTGATGAGTCGTTGGGCCTCATTTTTGATGACGACGACACTCGATTACCGCCTACTCATGCCTCTCCCAGTCGCCAGCCGGCTCTAGAAGCCGATGTAATCGCCATTTCATCCCCTGAAATGGCGGAGAATGCGGATCGTTTGCAGTCTAATCAAATCTATGAGATGTTAGAAAGTCAGCCGGATGAGTCTCTCGACTCCGAGCTACCCGATGAATTGATGGCTCGCATTGACCTCAATGATGCAATTCCAGACATTCTCCGAGAGCGGCAGGTTTCGTATGGCTCTCGTTCAGTATATCCGGCGCCAGTTCCGCATACGCTTCTACGACCGCCGAAGCTAAGCCGACGCCACAATCATTCTCGTAGGGCTTCAGTAGACCTCATGGCGCCGCCAGACTGGAGCAAGAGTCCCATGCTTACCGAAAACGGGTTTGAATTTGTTACAACTACCGGCGATGGCCTTAACATCACGTCATATATGGCACCAGCCTACGTCAGCGATGACGATGACGATGTCAATTCCGATCGGGCAACAATTATGAGTGACGATCTAGACTGCTTTGAGGATGAACAAGACGAGGGCCGCGAGGAATCAGACTCCGAATCAGTAGTTGGAAAGTCTGAAAAGCGTCGCAGTGTCAACTGGATCAAAAATATGTTCAAGGCGAAGCCAGACAACGTGGATCCTCTTGACGAGGCCGGGGATGCGTACGATGACAAGGAAGCCAGTATTCTCCGCAAGCAGATGGCAGTGATTGACGATGACCTGGCATTTTCCCGCTTGGATCCTGAAACCATTCAACGACATGCGCAAATGTTCAACGCAGGCGGCCTTCACAGTAGTATCGCACCTCGTAATGGCGGACCCACTTCACTTATTGAGGAGCTTGAAATTCGCAAGGCAGGAAAACGTGTGCAACGTCAGGTATTTTTCCGTGAAGTTGCTGAGATGGAGCGCCAAAGACAGGAGGATTCGGCGCGTAACGAGTGGGCGCACCCTGCAAATTTGGATTCAGTACGTCTGCAACCCACCCTTTTGCAAATGCAGCACATGGCACAGGCTGACTATGACAACCGTGTAAAGTGGCATACGAGAGCCATCAACCACAACTACATTCAGGAACACGCTAGTGAAACACTTGCCCAACGCAGGATTCGACTGAAGCAAGAACGCCAACAGCAGTTGACCGAAAGCAATCCCCGCGTCGAAGAGACTCTCGCGCAACGTAGACAGCGTCTTCGCCGAGAACGAGGCATGCATTCATCAGCCGCGTCCGTATACACCACCGACACTGCATCTATCGCTGGTCACTCAATGTCTAGGGCACCCCTAACAACGGGCCTTTGAAACTGTGAGGACCCAGTCATGACTGATCACAGAACAACCCGTCATAAAATAGCATAATTCAAAGAGTATATTTCAATGCAAAATTAATTATATAGATTACATACTATGCAAAGCTGATGCTGGTCATGCTATGTGGGAGTGGGGGTTATAAGGAGGGCAACGCATCGCCAGGGCCCCCTCAAGTTCAGCTCTTCGACTTGTTTCCTGTCGCAACAACTCCTTAGTTCTCACCAAATCGGTGCAGACTAACTCCAATAGTTGCGTCTGCTGCATGAGTCGCCATTTCAAGTCTTCTTCTTTGCCGGAAGACAACGAATTCTGAACAGGAACTCCGAGAGCAGGTATCGCCGAGATTGAAGGCTGGTTGTAATTAGCGTCAGTATCGGCCATATATGCAGACAGAGGCGGCCACACCGGTGAATTAGGTAGCACCTGTGCTACTCCCATCATTGCTGATGTGGCGTTCGGTTCCAAGTTCGCAACAGATGGTATCGACACTTGCGGCCGCATATTCTCCGAATTTTGAGGGTTGGTTGTGTTCTCACTCACCTTTTTGGGTGGATTGGGGTGATAATTCGAGTACTCTCCGGTAAGATGACCTATAGCCGCATCGAGCGTAAAACCAGCCCTTTGAGTAGAAGAATGAGTGACCGGGGGCTGGAGTGGTTTATGAGAAACCGCAACCGGTCCGCTCATAGTTGCTAGCCTCTTTTTTGACTTACAAATCAAATTCTCCGGTGTTTCTAAGGTTGGTGCCATTGGCAAGGGCAGCTTGGGTGAAACAGACGGTATAATGGCTTGTGTTGAAACAGGAATGCCGGGAACACAGTTTTCTTGGCCTTTGTTGTTTTTTTGAACGGTATATGGATACTCTGGTTGCTTCTGTTTACCATGTACAATATCAATATGCCTCCGCTTCAAGTCTCTCTCTCTAGCATAAGAAACATCACATCCAAAGGGACAGTAAGCTTTACCGACCATAATATCTGGTATGTAGTTCCACGACGTGATTCGGGAACTTCTGGCGGATTGTCAATAAAGTCTTGATATATGATAGATGTGGTGGGAAGACGGGTGAGTCTGGGCTCGGTGGTTTTCATAAATCCCAAAGCTATACTGGCGCGACCACCCCTAACCCAGGTGTGGGGCTTCGGGGAAGACTGATCCTTGAGAGCTTAGTATGCATATGTCGTCGGTTACCCTGGGCATATGTTGGTACCCCTGTTTATTTATGAGCTTTAATTAAGCGTGCTAACTGTTGCAAAAACAAAAATAGAGGAAACGTGTCTAGAACGTGTCTAGCACTCAAACCATAGTGAAACTAATGTTTGGCGTGGTAGCTGTAATACTAGTGACACTCCTGATCACCTACCCGTCACATGTGGCCCGGGAAGCAGTGAGTGCAAGACTGAAGCGGCGCTATATGTTGGCATGGATCTTTGGTAAGTTGCACGCCTCTGCATCAACTGTACATTTACTAATTACACGCTCCCATACTACTGGCACTGAGCAGCTTTCTCTGTATCACTTCGGATTCTCCCCGGTAAATATTGCTACAGAACTCAGAGTCCAGAGCGTTTTGACTAAGCTCTCTCAACTCCAAAGCTTACCGGTCGAATCTACAGAGTCATTCGCAGTGCTAAAAAGTGCATCACCGTCAGGCCGCTTCCATGATCTTGGTTTCCAATCAGAGGAACCTGCTCGAGATTTTCGTGGTGCAGGTCACTTGGGCCTAGTTCTCCTGAATCACTTCGCACAACAGCAGAATTGCTCATCTATTATTCTAGAATCAGGGTCAGTATCACTAAATGAAGAGAGTGCGATAGATGTGGCCAAGCCATGGTATCCGATGGCCCTTGTATCCATCAGATTGAGCCTGAAGCTCTACGAGATTCTCAGATCGGAAAGACTATTGGTACTCCATCTGCTCCATGCGAGCGATATATGGAATGACACCGAGGAAGATGCGTGGATGCTTTCACTAAAGTCCATACATACGCAACTGCTGGACAAATTTCACAAACAATGGATTGATGCCCGCCTCAATGGACATATTAACAACTATTTTGACACAGAACCGCTGCTCAAAACATTTGAGAATAGCTTGCCGAGTCAGATATATCTTCTGTGCAGCGTAATCAAACAAATTCAGTGAGAACCTACAACTCAAATCTCGGTGTCGCTCCATAGCATTTGGTAAAACTGATCACAATTCAAAAAGACAGAGACAATGGATGTAAGGTATCACACGGAGAGAGTATGAAGACATAAGATTAATTCGTATGTGTAATATTTATATTTAGTTCTCCTCGACAAGAGCGCGGAAAGTCTTCGAAGGCTTAGTCTTGGGCTCAGTGGCCTTAGCAGAGCCAAGCTTCTTGGCAGCGTAAGCCTCAGCGTAGGGGTTGAGGCGGTACAGAACTTGCTTGTTCTTGAGGGGGTTACGCTTCTGGGGGTTAGTGCGGGCAGTCTTCGCCTCACCCTTGGGACGAAGGACAGACTGAATCTCAGAAGAGTTGATCAGTCCGGTAACATCAGCGTTAGCGACGATGTTGTGGGGAAGCTCATAGGCGACCTTGCCCTTCGAGCTCCAAATCTCGTCAAGCGAGTTGAAGGCAGCCTCGGTCCAGATGACGAAGCGGCCAAGGTGCGAACCAGGGGCCAGCTGCAGAAGGTTCAAAGCAGAGACAGGGCTGACCTCGACACCGGGCACGTTGCGGAACGCCTTAACGATACCATTGTCCTCCTTGTAAATGACAAGGGGCCCACGACGCTGAGTGAAGCGACGGCCACGGAACTTACCCTTGCCAGCACGCAAGTTCTTGCTGCGAATGACCTTTGCAACGTCCTCAGCAGCACCAACGGCCTTGAGAAGAGCAACAGCCTCCTTAGTCTTGGTAATTGACTCAACCTCGGAGCCAACAACCAAGGGCACCTCGGGGATCTGCTCGACCTTGTGACCACGGGCGAGAACCAAAGGGGCAACACCAGAGGCAGCGACAGCAGCGGCAGTGGCGTAACGCTTCTCGTTCTGGTTCACCTTGACATGCCACTTGCGCCACGTCTTGGTGGGGGCAAACATACGACCGGAACGGCACATGTTACCGAAGGCGGCTTGACCAGCAGCATAGGTACCGGAACCGCTGACACGGGGAATTCGGGCAACAGCACGACCAGTACCCCAGGATTCGGCACTGGTCTGCTCACCAGCGTTCGAAGCGACAGCGTAAGCCTGACGCTTGTTCTTGTTCATACTTACGAAAACAGAGTGAACAAGATCCAGACGGATAGGAGTGCTGAAGATAGCGGGCAGAGCGGCCGTGGAGGCGGCATCGGAGCCCTTGTAGACGGAAACCTGAGGACGAGACATTATGTGATGATGAGAGATAGAAGAGCTGTTAATTTTTCAGATGTAATGATCCTGTGTTTAGGGTAAACCGGCGCCTCACATATCTTCGTTGGTACCGCCTGATACCGGACTTCTGGTTAGCTTAGTCACCTTGTGGTACTCACCGAGGGGAGACCGAACCCAACTTCTTGATATAGAATTGGCTTTGGATGTTAGTAATCTGTCCTGAGCCCTATTGTTACAGTCAATCACGCATCTCGGTTCGCTCGGGACCGGGCTGCTGGATGCTTTTGGCTGCAATTTTGGGTGTTTTGGCTGTTTTCTCAGCTTTTCTAATCTTATTCTTTTCCAAGCATGATATTGTGAAACGATTTGCAAAATCTAGCGGTGTGTATGTCGTACCGGTGTTCTATCTCGGGGCGATGGCATTTTTCCTCGGAACGTTCGAGCTGAATGTCGTGCGGTCAGATGCTTGGAACAAGGGATCATTAGAAACAAGTTGGATTCGGCTTAGTTATAGTTTTCCTTTCATTGGCTTCTTCATTGTCTACATCAGTAACCCAGGAAGGATAACTCGTCAAACCTGGCAGGCCTCCTATAGCATGTTTCCATTTGATAGAGTGCTGTATTTGCCTGATACAGAATGCCGTACTTGTCACTTTTCAAAGCCAGCGCGTTCCAAACATTGTAGCACTTGCAATACTTGTGTGGCAATGCAAGACCATCACTGTGTTTGGATCAACAATTGTATTGGCCTGTACAACTTTCGATGGTTCATTCTATTCTTATTGATTAACCTCTATGTTTTTGCATACGGCAGTGTCATTCTGGTCAGTGTCATATTACCTGATTTCAGGACTGCATGGAGGGACCCACAACGAAGATGGTACACTGCCCTTCTCCGATTGCAGCGAGTTGCCTCCTGTCTCCTGCTACTTGCGATTTTGCTTTTACCAATTGTTGCAGTTTTCTTGAGCTACCATTTGCAGTATGTCTGGGCTGGAGTTACCACGAACGAAGCAGACAAATGGATGGACATACATGACTTGATCTACACTGGATCGCTATACTATGCTCCTGGCTCTAATATACTGCTGTTAAAAAGGAAGGATGGCTCCTGGAACAGAAATCTCACGGCTGAAGAAGAGCGATTCCGAAGTATACTTCGGCCCGCAGCGTCAGAAGCTGATATACCCAACATCTATGATAATGGACTTATTGCGAATCTCAAGCTCGCATTCCAAGCAGAAGTCCTTGACTATGAGTCAAAAATGGTATAATTGCGAAATAGTTAAGATCAAAGATTGTAAGATTCACACGATTTATATACAAGATTCTATTGGAGTTGTTCAGGCATGGGCGGAGCCTGTGGGGCCTCAACCATATAGCGATTGAGAGCGATACCTACACCTTCAATAACAGCGAGAATGATACCACCGATGATGAAGTTTGTACGGACTTGTCTCCAACCGCCACGAACAGCCAAAGTGCCACCGGTCATGGCACCTGAAAGAATAGCGTTCCAAGGGTCCTCCGTCTTGCGCACCGACTTTATGGCACAGTCGTAAGTAGCAAACATACCGCCCCATGTGCCGAAGTTGCCTCCCAGCGTCGGAGCCCGCAATCTGACAGCGGATCTTACACCTTGCCACCGCTCGCCATAAGGAGAGTTTCTGAACCCCTTGATGCTATACCAAATGGAGCCACCAATCGCGCCCATTGCGAAAGCACCTCCGAAGTCATTGACAATGACGAGCGGGCAGGGATCTCTGCTGTGGTCACCGCTTGAGTGCTCGTTGCCGGCCATATCTGGATTTAGGCGTTGTGGAAAATTATGAAAAACCCTAAGGGCCTACCAGTAGTTCCAGTGTCTCTGCCAGCGACTACAGCGCTTATAGGTCAGAATATGGTGTAAATTATGTACAACATTTCTTTCGGCTAAAATGTTGATAAATCTAATAGAACACCAATCGTATGTAGCAGTGTAATACTCGAATATGAGAGGGCAGGGTGGTAGATCTGATCACACTTTCCCAACATACAGCATGTCATATAAACTACTCGAGCCTATCTGGCTTTGTTCTGAAAATTTTAATAGTCGATTAATATCAGTGTCATGTGAATGTTAGCACCATGTCTATAGCATCATTCCCGGTCTATTATCTTTCGAAGTACATTCAGAGGTCATTCATGCCAGATTAAACAGCATATAAGTCCAGCAGAACATATCGATCGATCTATGGCCGTCACCTTCTGTAGATGCAGATGCTATTCACAACTGGCCTTTTTTATAAACACAAGTTATATTATTTGCAATTCTTTCATTCCCTAGGGTGGTCAACTTTCACTAAGTCTTTTTTGTTCAACCGTCTAAGTAACCGGAGTTATTTCTACCGCGACGCCAGCGTTTTTTAAGGTAAGGGTGTTTCACCACACCTGCAGGAAACCACCGCGCGACGCAGTGGAGCAACGGTGAAATGGCCCGGGTAGAGGTAAGTCGCGTAGTTGTGTCCCTAGATATATAATACTTACATTCCAACGAATATTGGCTAGATTTCAGTTGAAATGAAGCTTATTTACGTAGACTGGCCTATCAAGACTTAGATACACTTGAGTGAAATATTAAACCTTTCCTTTCAATGAAAGAATATGCGTGATATGTATTTCGATACGGCCAAGAAGACTTAACCACGGGTACCTGAGTCAATCTATTAGCCGAATACTTGATATTTGTCTATTGAGGAAATGACTTGGCTGTCCGGACCCAAGGCGCAAGGTAGCGACACCCCACTGTTTTGGGCTGGGGTAATAAGCAATGTGTGCGCAAGCCCGTTATGGTTGAGTCACGTGTGAGATCAGTATGCAGCCGGCGCGACCCGCATGGGCCCTTAAACTCTGGGCAGTTCGTGACACGCAAGGACGCAAGGCGTCGGTTTGGGGTACGGGTTTCGCGAGCCAGCCATTTTGCTAGCCCACCTGCAGATCAATTAAACTCTATGGATCACGCTGTACACCCCACCCTCTTCCGATCTTCCTTCACCTTTTGCAGACACAGTGTTTTCACAGTTTGTGGGTGTCTAAGGTTGAATTAAAAGGTTTGTTTGGCTAAAAGTACACATCAAAAAGTAAGCTCTCTTGGTAACCCGCTGCACCTCTGTCGTATATCCCAATCCCCATACGCGCCTGCGACTACCCCGCCATCTCTTTTATTTCCAGGAACGGGCACATTATACCGGGCCATCCGAATCTCGGCTACCTGCAGAGAAGATCTTTTGGAGTGAACCGCTCGACTTTAACCTACTTTAGATCAGCCCAATAGTGCCGAATCTAGCACATCCAACTAATACAGATCAGGCACACCGCAGATCACTAGTTCTGGCAACGGCAGAGTCATCCCACAATTTTTGTGAGCAAAAAGATCTACCGACACAACAGCTCAACATATCCATCAGATGTTTAGCCGAAGATCGCGGTCTCACTACGATCCTCAACAGTACAACACTGGTCCGCCCATGCGCCCCGCATCGGCAGCTGTGGCGAGCAATGCGTTTTACACACGTCAGCTGGGCTCAAGTGCTGCTGCTGAGGCACTTCGCCGCCACTCGCTGGACCAGAACGGTGCGGATGCCATGCGTGAGTTCCATTTGAACGCGCAGCAACCTGCCTTGACTCAACCGTCGAGTCGGATGACTGGCGGTGGTGCTTTTGGGCGTAGCAACTCGATGACGCGTAGCAACTCGCTCACGCGTGAAAACGCGCTTGGCCGCACTAACTCGCTCACGCGTGCAAACTCGCTGTCTAATACAAACTCGCTAGGCCGTACCAACTCGCTGTCATCGGGGGGTACTCCTGGAGGTCGCCGCACGAACTCAATGACTTCGAACGTGCGCTCTTACCAGGTGGTTCACCACACACCGCAGCAGCAGCAGCAAGCAAGCCCCCGCTACTCCTGGACGCCGCCAAACCCTCGTCGCACTCCGAGCTACGGCAGCCCTCAGACCCCTGGTGTGTCACGCAGCATCCAACCTGTGAACCGCCGCAACTCTCTGACCAACGGCGATCGGGCGAATTCGCTGACGCGCACGCATACTGTCGTGAACCGTGACTCGCGTGGCCGCACGATGTCGTTGACGACGACCACTGTGCGCCAAATGGGCTCTTTCGAGCTTGTCAGCAGCAAGGAGATCCCGATCGGCCGCGACCAAGGCCACAACATGTCGCCTGCCCGACTTGCGCGACCGAATCCATCGTTCGCCTCGGATTACGACACTCCATCGGTACACTCAATGGACTCTGAGCTCGGAGGTATCGAGGAGGAGCCCGAGGAGACTGTGGAAGAGATGCACACGCGCTTGGCCAGACTCGGAGACGATGAGCACGATGAAGACCTGCACAGCCAGCACCGCAATTTCAGTGAGCCCGCCGAGGGTAGTGTTGATTTGGATTTCGGCTCGCCGTATAACCGCGACCGCACTCTCTCTCCGCCGCCGTCAAGCTCAACTGCTGGCACAGCGTCGTCGTACATGTCTAAGTCTGAGACTAGTCTGTCCGCTCGTACCGCTGATGCCCGCTTAGAGGACGCCGACGAAGGTGAGAACGGCGAAGAGTTCGACGAGAGCCACTACAGTGATGAGGACACCGTCAGCGATGTAACCGCCAGTCCCCGCTCTGACAGCGGAGTCATGACGGACATACTTCCCTCGCCTCTTAAGTCCCCTCTTAAGTCCCCTCTCAAGGCTGACGCCCAAGGTGTGGACGGCTCCGAAGCCATTCCTGGCTCGACTGAGCCGGCTGTCTCGGCGACCTCAGCAACTAGTTCTCAAGGCCGTGGGTCTATAAGAAGTGCACTCAAGACGCCTTCTTTCGAAACAGACACGAGTGTGTCCGGTCTAGCTCCCCCGGGCTCAGTGGCGCCGGCCCATCGCGATACGTCGCCGGCCCGTTCTGCCCTGCGTAATTCTACCGCTGGTTCGACGCCTAAAACAAAAGTTAGCTTCGGTGGCGCTGATAAGCCGTACGTGTATGAGAGCTATCAGTACGAAGAGGAGCAGCAACAACAACAGCCGCAGAACCGTGTCCCTGGTATGTCTGCGTCTCCTCATATGGCCGCTGCCGCTGCTGCCGCGCGTAATCGCGCTGCACTAAAGGCGTCTGTACCCCAGGCAACGTCGGCTAGCCCCTCCGTTTACAACTCGATCAATGTACGCCATCAGCAGATGCACGAACAGCGTGAGCGGGAGCAGCGCGAACTGCGCGAGCGTGACCTCCGTGAGCAGCGTGAGATCCGCGAGCATCGGGAGCAGACTTTCCGTCAACAGCGCGAGCAGCGCGAACGCGAAATGCGGGAGAAGCGTGAGCGTGATGCCCGCGAACGTGAACTGCGCGAACAGCGCGAGCTTCGTGAGCTTCGTGAGCGCGAAAGTGAACAAGGTGCGCGCCGCCAATTCGTGATCCCGCAGCAACCTTTGAATGTGCAGAAGCGCCCGTCTACCTCCAGTATGACCGGCCGAGTCTCCACTACGCCGACGCAACGCGTCCAGCAGCAGCAGCAGCAGCAGGTTTCTAAGCCATGGGACCAAAGTGAGTTTTCCGATGCTCCAGGGATGCCTGGTGAGCTGCCTGTGCCGCCGCGCAGCGCCGCTCGGCCGACGGCTTCTCCAGTCATGGATTCTGGCTCCCAGTTCGGCTATCAGTCGCCCCATGCTTCGGCCGTGGATGAGGAGCAAAAGCGCCAGGCCAGCATCCGTGCACAGGCCATTGCGCTTGCTCAGGCTCAGTTCGGGCAGCAGAATGGCAACTCGTACGCCACTCAGGAATCAGAGCAGCAGCAGCAGCAGCAGCAGCAGCAGCAGTTCCAGCAGCCACGATTCCAACAGCAGCCGCAGATCCAACAGCAATCGCAATTCCAGCAACAATCCGTGCCGAATGGCCGCAGCGTTTCCGGCGGCCACCTGTACCGTGGCCTTGTGGATGATGATGCCGCCTCCGTGCACTCGCAATCAAGCTTCACTCGCGAGAGTTCTGCGCGGCAACGCGCCCAGAATGGCGGTGTACGTGCCGGTGGCAGTGGTCGGATGCGCAGCCTGCGCCAGGCACCTACACCAAGCCTGCGTGGTGGTCAAGGCCGAGGGTCCAGTCGTAAATCAAGTCTACTGAATCAGGCGCCTCCCCAGCTCGACATCTCGGGTATTGGAGGTGCGGCGACGCCGGCATCAGAGCAGCGTCCCGCCGGAGGTCTGCGCAAGTTCTCGCTGCGTGGGAACTCGCGGCCAGATCCTGCTTCGCTCATGGGGCCGCCGCCCGCGGTTCCAGTAAACGAGCCCAAGCAGCGTATGACACCTGGTGGCGCGTTCGGATCGACTAATAGCGGATCTAGTGGTGCGTTCACTTCGCGCTTCGCCGACTCTGATTCGGAGGACGAGGGTCGCGGTATCTTCGGTGGCCGCTCGTCGAGGAGACAGAGCACTGGCGGCAACAAGGTGTCGATATTCTCACCCAACGCAGATGTGAAGGACCTGTTCCGCGGCAGAGCGGCATCGGACAGCCCGGTGACGAGCAGCACGAAGCCTCCAAAGGAGAAAAAAGGCGGATTTTTCAAGCGAGTTTTTGGTAAAAAAGAGTAGACTACAAGAAAACAGTGGACTACTGCAATCGGGAAAGATCTCGCCAGCCTACTAACCTGTATTATTAATCTATATGCGCAGCACATACTAATGAACAATTAAACAAACTGTGCCCTTGGCTGTTTTCGAAGCTAACATCGACAGTTATGCATTTATTTATGTATCTTAAACGTCTGGACGTGAAGAGCACTTACAAGTCGAGCAACGCGCGGTCGCTGGCCTTCACAGTGGTATCGTCGCCCAGCTCATCGGCCTTGGCATCTGTGATGCTGTTGTTCTGCCACAGCCCACCTGCCAGATGCAGACCCTCGCGCATAACATTATCCATCATCGATCGGAAAGTCGAGGCCGCGAAATCGCCGCTCAAGACGCCGGTACCCTCCTTGGTAATATGAACCGTGGAGCGCAGTGTCTCGTTGAAGAAGAGCTCAAGTGTCTCATCGGCTAGGATCACCATTCTGAAGTATGGGAGGCTTAGACCCTTACCAGCCTCAGCATCGACCGCAGCCTCAGCCTCTCTGCTTCCCTGGACCTCGTCCTGATCATCCAAAGTGATCAGTGAGTCGGCCACTTTGGCCTCTGATTTCTGATATCCGTTCACCGTCGGCTGTACTAACTTGAATCCGGAAACTTCGTACGCACGTTGGATGAAGGAGGAGACAGCTCCAAGATACTGCACAGATTGGGCTTGTTGTAGCTTTCCTAGGATCTCAAGGCGTTGCTCCTCGGAGAGTTCAACTGAGGCCGGCGAGGTCGACGGTACAGACGCATTTGACGGGGTCGGTGAGCTTTCTCGTTCGCTCGTTGGGGTTTGAGTTGCGGGAGACGCCGGTGGAGGCGATACCCGCTGCGGGGCTGACATCTGGGCGAATTTTCTCGACGTTTCGGCGTCCAGGACGATGGCGTCACCGTGCACCTCGCTGAACGGTCGCATCATCATGAGCATACCATCGGCAATGTCAAGAATTTGCTGCTGTGACAGCACGGCACTAGTCCCCTTGCCACTAAAGACGCTGTAGAAGTAATTGATAAGTTCCATCATGTCGGGGTTCATCAAACGGTCAAGTCCACCGACGCAATCGCCTAGTGTGAGCGAACCCACGTCACGCGAGTCCCAGTCCTTGAAGAGCGCCTTGAGCAGACCTGAGGCCTCGGCATCTTCGCGAGCGATGATTCGCGGGTGAACCCAGTCCACTAGCTGGCTCATAAATGTGACAAACTGGTAGTAGTTCAGCTCACCTTGGTTGCCACCAAGGCCGGGCCGTGTCGCCTGCAATGCTGCATAAAATGTGTCGTAGATGACACCGGCCTGCTCATTAGTTACGTTGTGCGGTTTCCGGATGTTGCGCAGCTGTGTCCGCTTGGCATAGGTCTCAATGTCGCTCAATACTCCAGCCTCATGACGAGCACGCAACTCGTGAATCCACTCGTTTGTAATTACGCTGAATTCTTTGAAAGCAGTTACGAGCAGCTCCTGGAACTTGGTGATAGGCTTGCTCCGCGTTGCCGAGGCTTTAGCCGGCAGGTGCAGCGTGTTAAAGTACGATTTTAGGATTTCGATCACTGCAGTGTTGTCAGAAGCCTCTAATAGTTCTTCACCATTGACCCTGAGGATTGCAAGGGCCACCTGAAACAGTGCGCGGCTTCCGTCGTACATAAGAATGTCAATAATGCGGAACGCAAAAGGCAGAGGCATCGAGTTCGCAAAAAGCGATAGGAACCAAGGCAACGATACCACCGAAAGTGGAACATCTGTGGCCTCCAAATGCTGCCATAGCAAAGGCATGGTACGCTCCACCAGGCACTCAAGCACCTTCTGGTCAAGGAGCATCCCGTACATAGTACGCGAATAGTAACCCGGTAGTGTCCGCGATACAAGTACATGCAGCGTCCAGAAAGCCTGCTCTTCCGTTTGGTAGATCAGTAGAGCCGCCGCTACAATATTCATCGCTTGGCAATATCCTACCTCGGGGGCCATCCATGAGTATGCGGTCAGTACCCGCCGCAACTGCTCGATCCCTTTACTTGACTGATACGCTGGGAACTCAGGCAAGGAGCGGTTCAAGTCTTTCGCGATCTCTTCAGTGGCCTGCGAAGTCTTTCCAGCGTTAGACTCTAATAGACTGGTGTATAGCTGCCTGGACTTCATTCGCATGTGCACGGCACCACAGCAAACCTCCCAGCACTCACCCCGCAAAGCATTGGGTAACCCAACGCGGAGGAGCTTATAAAATTGGAACTGGCGCACCATCCCGATGTTTCGGCCATGGCGCTGAAAATACTCCAGCCACAGTCGCATCTTTGCTCGCTCATGGCTCAACCTGGAATCACCAGGATAGCCAAATTCGCGCCCGAGACCACCTTGAGGTACTGTGAGATCTGCCATGATCTCGGCCCGTGTTTTACCCTTCTTGCGAAGTGTAGAGCTCTCAATTACAAACTCTGAGTAGAAGCTGCTGGAAATTTTACGCAATTGCTCAGAAAGCGGTGCTTGAGCCCCTAAGTTGTCACTGAGTGACTTGCAGAAGTCACTGCAATCACTATATAGCTCATCGAGGTCTACTATGAGCTGTAGGTCCTGATAAATAGTCACCTCGAGCAAAAATCTCTTCGACTGCGAGTTATGGCGCTTCACACGACGAATAGTCGACAGTGGAAGTACAAAATTAAGCCGCTTGGGATCTCGATCCGCTTCGAACATTAGAAAACTCTCGCTTAGTGTCAGCTTTCCATCATAGGTCTCGTCGACGATGGTGTCTGGCAGCCCCTGCGCTTGTGGCCCGAGAGGACGGAGATGAACTTCGGCATTAACCGATGCCATCAATGTTTCCGGATCGGGGAGTCGAAATTTTTGGCGGAGGAGCTCGTCCTCGGAAAAGCGACGTGAATAGAGTGACTCCTCATCGGTTTTATCTTCTAAGAAGCTACTCACAGTTTGTTTAAGTACGTCAAAAAGTCCCATAGAACCTCTACAGTGTAATTCTATACACAAAATGTTGCGATTGGTGGTTTATTCGAATGATCAGATATCCAGCGGATTGGCAGCCTTCCCACGCCGAGTGGATTCTAGCACCTTACTAGTCGTAGTTGTAAATACCCTGATCCATCATAACTGAACCTAAACCATAAGTTCGGTATTAACGGTTCCTCGACGCCCAACTGGTATTGCCGACCCTTGACAGGCTCTCATGAGCGGCCGCCGCGTCTCTACGGCGGGCTTTCTTGCCCTGTGACCGCCGGTACCCGCTACCCAAAATAACATGGGCCTCCTCCTCTATGGGCACAATTATTTAGTGCACTTCCCGCCGTTTATGTAAATGTTATAAGAAAATATACGACCGCTATCCGCAGTACGTTAAGGCTGATCCAGGAAGTCACTGTTGTCTCCCTTGTAACCACATATGCACATACATGTGTCAGGCGGTAATCATAGCTATGGTTGACGAACTAATCCAGTGGATTAGCAATATCTATCACCCCCGTTTGAGCACTGAGGATGTACTTTTATACTATTCCTTTTTTAACCGGCCGCACATCAATATGTCGAGGGAGCTTCTAGGGTAGTAGTCTCCTGGTGATACCTAGATAAAGCATGAGAATGAGAGTTCACCTCAAATCCGATCGTGAGTCAGTAATGTAGAAAGTATGATGTTTTCAATATTAGTTTCCAAATCATATGAGCTTCGAAGAGCCACACGTTGTTGCTCCACTACTTCTCGTGTGGATGCAAGATATATCACACGCACGCTAGGGTTTTCGGTTCAGTTCTGCGGGGTGGATTTTCTTCAGATAAGATCTCTGGGACTATTCATGACTCAATGGCATACTAAATCAAAAAAAATCTCCAGCGAAGAAATAAGGGTCTCTGAAAAGTTCAATGATCCCCGATATTTCGCTGAGAACCCCAAGGCTGAGTACGTTTTCATTGCGTCAACTCTTTTAAGCCAGGTATTCACTCAAGCAGCATCCAATGGCGTATTGCCTTTGCTACAGATTTTGGGAGATAGTTTTCAGAGTGGTGAGTCAGAAAGAACTTGGTTCATGTCCAGTTTCTCATTAGCCCAGGGGACGCTGATCCTTATCAGTGGAAGGATTGGTGACGTCTACGGACTGCGAAAGGCTGTGCTCTGTGGTTATGTTTGGAGCATTATTTGGGCTGTTCTATCAGGTGTCGCCTCATACAGTAGCACCGCGACGTTCTTTATTGTTAGTCGGGCATTTTTAGGTGCGGGCCTAGCTTTTGTCTTGCCAAATGCTATGGGTGCGGCTGGTAGAGTTTACCGAGTGGGTACTCGTAGAAAACATCTAGTTTTCTCGCTTATTGGTTTGAGCGCGCCTTTAGGAGGTAGCTCGGCACCTATCTTCACGGGCCTTATAGGTCTGAAAACCAAGCATTGGGAGTGGGCTTTCTATGCGTACGCTATCGCAACTACTTTGGCATTCATATTGACTTGGATTTCCATGCCTTATATTACGCCAATCCGAGCAGAAAATCCCAATATTGGAGTTGACTGGACTGGGTGCCTTATGGCAGTAATCGGGTTGGTTCTCTTCAATTTTGTGTGGAACCAAGCACCCGTGGCAGGCTGGGACTCTGCATACATTATAACGCTTTTGGTTGTTTCCATTGTAGTCTTAGCCATCTTTCTCTGGTATGAGGTGCATTACCCCACGAATCCATTGCTTCCCAAGCAATTACTCGCCGACCCTGCGATGATACTTACACTTTTGACTCTTTTGCTAAGCTGGGGCTCGTTCGGCGTTCTATTTTATCGATACTTCGTATTCTTACAGGATCTCCGGCATTATAATTCATTACAAGCCGGTGCGTCTCTGTTCCCGTCCATTCCATCGGGAATGACGGCTGCTCTCGTGTGCGGATGGCTTCTTTCGCGAATAAGAGCCCAATACTTGCTGATATTTGCCATGATTGTTTTCATGTGTACAGACATTATGTTACTAAAGATGCCTGTCCACCAATCGTATTGGCAAATTAGTTTCGGTATTTGGATGTTCGGTGTTTGGGGAATGGACTGGAGCTTCCCTGCAGGATCCATCATTCTGAGTGATGAGCTCCCATTAGAACTACAAGGTATGGCAGGTAGTCTGCTCACCACGATGGTTATGTATGGTCAATCCATGTTTGTTGGCATTGCCGGTACAATTGAGGCACAGATCTTGCTACGGGATCCAGGGAATACCCTCGCCGTTCACAAAGCCTGTTGTTACTTTGCTATCGGTCTTAGTGGCGGTGCAGTAATTTTGGCTCTAATCGTAGGGGCTCTGACTCTGCGGCCCCATACGATAAAAGAAAATCTTAACCAAAGTAAAGATGAGTCACAGCATGAAATACTGATATAACGAGCAATAATACGGTGATTTATTGTAATTTATTGTTATTTATCAAAAATGGACGTGACAGCTCTTGCGTTCCTATTGTAGCTTTTCGATATTGTGTCATAATTACATTACATCGGTGAAAAAAGTCATTGTCGCTATAGTTTGGTTACATGAAATACTGTCGGACGCTCTTAATGACTATCGGTTAAATAAGTCAGGTAAGACTACTAGTCTTTAGGTTCGACCCGACATCGGACTTTTTTCCGCTCAAAGGGCCGGCCTCGGGATCAGGCGTTTGAGGGCTAATATAAGTCAAGGGTTATGTGCCTCGGGCGAGCGTAGGGTTTCCCAAGCGCGTCGAACTAAAACGCAATGTTACGATATTTTGATCACAATTCTGTGGCATATGTTAGATATTACTTTTAACATAGTTAGGTGTTTATAACCAATATCGATTCCTCGTAATATTGTCAAACTGTGCCCACGACACTTTATCTGGAACTCACCGCGCGATCCCGAATACACGGCTATAATATTAATTCGAGCCCAGCTATGCTTAGACTCAAATGTGGTCTTCACTTCGTACGTGCTCTATTGTTAGTGTCCACTTCAGCGTTTACAGGCCACGAACCTCCTTTAATCCAGCATGCCGCTTCCGATGACTCTCTTCCATCGAACAGAAGGTAAGGTAGAGTGCGACCGAGTTAGATCACGTAAAAACACTTATTAACAAACAGTAAATGGACATTTTAGAGTATGACATACATTTTATCATTTACATATGTCTGGTCTTATGTGATTTAGTCTTATGACTTGTAAGAGTGTTACATCCTACTTCTCCTAGACCTTCTACATTCCCCATTTGCATTCCCCATATGTGGGGCCCATATCCGTTTTATTAGGGCACACACCCTGAGTGAAATTTAGGTCCAAGGGTGTGTGCGATGAGTGCGTAGAATACTTTTTTCAGTGAAACAACAAAGTAAAATGGCCCCCTTGCACGATATTAACAGCCACGTCGGTGATCGCACCCGTCAAGAGGACTGGAGAATTCGAGGATATTCTCCCCTCGTCGCCCCTGATCTACTCCAGAGTGAGTATCCTTTGAGTGAGAAGTCTAAAAAGGTGATCGTCGAGGGTCGTGATCAAGCTACGGCTATCCTCGAAGGTCGCGATGATCGTGTTATCGTTGTCGTTGGGCCTTGCTCGATTCATGATCCCAAGGCAGCTCTCGAATATCGAGACAAGCTGGCTAAGCTGAATCAGGAAGTTAAGGGAGAACTACTTGTGGTTATGCGCGCTTACTTGGAGAAGCCCCGAACTACCGTTGGTTGGAAGGGTCTTATCAACGATCCCGACATTGATGGATCATTCAATATTAACAAGGGTCTACGTATTTCCCGTGATTTGTTCTGTCAGCTTACAGAAGAACTTCCCATTGCGGGAGAAATGTTGGATACGATCTCCCCACAGTTTTTGAGTGATCTGTTCAGCGTTGGTGCCATCGGTGCACGTACCACGGAATGCCAGCTTCACCGTGAGCTTGCATCTGGTCTGTCGTTCCCGGTCGGTTTCAAGAATGGTACTGACGGTGGCCTCCAGGTTGCTTTCGATGCCATTGGATCAGCTAGCCACCCCCATCACTTTTTGTCTGTCACTAAGCCAGGAAATGTTGCTATTGTTGGAACAGAGGGCAACAAAGATTGCTTCATTATTCTACGTGGCGGTAATAAGGGCACTAACTACGACGCCGAATCTGTCAATAAAGCTCAAGAGTTGCTTGAGAAAGCAAAACTTGTTAATGAATCTGATGCGCGCATTATGATTGATTGCAGTCATGGAAACTCGCAAAAGGACCACAACAACCAGCCCAAGGTTGCCGCTGCTATTGCTGAGCAGCTCAGAAATGGCAATAAAAAGATCGGTGGCGTCATGATCGAGTCGAACATCAAGCCTGGCCGGCAGAATGTGCCTGATGAGGGTAAGAGTACTCTTGAGTATGGTGTTTCTATAACTGACGCATGCATTGACTTCGAGACGACTGAGAAGGTGCTGCGTGACTTGTCCAACGCTGTTATTGAGCGCAGAAAGCAAGATTAAAAAGGCTAACATGTTGTGTACATAATTATCACTGCTATTTCACATTATTTTCCATTAATTGGGGATGCGATGCAGCATATAGATATACGCATATTTCTGGAGCTCATCCACGTCACCACCCTTGGTCACTCGTTCGTCGTTGAACAAGTACATCACATCATTCTTCTTTACGGCGGCGATATAGTGACCCACATGAACACTTGCACCCTTGTGGCAGACCATAGAACCAAGGACATAGTTGGCGGGCTTAGAATCATCGCCCACTACACGAGGGCAGGAGGTTTCACCCTCCACTTCTGCCGACAGATCGATCTTATGAGCAGTTTCTTCGTACTTACCTGCGAAAAGCCACTCTACTGCACCCTCGACGTCTCCATTGGTGGCCACTAAAGCTGAACGACCTTGCTCTGATGGGAATCCCATAGACTCCAACATAATCAGCTTCTCCGTATCGACATCATTTGATCCCGTTATCTTGGCTGGAGAGCGTGACGCATCTTCCAAAACCTCTCCACTAACAATCAAATCGATTATAGGTTCCAGATCCGTAGTTTCCATACCTCGCTTGTGCGCCAAGTGCAGGGCTGCAATAATAGTGTCGTTGTCGAAGCCCATCGACGTCAGAAATGCCACTGAGCTCTCTTCTGGCTCATATTTGTCATCCGCAGCTACCTCATCACTATCGATGATGTCTTCTGATGGCTGGGGGCCCATCGAAGCGTAGTTGTCTAAGGTCACGCTAGCGCTGTTCAGAATTACGGGAACATCGACTTTCTGGGGGACCCAGTTGACGATACGGAATCGGCGCACGTTGACTATCAGAACACGTGGGAATGTTTTGAATCTCAGTGTCGTTTTTGCCCCCTGTTTATGGCACCGGGGGCAAATTATGTCAATAGACTCCTCGGCAGTGTATACGTCAAGCAACACGTCAAAAGGGACGGCACGAAAACTTCCGTCTTCATTCTCTTCCATAGGAACACTCACTGACAGATTCTCTTGAGTTTCCTCAATATACCTCACGCCCTTACAGGATTGACATTCCATCCGACGCTCCGTCATAAACCCGAAAAGTTCACTGATAAGACCCTTTTTCACCTTGCTGACTTTGTCAAGTAAATGAATGAGATACTCGAAAGCATCTTGCTGCCGCGCCGTCGCAAATTCTGCGTGGTCTTCACCTACGACTCCTTTGAGCATGCGGGGTGTGATCATGTCGTACCGGCCGCTGTCCAAACCATCCTGTATCTTTCTAAGTTGAGTAACTAGATCATTCGGGCCACCTAGTGGTGCGTCTGATTTAGAGTCGTTTGCTGGGAACTGGCTGGCGAACTCGGGAAAGTTGAACAGCGACTGGATAACTGAATTCATATAGCATGAGTTGCCGAGGTTCTTCATACCTGTTAGACCAGGTCCGCTAACGATGGTTCCACCATCTGACGAAGTGAAGTCCAAGTTTTCATTTTGCTCGATTTGAAGTTCTGTCATTGACTTCTCTGTTTTTGTTTGTTTGGCGATATCAATACCCCATCGAGCGAGATGCCTGGCTACCTCGGGATCCAGACGATCCTCATTGCAGGCATAACAGTATATATCAACAAGACCTTCGGGTGTAATACTCCCAAGCTTCACTGCCAGGGCGTGCTGATCACCGTGCCGTTCGAAATGTTCGAGGGCGTGACCATTCCCGCCACTGCCGTCAAATTGGCGTCTGCCGCATCCAAGTTCACCACAGTAGAGGCAAAGCCACAGGTTTTTATCCAGTTCACAGTTGGAGCAGTGTGACAATTGCTCTGAAGTTTTCTTCGTGAGTTCCAGATTATTGTCGTCAAACACAGACTCGAACATGGCAACGTGCTCACAAACCTCAAGTTCTAAATTCCATTCCTCAGCTTGTTGCACTTTCGCATAGGAATCTACCTCTTTGACTCGTTTTATTTGGACCTCAAACGCTGCTTCCGTGTCCTGAGCAAGAGTTTTAAACGAGTAAGTTTCCGTAAACTTGTCGGTCCCATCGTCTGCTTTCACGTGTAGCCTTTTGGGCTGGTGCTCAGAGGACTGCGGCTGGTTAGAATTTGATTCATCCACGGATTTCGACACCTTTTTGATGTTGAGGTACGCAGAATGGCCTTCAATTCGGTAATGCTGTGCGGTAAAATCATGCGCGGGATTTGGTGTAGTTCCTATGAAGCAGGTCAAACAGACGTCAACGCCATGCGATGAGAATTGATTATCAAATGTAAAAGCACATTCGTCTTTGTATATGGGTGCCATGCTTTCGTGGCCTCGGTTGTACGTTGTCACCTTTTCCGATACCAAGTTCACCAGGGTTCTACTTGAATGTCGTGGTTAGGTGTGTGATTCCTATACGCGGGACAACCGAATAAGACCAACAGTGGAGAGATGTTGATAAAATAATTGTATTAAATGAGGCCATTAATCTAATCCTTTCTATTCATTTGCCGATTTGAGACACTCGATTTCTGATATGTCATTCGTCGGAGTAGTTAGAGAGAGATATTCTCTTACTACCTTTCCACGCATATGGGGCACAATTAACCCCTACATAGACCGGAACCCATAAATATATATATATGAGTAAGGCACTAATGAGGGAGCGCAACCAAGATCTAATAACGCACACGTAATTCATCTATAACACACGTATCAATATTTCCAGTCTAACAGAGACGAGTCTTCTCTGTCAGGGGTAGTATGACGATCGAGCATCTCAGTGACATACTTCTGCAGGCCGAGTTTCATTCCACCAGGATACTTTTTGCTGAAGTGCTTGATAACATCGGCTCGCGTAGCCTTAGTTTCTTCTTGGGAAGTTTCACCAATTACGAAATCCATGATAGCCTGTTGAGAAGGCAGACCAAACTCATGCGGGTAAGTCATGAACGTCCGATCGTTCTCGAACGTTACCTCACGCAAGCTAGGGGGTGCAACAAAGAACGAATCGACCATTTCAGGCGTCACTTCAGCCAGCGTCGCAGGCTGCCACTTGGGGCTACGTTTCTCCACAAGCAGAGCAATCACGCCCTCAGTGAAGTTCGCATTAAGATTGAAATTCTGGCAGACTCGCATCTCCTCGTTAAAGGAAGAAATAAGATCCAACTTGGCAATTTTTCGATAAGCCTTAAGAACAACTTTCAGGCTCAGGGGCGAGCGAGCGTTGAGGTTTGCGAGCGTCTCGTTGACAAATTCAGGGGAATCTTCCGAGTAGCTATGTAGGCTTTCAACGATCTCCTCAACTGTGTCCTTAGAAAAAGCTGCATCAATGATATCTAGCTCAACCGTACTCAGAGTAGGCTTGTAATCTTTGGGCGGCTCTGATGCAAAATCTTCAATAGCAGCATCAACAAGTTTATAATACTCTTCACGTGGGACACCGCTGGTTTCCAGCTCACTCAAGCGGCCCTGGACTTCGGAGACAAGCTCGTGGCTCACATAATGACTAGCTAGGCCAAGATGGTAGGCATCATATCCCTTGATACGATAAGACGTGAGTGCAGCGAATAGACCTAGCTGACCATTAAGTCGAGACAAGTAGAAAAGGCCCCCAACGTCAGGATAATAGCCAATAGTAGTCTCGGGCATGGAGAAAACAGTTTTCTCTGTGGCGACCCGGAAGCTTCCGTGGGCAGTCAATCCTACACCACCACCCATGACAATACCATCCCACAAGGAGACGTAGGGCTTCTGATATGTTGCGATTGTATGGTTGAGGCCAAACTCCACTCGAAAGTACTCGGAATTTATGGGGCCCGCTTTCTCCAATCCCAGTTCTTTACTGCGCAATGCTAGTTCAGTAACATCACCGCCAGCACTCAAAGCTTTGCCACCAGCACCTGTAACCACAATCGATCCGGCGAGATCCGACTTGGCGTACTCCAGTAGCCGTGGCAATATCAGTTCGCACATGTTCTTGTTGATAGCGTTCAACTTCTTGGGTCGGTTGAGGGTGACAGTACGAACAGCTCCATCAGTCCCGAAAAGCACCTCATCTTCCTGTGACTGGGTCAGACTAGAAGTTGAGTAGTTCGGCAGCATGCGGGGGTTAATCCTTGCTCTAAGAGGCATCTTAATAGCTGTAGGAACTCGAATTAGCATCAGATTTTGTTTCACTATTAAAAATGGGAGTCTGTTCAGCAGCTGATCTTCGGCAATATCCTTGTGTCACGGAGCCTAGCTGTTAAACAGTCCTGCTCTGGGCAACTTGTGAGGTAGAAGGACTCACGCAGAATGTGCTTAGGGCTGGATATCTTTCCAGTCTGGTGGTAAGCGCGCTTCCTTATAAGGGTTTGTCTCTTAACATATTTCCAGGGAGTCTGCGAATACTCGGGCGGGGAAGGGGAAAGGGCTCATTGGTAGCTCGGCACCGCGTAAGATAGGCAATACCGTAGGCCGAGGGTGGAGTAATGGATACCTGCTTCGGCATGACATTACCGTCCCCCGAGACTATCACAAAATGACAATGACCAAAGGAGATGCAATTGCAAAGAGCTACTATTTGAGAAGATACCAGACGAGAGCCCTAGCCATCAGATGTGCAATTGGCCTAATACGCAACAATAATAGAATAGGTGAACTAATGGATGTGAAAAACAACCGATAATGTGGGGATTTATTAGAAAAGCGGTACTCATGTCGAGATAGTCAACGAGAATTATAGCGAGACTAGATAAACGCACCACTCGGCGTGGGCGCGCAACCCTAGAGTTTGCTTTCCGCCCAACTATGACGAAAGAGGGAGGATTGATCCTGTTGATATGCTAAAAGGGTTGATCAAGATAGATCTATTTATTGATGATGCGCGTTATCGTCGAACGGTACTAGACAGCTTGGCTGCCACCAGTACTAATCTTTACACTGTGCCACACGCGACTCGTCCTAAGGGTCAGGGGACTCAGGTGACATCCGTGTTAAGCGAGGTAGTGTAATTTTCCAGTGCTGGAAGTCAGTGAGACTAGGTACATATCACACCAGGTACCAGCAGTGTCTGGCTAGTCATCGCTAATTATTATAACTGGGCACTCGATTGGACAACACCCCGAGGACTCAAAGCCAATACCTTCAGCAACGTCAAGTCTGTAATATATGAGTGGGAGCGACACCAAGTTTGTGAAGGAAGATATCGACCAGCGGTTCTTTTTGACGTACCAAGAAGAGCCTCATCGTTCAAGACGACTAGAGATTATCTCGAAACACCCCGATGTTACGAAACTCGTTGGTCCCGAACCTCTAACAAAATGGATTGTCCTTGGCGTTTGCACAATCCAAGTAACGTGCGCATATTTTCTCCGTGATGTTTCTATGTCAAGTCCCATTTTCTGGGTAGTGGCATATTGTATCGGTGCCACTTGTATTTCGAACCTTTTTCTAGCGATACACGAGTTTTGCCATAATCTAGGTTTCCGGCAACCATTGGCGAATAGATTGTTCAGTATCGTTGCAAACTTACCGGTGGGGATCCCTTATTCGGCTTCATTCGGACCATACCATTTAATGCATCACAAGCATATGGGGGAACCGAGCTATGACACAGACCTACCTACGAAGCTTGAGGCTATTGTACTGTCCAATGTGCTAGGAAAGGCTTTCTTCGCCACTTTTCAGCTCTTTTTTTATGCACTTAGGCCAGTATTTTTGATCCAGCTACCATTCACTTGGGTGCATTTTTTGAATGTAGCGGTTCAAATTGGCTTCGACTACTGGCTAGTCCAAACCTGGGGATGGCAGCCTTTAAAATACCTCGTCCTATCGGCATTCTTTAGCGGATCCCTTCACCCGATAGCCGGTCACTTCATCGCGGAACATTATCTCCTGGATCCACCTGAGAAAAAGTCTACAGACATTGAATACCCTGAGACATTCAGTTACTACGGTTGGTTGAATGTCTTCGTTTACAATGCTGGATACCACTCAGAGCATCATGACTTTCCCTACATTGCATGGTCGAGACTCCCTGAGCTGCACAATATGGCCAAGGAATTCTACGAGCCTCTGCCTTATCATGATTCATGGATTTCCGTTCTTTTTACTTTCATTTTCAGCAAAAAGGTCACTTTATGGAATCGTGTCAAACGCCCCTCGTATTTGAAACGCCAGGACCTGAGAACCGGGACGCAATAACTTTTCATACTAGACGAAGCCTATCGCCATTTCAGAAAGTTCTAAAAATCGTAAAACATATACTACTACTGTATCATTTACAATATCAAATAAATCTACATTCCAACAGATAGATATTCAAAAAAGGGATATATGAACATAAAGGTTGTACAAAAAGATGCCCACTGCAGGAATCGAACCTGCGACCCTCTCATAGGACCTTTGCTAAGTACAAGTGAGAAGCTATATCCACTAAGCCAAATGGGCTTTAGACTTGTTAAAATTGATACTAATAATATAAATAGAAGATAGTATTATAACGACAATGTAATAACAATAATGTTAGTAATAACAATGATAGCTGTAATAACTATAATGATAATAAATATTGCCTCGTACGCATACGGAGATAAATACTCCGCTTCAATTCAATGGCAGCTTCAGTCTCGCTTCCAAGGCAGGGCAGGCATGTGCTTCTCAGCGAGGTAGATGCCACCATAAGCACGCCACGTGTTCCATGCCTCGATATAGCAGATAAGCGCAGTGGAGATAGCCATTTCGCGGATAATTACACCCTCATTGAAGATGAGATCGAATCCTTGACGGTTGGGATGAATAATTGCCTTGCCGATTCGCTCACGAACCTCAGCTTCCTTTTGGCCCAGATTATGGACGCGCTCGAGGAATTGGCCCTTAAATGTCCACTGGTACGTGCTACCATCACTCAATTGAAAAATACGATAGTCATCCAGAGCGTCAACAACGTGGTCAACGATATGCCAGCCCAGCTCGAGCTCACGAAGGTCAGCAGTGCGGTAAAGTGCAACATTGCTACGAAGACCGGCGCGCAGAGTTCCGATAGGCAGCTCGTCACCTTTGGTGTACATCTTGTAAACACCTTTAACAGCACGAGAACGAGTCATGTGGTAAATTTTGTCATCATAGGTATCCTTCTTGTTTTCCTCGAAGACAGCGAGAATCTTGGAGCCGGTGCCGAATTCTTTACGAATGATGAGCTTCGTAGGATTCTCACCGTAATTTTCCTTGATAGTAGGGGTGTAATGGCTGCTCTCACGGTGAAAGCTCATGACATAGGCGTGAGCCTTGACAACAGGGCGCATGAAAGGGCTTAAGATCAATTCGATAGGCATTGTGATATGGAAAAGTAGAGAAGTAGAGGAGAGAAGAATGATGTACATTGTACTGGTGGTGTTCTTTTTATACTGATTCCGAGGACAGTGTTCACAACTACAGTTATGCCATGCCAACCCCAAAGTTAGGCTGTCCGGGTATTGAGGCACATATCATCGTTTTTGGCATTAACCCATCAAAAGCATATACCGGGCACTTTAACTGTTCATCATGCAGTCATTTTCTTAATTCAATGCGACTATGAACCACTGAAGTAGAGCGTAGCGCAATCAGTAGTTTACACCAACTGAGCAATGCTCCCTGAACCAAGACAAACTTGCCGAAACATAAAACAGGACAATTTACTATTGATACGCCTTTACTACCGAACTCAGTGCTACAGGAAGCAGCACTGAGGGCTGTCTGCACTGACCTGCGCCATCGGGGCCTAGGGTGTTGTTGTATCGCAGGGACCACCCATGTGTGCGTTCAGTCGAACATGAGTAGTTTAGGTTGTTTTAAAGTAATACTTCAGAAATTATACCCAGCTCCTTCGCAATACTTTAAGAAGAAGAGACTTGAGAGCTCTAAAGTCGTAGGAATCAAGATACCTCTTGGATTCTGATGATGCGGCGCGGTTTCATAGTACGGCGCCCTGCTAGATGCACTAGGGTGGGGTCATGTAAAACCGTAAGGGCGCAGGCTCCTACGACATAATTGAATTTCCTCTGATTCGTCGTCACGCACACCCTTTGCAGTCTCACACACATCATCAGCGGGTGACCCTATAAATTCGAAACCCATAATAGGCGTGTGAGCCTGAATAGAGGGAAAAGATCATACGCGGGAAATAATTCACATTATTTCACAGCAGAGTTAATCAAATCAATTTTCATTAACAAAGTTGCCGCAGATTTACATACACATTAAAGAAAAGACAAACTCTTCTCGGCCTCTCCCTTTTCCACGTGAGCTTCCTAGAGCTTCACCTTTTTTGCCTGTCCTGACAAGAAGTTTTGATGGACTACATCAGACTCTCATATATGCCTCAGGATAGCAGCAGCTTGATCCCGCCTTATATGCTTGAACAAGGCATCCGACGAGCCGCTAGCGCTAAGAGCGACTTGTGGTCGACCCCTTCATCTTCGAAACAAGGTCAACCGAGCTCTGCTGTCTGGGCCCCGCCGTTGTCAGCACCAAGTAAAACATCAAGTGTGGGCACCGCTCCGTCTAGTCCGCTGCCTAACGCTCTTCAAGGCTCGTTTATCCAACCTTCGTCTCTTAGACATCCACTGGCAGCTTTGGCGGCCAATTCCGAGCCCATATCCACTGACGAAAATATCAGCAACTATGATGGCCATGCAAAAGTCCAGAACTCGTTGGTTGAGTCTAACACTACTCCTGGAGGTGCCACCACTTCTTCGTTGAATCCAGCCGGATCAGCCGGGTCAGTTCGAATGGCTTCACGTCATAGCTCTACCTCAGAGGCTGCTTCACCGCTCAGTGGTGGATCATCCTTACTGGCCAGTCCGTCTGGCTCCACTGTACCTAACACCCCTACTCTGAGTTCGTCACAGGGTCCTTCCGCGGTAGGCTCTAGCTTTTCTATCTACAGTACGAAGTCCTCAGGTGAATCGAATTCAGCCTTGGGTCCTTCCGATGAGATTATAAACACTGCAATTGTGGTGAAAAACATCCCTTTTGCCATCAAGAAAGAACAGCTAATTGACTTTATGACTCAGTTGGGTTTGCCTCTTCCTTATGCATTCAATTACCATTTCGACAATGGCGTATTTCGAGGACTAGCATTCGCGAATTTCGCCACAGCCGAGGAAACAGCCGCTGTAATTGCTTCGCTCAACGGGAGAGAGCTAGGTGGCCGTAAGCTACGGGTTGAGTACAAAAAAATGCTTCCTTATCAAGAAAGGGAGCGTATAGAGAGAGAGAAACGAGAAAGAAGAGGCCAGCTGGAAGAGCAGCACCAGAAGTCGGATAATATATCGAGTGCTTCGCATGTGCCGGCTCAACCCACGAACTCGCATTCTAAAACTAGCGGGACTTCTGTGGCGCCACAGAACACTCCTTATCCGAGCAGTTCCGGTGGATCGCAGAGACTCAGCTCTGTGACCGGGTCATTCAATGGTTCTATGCGACCACTAAGTTCGTCCGACGGAATTAATAGTTTGGGGTCTGCTTCGAGTACGTCTTCTCACTTGAGCCTTAATCAGGGCTACACAAACTTGCCCTCACCAATGAGCCATAGTGTGGGTAGCTCTGTCATTGGGACACCCGCTGGTAATGTCTCATCTAGTGCCATACCTGGAGTGGATTTGAATGACCCTCAGACATTGGACATTTATTCAAGCCTTCTGGGTTTCACTAGAGACTTATCGCGGGATGAGCTCCTGGTCCCTGCCAACCAAGCGGCGCACATCTCGGTGAGTCAAGGGTATGCGTTTAGAGCAATAAGTGAGAAGCTGGACCTCATCTGTGAACTGAGCGAAGACCAGGGCCTCTATATCGCCAAGAAGGGCGACAACCGCTATGCCGTTGACAACACCGGCTACCTGTCTGGAGTCTTACGGTCGGCAATGTCATCAGATAGCCTATATTTGAGACACTCCGGTAGACAGCTTTCAAGCGCTATGTCTGGTTCTACCAGCAATCAAACTCAGGCTACCACCACAGTAGCAGGTCTTGCATCTTCCACTGGCTCTATGGTCAAGCCAATTCACCAGTCATCTTTCGCGGGATCTACCAAGACTTCTACCTCTGATGCGCAAGCGAAGGGGCTAGATCGTTGGAACAGCGTAGGTGGTTTGAATGGAATGGGAAGTGGTTCCAATTCACTGGGCAAATGAGATATCACTCATGATATATTATTTGGGATTGAACAACCCGGCCTTGATCTCTCGCGATACTTCACTTTTATTTCTCACTACCCCAGTACAAGCAACTTTTACGACACGCATACGAATGACACAGATTTTTAACGCGACCCAGATAATGATATCCATACAACGATGAATTCAACGATGAGATGAGAACTTTAATGAGCTGCCTGCCTTGAGAATGGACCTAGATTGTGATGAAACTGAGAAGGGTCAATCTAGTAGTAGAGCTCCGCTTTAAATATAAATATATAGACGAACATAACCGCAGAGTTGTTTCCCATATCCCATAGATGGCTGGGCTTAGCTGAGATCACCATCTAAGTCGGGGACCTGTGATCGCTGAGGGTACTTCTTTCTTCGTAGTTTAAGTCACGTTCTCCGCAGTATAAATAAGATCCAAGGCATTCTCCGCCAATGGTTAGATTTTTAGTTGAAATGTATCCCCGTTTTCGAATCGAGCTTGATCCAGGCGCCACTTATAGTTTACAAATCTTGCCCAAAGCTTATGAGCAGTGCGTCGACCAATTAGCCGACCAAGTATAGGGCACAGTACGTAGAATATCGCTTGTTCCAGTTGCCGAAGGTTTTCATCCCATTGCTGCTGTGCATCGTTATCCACATAAACGTCGTACTCAAGAGAATCATCCGTCTCGTAGTCATCGTCGTAGTCATACTGCTGTACAAGCTGGTTAGCAACTTCATCTCCAAATAGGCGCCGCTGAGTCTCACTCGGTCCTGGTGCCATTGGAGCTCTCAGTCGGTATCCGGTGCCACGCTTACTAGGTAGGTTAACCACACTCTCGTGTTGACTGATGTATATGGGCTGGGGTTGTTGTCACCCTGCGGAGGAGCTGGGCACTGTGGGACAGAAGTCCTAGTAGGATTGGAGAGGTAGGGAACCGAGTGTCTCGTGACCCAATTGGCACCGCCAAGAAGTTGAAGAATCACCTAGACGTCTTGAGTGAAACTTTCTAGAGTTATTACATAGGAATTTGAAGAAGCTGTTTAATCATCGACGTATAGATCTCTGTTGGGAGCCAATTGGCACCTTAGATGGAGAAAGATCGCCAAAAATCGGCTTAGAAGACCTCAATCCCAAGGGCAAGGTTTGATTGTGAAAAGTTCACTTTCTCCGCGAACTCAGCTATTGGGGCTTTATTGTCCTGTTTAATTAAAACACGATTAATCAATCGACCAAGTTTAGACTACACAGACTCTGGAGGTTCTGTACCACTAGGTTCATGCAAACTGTCAGTGAAGGCAAAGCCACATTGGTGGGTGCCAAACCAGAGGATGTTTTCTACAACCCGATCCAGCAGTTCAATCGAGATTTGAGCGCATTAGCTATTAAGGCTTGGTCCCGTACATATAGAAGGAAGAAGGAAGAGCCTTACATCCGCATTGTTGAAGGGCTCGCAGCAACTGGGTTACGCTCGTGTCGCTATGCTCTGGAGATTCCTTTGGTGAAAAACGTTATTGCAAACGATTTGAGCGAGGCTGCAGTTGCCCAAATTGCGCTGAATGCTGAACATAACAATGTGTCAGAGATAGTTGTCCCAATTCAGGGAGATGCCAAAGTGACAATTAGCCAACAACGTGGTCACGTCATCGATCTGGACCCGTACGGGAGCGCTGTGCCATTCTTAGATGCTGCAGTGCAGTCAGTGTACGATGATGGAATTTTATTAGTAACGTGTACGGATCTCGCGATCCTTGCGGGAAACGTTTATCCGGAGAAGTGCTTTTCGCAATATGGTGGAACGACAGCCCGTAACGATGCTATGCATGAATCAGGACTCAGGTTGCTAATAAATACTATCGCTAGCTCTGCTGCTAGATATGGGCGCTCAATTGAACCACTACTGAGCCTATCCATTGATTACTATGTTCGATGTGTGGTCAGAGTGAAGAATTCTCGCCAACTTGTGAAACAGAACCTTGGAAAGTCGATGATTGTCTATACATGTACTGGATGTCAATCCTCTCATAACCAGCCATTAGGATCTACAGATCCAAAGTTCGCTCAGGCAAGAGGGCCAGTGGTGGGAACTAATTGTGAAGAGTGTGGTAATCCGTTTCATATTGCGGGCCCAATGTGGTCGTCGAAAATTCACTCCCGTGAGTTCATTACAGAGCTTCGAAAAATATGCGAAGAAGAAGATCCGGAGGTGTATGTAACAATGCCTAGAGTACTCGGCATGACAGAGCTGGCGTTACAAGAATTGGAAGATGCCCCGTTTTATATCAACCCTGCTAACATGGGATCGATAGTCAGATCTCCGTCAATTCCACCATTGACTACTTTTGCAAGTGCTCTTTTTAATGGTGGCTACGAGGCAAGCTTAACACATGCCAAGCCAGGTTGCATCAAAACAGATGCTCCCTACTCATATTTGTGGGACCTGTTTAGACATTGGGTTAAGCAAAACTTGGAGAAAGAGCGTGAAATGAAGAAGAGCCCTGGTGCTCGGTTATTGGAGAAGCCGCCGGGCCAGTCCATCTCATTCGAGTATAACCCGAAAGCGGACAGCATGAAACGATTGCGTGAATCAAAAGTAGTCAAGTTCCAAGAAAATCCCCGAGCTGAATGGGGACCTCAGTCTCGAGCTAAAAAGGCTAAGACAGAATGACTTCATCTGAGCTTATGGCGTGATATTATTTCGAGTTATGTGATATATGTTATGTATATTGGTGCAAGATTCCGTACGCATTACTATTGAAATTATGCACGACAACGGCTTACCATGCCTTGAGCTTAGACATGATGCGACGACCATAGGGAGAGCGCGTGGCAGCAAGAGCATTGTAAATAGATCCACTTAGTTCTTGTTTCTCTTCGGGGCTGAGTGACGTCATAGATTCCAAAGCCGTTTGAATGACGTAGTTACCATAGTTATCCAGTAACAGCTCGTTGAGAGTGCGCGGAACCATTAGCTCGGCGACTACCTCTCTTCTCAAGGGCTCGGAAGATGCGCGGAGGCACTTTTCCACGACGTTGGACGAAAATTTCTGTACTGAGAGTGCAGATATTTTACCTAAAAGCTGTCTCACAAGTGAATCGGTGAATTCTTGGTTTCCTAAATCCAGAACATACTGGCACACATAGTTTCCAAAGGGATCACAAACCAATGTGAGTGACTGCTTGACGATTGAATTCACCAACTTCTTGCGGTTTTCGTCTTTGGCATAGTCCAAACAGCGCTGAAGCACGCAGCACCCATGGCGATGACTGCCAATCTCGATAACTGATTCACAAACGGCGTCATAAATGAACTGTGATCCATCTTCGCTTAAACTTAGAAGAAGTTTTTGGATAACGTGATTTCCGTTAATGTCTCTGATCAATCGCACTACATGACCATCCAAAGCGTTAACAATCAGTGTCACTTGTTCTGGCTGGGATACCGATTCGATGAGGCGCTGCAATGCCCTTGTACCGTGCTGATTGATAGCTATGGTTGCTAACGAGGGTGCAGCAACTCCCAGAATTTCGGTAATCTCTGCGGCGTCACATTGTTCAAACAGCTTCTGACAGAAGTAGTTCCCAAAAGGATCCACCATCAAGGCAACGATATGGGGGCTCGTCGCTTCAAAAACACGATGTACAGCACCAGATCCCGATTCGGCGAGTTTGCGCTGTAAGAACCGACATCCACGCTGATCTTTACACAATGAATAGAGTTCTTCATCGGTTGAATTTTCCAAATCAACCATGGGAATAGGGACGTTAGGTTTCTCCACACCAAGAGAAGTATTATGCATTCCGAAGTGTGTACTTCCGGCAATGACAAGACCAGGAGAAACGCCCGCGTTGCTCCCGGTGAGGTCAACTGAGGAGGCACTTGAACTAGATCGACGTACGCTGAAAGGCCTGGCCGATTGTGGCGGGCTGGAACGACGAACAGAGTAGATAGATGCCGCATCAGACTCAGCACCCATAGTCACCACAGATCCAACGGTACTACCACCGCTGTTGCCGTAAAACACACTTTCATTTTCACTCAATCCTGGAGCTACTTGAGTCACAAGGGGTTTGCCGAAACAGTTCAAGCTGCTGCCCGAGCTGCCGCGCTTGGCTCTAGGTCCAACGTTAGATCCATTGTTCATCGATGTCGTACTCATGGATCGATAAAGAGAGCTTGGAGATGTACTAATCTCATCGTTGGCTGATGAAAAAGCATGCGAATAGGGACGATGACTGCTCAAACGATTAGACCCAGAACTAGAGAAATTACCAGGACTGATGGGACTTGACAAAGGAGCAGGAAAGGCCTGGGATACAGAATCTGAAGAACCAAAGGTATTGGAAGTGGTATTTCGTGAAGTAATGACAGCCGAGAGACCTTGTGAGTATGCTCGAGGGCGGCGCGGCTCGAGTATTGCACCGGTTTGGGCGCCAGACAAGGACATGCGTGACATTCCTGTTTGTGGATCCACGATATTATGAGAATAGCTTCGAGTATGACCATATGCTGGCGCATTAGCCATTGCTGACTGTAGCTGTGTGGCTGAATGCGAGTGCTGGTGGCCAGAATAATGCTGCGTCTGTTGATTTGAATGCTGTGTCTGCGACTGTGTGTTACCCATAGACACACTTTGACGGTTCTGGTGGCCTCTGCTAACACCATTTCGTGTCATACTGGGAGTGGTTCCCAGTCCACTCGTAAGAAGGGGAGTTTGAGGCGTACCAAGATGGACTTGGCTTTGGGTGTTCGTATAAACAGGATACATTGGCTCCACAGGCGATCCAAGAAATGTACCAGCAGAATTGAATCCGTTACTAGTGTTGTGACCTGATCCAGATTGATTATCTCTCAATAGCAACCCATTTGGGGAGAATTGAGATGGGCCCAGGTTTGCTGCTTGCTTTGCATTTGCATAAAATGGAGGCGAGGAGTACATCAAATGGGACTGGTTGGATGCTGGCGGTGTGATGGGCTCTGCAATAGATGCAGGTCCAAGACTTCGATAGTCAACAGCATAGCCATCAGAACCCCATGACTTTCGATTTCCCTCAGTCAAGTTTTGAGGTTTGGATGTCATTTATTTGTCGGTTTCAGGAGCAATGCTCTTGAAGCCCTTAGAATACAACGAGAAATGTCAGCAAGATCAGTGTTTTATTGGTTTGTTAACCTGATTGGTTGGAACAGAAGTGCCTGATCTGGTTATCTTTGATGCTTTGAGCGGACACTGACGAAAAAAGTCGGATACAGTCTTGATTAAAGCAATCCAAATATAATCACCTGAGATTTGAGCTCAAACCAAAAGAAATTGTCGGAGACCGCAGTTTTTCAATGTCCACTTTTTTTGCAAGCGAATAAGATATGTTTCTACGCTCCGGATTGACGTGGGTGTGTGTGTGTGGGACCTGAATCAGCGGCGCTCACAAGGATGAGGGGATGGGAAAAGGGGTGCAATATGCGCAGCTGCAAAGGACGCTCTGAGCGATCTTTTGTTCTCACCTAATACGCAAAGTAAGAGCAAGATATAGAGAAGCCACTGAATTTTGAAAGCGATTGTCAATATCTCAGAGAAACTCAGTGCACAGTATGTTTTCTAGGCGTGAGTTTGATTGAACCCAACGCTGTAGTGGGGCTCGTATGCAGGAAAGTAAATCAGCCTGTTAGAACGGGCTCCCCCACCCTCCTCCTCTAGTATACGGTGGTGCAGTTGTGCCGCCGGCGTCGATACTATGGGTGCTGCAAAAGGGTTAGGCAAGTAACTTGATAGGGTTAGCGGGGTTTGAGGCGCCAAGGCGGCGCCTGGGCTGTGTGGACGGATTGTCTGGAGAAGCTAGAAGCCACATGATGCCTTTGCCAATGAATCCCAAGAAGAGATCTCGGAAGCCCAAAAAAAACTCCGGCTAAACCGAACCCATATAATGTTCAGTTGGACTATTGCTATGCCTGCATAAAACATCTCGATTTCTTCTAATAATCACATTGAGGTGTCTAGTGAAATAAATAAGTGAGGCTTTATCTTTTGTCGCCTCTAATCCGATAGAAATTGCGGATCTCCAGCATATTTGGTTATTGGAGCTGGAACTAATCGACGTTGGTAGTTCAAACTCAATGCTCACACATATATATCTGAGACACGTGTGGTGGATGTATATGCCCATACGTACTAATTGTTCAAACTCAAATATGCCATCTTTACTTGAAACATAATTTGTCCACTCTGTCATCTGTCTAAATAATCACTGTCGGATCTCTGTGAGTGTGGAAACCACATGACGCAACGAAAATGATATTTGATCAAATATGGAATTACACACGTCGTATATATATTTATATCGTATCGATGGCTACGCTCATAGTATCCGATAATAATAAGTCTTGTATCACACGCCCGAATCATCACGTGCCCGTGATTGGTTTGGTTGCCCCAGACCAACGACTGTTAGTAACGCGTTATCCGATACACAGGGTGTGGGTATTTGATTAGATGCATATTGTGGTTGGGGCTCATAAATAAACTCCTATTTGTGTTTACTAATCACAAGGGCTTCTGACTGCTGATGTCATAAGTTGAAATACTGCACTCGTTGGATATAACTGTCAAGGGTTTTCACTCAAATTTCGGTAGGTGTGTGGATCTTGGGACTTTCGTGAACACGTGATACTGAGGTGAGGCACTCCGCAGTCTGTTAATCAAGGTAACCAAATTATTCCAAACGCTTCAAACACATTGAATCACAGCATGAAGCAGAACCCGCAGGTGTCCAGCTCGCGCTCGAAGTCGCGGAAGCAGCACTTCCAGGCTCCTTCGCACGTTCGTCGTGTGATTATGAGCGCTCCCCTTTCCAAGGAGCTCCGCTCTCAGTACGGTGTTCGTGCTCTCCCTATTCACCGCGACGATACCGTACAGATCGCTCGTGGCTCTCACAAGGGCAAAGAAGGAAAGGTCACCGCTGTCTACCGTCTGAAGTACGCTGTTCATGTCGAGAAGATCTCCACTGATAAGGTCAATGGTAGCTCTGTGCCTGTGAACCTGGCCTCGTCCAACCTTGTCATCACTCAGCTCAAGCTTGACTCCCACCGTAAAGCTCTTATTGCTCGCAAGGGAGGCAAGGCTGAGTAACTGAAATATAAATTATCTAATTATTATTGAAAATCGATCGTTGAAGGCCGTTATCTTTGAGGATAAAAGGCGTACATTTAGTTGATCAATACATAGAAATCTAATTTACCTATAGACGTAGACGTGCTTCGGAGCGGGGTGGCACAGTTACTTTTTCTTGGGGATTTCAATGGCTCCTCCGGGGGATCTCTTGTTGCGTTTGGTGAGGATCTCCACACCTGTATCCGTCACTAGCAGCGTATGCTCAAATTGAGCGCTCCATTTTCCATCGCGAGTAACTGCAGTCCATCCATCAGGCCAATTCTTATCCGTGAATCCTCCCAAGCAGAGCATCGGTTCAATGGTAAAGACCATTCCTGGTTGACAAACACCAACAGTCTTGTTGTTCGCGTAATGAGGTACAGTGGGTTCTGAATGAAAGAGACGTCCCACACCGTGACCTGTGAACGTACGAACCACGGAAAGGCCATGTTCATTAGCCACTCTCTGAATCTCATCACCCAACGTGCGAACTGGTACACCAGGCTTAACCATAGCGATTGCAGCATCAAGAGATTTTCGTGTTCCTTCTACCAGCCGAACGACATCATGATTGGACCGGGCTTTATCACCAACATAATAAGTATGATTCATGTCGCTATGAACACCATCTTTATACAGAGAGACATCGATATTGACAATGTCACCATCTTCAAGTGGCCTCTGATCAGGAATGCCGTGACAAATTACCTCATTCACACTGGTGCAAACAGACTTCGGGAAGAAAAAGTAGTTCAAAGGGGAGGGATAGGCGCCGCGCTCCATACACGCTTCGTGTACGATTCGATCGATTTCATCAGTAGTCACACCTGGACGCACCGCTCGACCAGCAATGTCAATTACTTCACGAGCCAGGCGGCTGCAGTTGCGAATACTCTCCAAAGTGTCTTTATCGGGGATCTCGATAGTGCTACCTCGAGTTTCGAGTTCACTGGTAGGCTCACCATCATCAGCATAATCCGGCAGTGTAATGCCTGCTTTAATTGGTCGTCGAGGCGACAAGGGGTATACAGCACGAAGCTTTCCCGTATAAACAAGACTGGGAAATGGATCGTACGTCTTTCCATCTTCCCTGGGATGGATGCCCTTGTGCTTCTTCCAGTTACGCTTAAAACATTCTTGACTACAATATGATGATTCAATATCAAATTTCATGCATGTCGGACACTTTAGTGTGCCTGCGACGTTCGCACAGTCTTGGCCACTGCAACTCATAATGGGCTAGGACGAATATTTCAGAGGCGTTCCGTTCATAAATATGAATGGGATTTTCTTGGTCACCCTCGGGGTGAGGGTATGTGTTTCACCGAATCATTGCCAATCTACAATACAATCCGTCACCTATCGTTTAGGCTATATGTATAGTAATAGTAAGGATATGTAGATTGATAGATTGGCTCCTTGAAAGCACGTCTATGGACTACAGTTACGAGCCCCCGTTGTGATATTTGCTGGTGCAATTGGTTAGGGTGGTCGAACTAAATAATGAACCGCCGATCAAATTCAGTAGCCTGTTGATGCCAATGTAGGAGACAACGACAGCCCTGGTGTAAGGTGTTATTATAACAATTTTTATATTTCCGAATATTACCGGAAGGCATCCGGTAGATACCCTGAGGAAGTGTAGGTACGTCATGTTTACCAGAGCGAATGGTGTATATCTCAGGTCACTGTCCTAGGTTGCATGTGCGGTCAATGTCTGATGACGCTGCCAGTTTCAATTTCATTTCGTCTCAGTGATTTTCAACGCTCTTCTCCCAGCTTTATACGAAATCAGAACGCACCCTTCACGATTCCGGTGAATATTACACCGCAATTCTGGGCTCTATGCCCAAATATGAATCCTTATTGAGTGCCACTAGGGCCAGTTTGCTTTTTCATTCCTTTATTGCTATTTACACAGAGTTACATCTCGATCCAAGATGCGTTCAGCTGTATAAGAAGTACATATAGTTTAAATTAACGTCAGGTTTACGAGCACATACGCGTGCATACAATATCTAGGTGGCGATCTCGATTACCGTGATGCTTGTTTACGAGTGGTAAGTTATATATCATTAACCCGGGTGGATCCAGCCGCTCCGGCACGGCGAAAGCAACCACTGATTCAATGAATTTCGGGCCGGGAGGGTTATGGGCCTGGAGGGTTTGGAGGGCTATGAAAATCAGGTCAATGTTCCTAACCTTATCAGTCTAAATTTTTCGGTGAGATCTTTTAACCAACCTCGACCCCTCATAGTTCAGAAAAATAATCATCATCTAGCAAGATGGCAGACTACGTCCTGTTCGAGGAACCTACTGGTTATGCCTTGTTTAAGGTTGCCATCAAGCCTGAAGAGATTGGAAGCCGGTTGAAAGAGGTTCAGAGTGCTGCTGAGGATTTGTCTAAGCTTGGCAAGATGCTCGACCTAGTGAGTTTCACCCCGTTCAAAGGTGCTGCACAAGCTCTTGAAAACGCCAATGATATCAGTGAGGGTATTGTGAACGATTATCTGAAGGAATTTCTCGAGCTGAACTTGCCTAAAGCTTCTAAGAAAGCGAAGGTGAGTCTTGGTATCAGCGACAAGAATTTGGGCCAAAGTATCAAAGATGAATTCCCTCATGTGGAGACAGTTTCAAACGAGGCTACCCAGGACCTCATCAGAGGTATTCGCACTTTCGGACTGAAGTTACTTAAGGGTCTCGAGGAGGGTGACCTTGAGCGTGCTCAGCTCGGCCTGGGCCATGCTTATTCGCGCTCGAAGGTCAAGTTTAGCACTACTAAAAATGACAATCACATCATCCAAGCAATTGCTCTCATTGACCAGCTTGACAAGGATATCAACGTATACGCTATGCGCGTCAAGGAATGGTACGGCTGGCACTTCCCCGAGCTTAAGGCAATCGTTAGTGACAACCACGATTACGCGAAGCTTGTCACTATCATCGTTGACAAGGCTCAGCTCGATGAGACGAAGATCCCTGAACTTGCGGCGGTAGTGAAGGATGATGAAGCAATCGCCCAACAGATTGTTCAGGCTTCTAAAACGTCTATGGGCCAAGACCTGAGCGAGGGCGATATGACTTGTGTTGTTGAGTTTGCTGAACGCGTGGTCGAGATCACTGAATTCCGTGCGGACCTCTACGCTTATCTTGCATCTAAAATGCACACCGTTGCCCCGAATTTGACGGAGCTGATCGGGGAAATTGTCGGTGCCCGTCTTATCTCTCACGCTGGATCGCTAGTAAACTTGTCTAAATACCCTGCGTCAACAGTTCAGATCCTTGGAGCAGAGAAGGCTCTGTTTCGTGCTTTGAAAACCAAGGGCAACACGCCGAAGTACGGTCTCATCTACCACTCGAGCTTCATTGGCAAGGCCGGTGCCAAGAACAAGGGTCGCATTTCTCGTTTCTTGGCTAACAAGTGTTCTATCGCCTCCCGTATTGACTCCTTCGCTGAGACCCCTTCATCTGCATTTGGTCAAGTCCTTAAAGAGCAGATCGAGGAACGTCTGCAATTCTTCGAGACTGGAAAGCCCCCTATGAAGAACACTGACGCAATGAATGCGGCCCTTAGTCGTGTTTCCGTCACTATCGATGCGGACGATGACGAAGATGACGATGATGCAGATGTGTCTATGGCTGATGCCAGCTTGTCTGAGAGCTCATCGAAGAAGGACAAGAAGGACAAGAAGGGCAAGAAGGACAAGAAGGACAAGAAGGACAAGAAGGACAAGAAGGACAAGAAGGACAAGAAGCGTAAGTCTGAAGAAAGTGAAGACACCACGGAGAAGAAGAAGAAGAAGAAGAGCAAGAACTAAGGTATCTCTGAAAACTCTGATTTAGTTAATTTATTGTTTACATTCAAAGTTTCCTGCATTCCATTAGCAACTGTTAGGTGGTCAGCAACTAGTTCAGTGCTGCTTTTAGACGTTGATTAAACGTACAATTCCGAGATATCCTTTTCCACTGTCTTTGGATTGGATGCCTTCGACCCAAGCAATTCAATCAAAACCGATGTGGCGAGCTCCATTGAACGAGGCGCCAGTATTTCGAAATTTACGGGTCCCTCTCCTTTGAGAACCAACGCCAGCGTTGGTATATCGCATTGCTGAGCTCGAGAAAGTGCTGATGCACCTGGACCCTGTATCAAAACAGGTGGCTCTGCAGGTCGTATGTGATTCGAGATAGACCAGTGGTTCGTCGCTGAGGCGATGAATGTTAGCGGCGAATCTGTATAGCTTTGGCCCGGTGTCAAGAGAATCAACGCAGTTGGTTCCATGCTTCTAACGAGACTTCGTCCCAGATAGGCCGCTTGTGAATCATTCACCACGGGAAAAATTAGTACGATGGAGTTATCGGGGCCATCGTGTAGATCAAAGGGCACCGTAGTTGTCTTAGTGAAATCCTCTTCATCTACCTCAGCTTCGTATATACCTGATATGGTGGATTCAGAGCGTAACTTGGTAGTAGTCACTAGTGTAGCGCTTCCTACAACAGAGCCAAGCAGGGGAGCCCCTATTTTAGCACATCGAGGTGAAATCAGAACCATGCTTCTGTTCATGATGCTAGTTGGCATATCTAGCTTGAAGCTACAATCATACGGTAGTTCGGTATCTTCAATATCATCTTCTAGCGCGTACCGTGAGGGTGGCAACTCATTTTTAAATATCATACCGCTTGGCACAAACGAAAGACCACCCTCAGGGTACGGACGTGTGATGATCGTGTCGCTCCGTCCCGGAGAATCGAGGGTACGGCCGCAGCGCTTTTCTCGAGCGGATCCCCAACCACCCATCCACGAGCGAAGATTGTAGATCACAAGCATCTCTCAACATTTACGTCAAACCAACACCGACGATAGCTGTTGCGAGTGACTGATATTTAGTTTCATATGGAAGCTTTGGCGCAGCAGCTGCAGCTGCAGCAAAAAGAATTAAATCAAACGATGGTCGAGCTGCAAAGACTGGAGGTCCAATTCCAGGAATCTAGAATCGTTAAAGAGGAGCTCAATAGATTAGACGAGAGCGCTAAAATCTACAAGCTCATAGGACCTGTGTTAGTACCCCAGGAAAAGACAGAAGCTGACGTCAACGTGAGTAAACGCCTCGAGTTTATCACTTCCCAGAAAACCCAAGTCGAGCAAAAAATCAAGTCCTTACAGGACAAATTACATGAGTCTCAGGTAGCTTACCGAGAACAACAGATCAAATCTGCTGTAGCAGCGCAACCAAGTGGTCAGGCAACATGAACGACAAATAAGTCGATATGAGCTACGATTATCGAGCTTCTCTATTTAAATACAGTCGCTGCGGTGTTCTATATTGCAGAGTAATTAACCTGCGATACTAACGGACTCATCAGCGACGCTTTAACCTCATTTTTATCACCTTATTGCAAAAGATTCTCGGGGCCGAAACTAAGCGGCAACAGTTCCTCAAGTGTTCTTTGCGTTAACTCACCGTCGCAGTTATACATTAATACCGGTGTGTCGAGCCGCGCTACTTCTCTGATGAATTGACGGCAGATTCCGCAAGGGCTGACAAGCTCCTTGACGTCAGATGAGACAGCAACTGCTTTAATAGATTTTTCTCCGTTACCAGTCATGCGTGCAGTTACAAGAGCTGACCGCTCTGCACAAATGCCTGCCCCATAGCTTGCATTTTCGAAATTCGCTCCGGAAACAATGGTTCCATCATCGTATAAGATTGCAGCTCCTACTCTGAACTTTGAGTAGGGCGAATACGATAAGTCACGAGCTTTTAAACAGGCTTCTTTGAGTTCTTTCATTGCTTCAAATTGAAACTTGTCAGCGTTCTGGTAACTCTCCATGTGAAGACCTAACGATTATAGGGTTCGGTTGCAGCGCGGCCAGACATGGATGGGTGGATATCAAGACAAGAATTGACACTCTTTTTGGCATGTAGACTTTCTCTTTCTTCCCTTTAATACTTAATTATAATTATATCTTTATTTTTGAGAAGAACGTTCAGACTTTTCGGAGTTTCCTCTTCCGAAGTTCTCTCAAGTTCGGTGGCTTTTGGATACCAATCTCACTTCGTAGATCATCAACGTCTCGTTCCAATTCCTGCTCCCAATAAACATTCAGTAAGCATTTAGCCTGCAGTCCGTTGGAAAGAGCCCATGGTAAATAGATGGACTTCAACCGATCCTTAGCCTTGATTCCCAGCTTGAAGGGTTCACTGAAGGCAGCTAAACCTGTCATTGGAATGCCTAGATTAGCGAATTCAAATGCTTTGACCGCAACTTCACCTTCCATAACTACTGGGAGGCCAGTGATGGCGTGATAGAAGTCATGGCACTCGCGGTAACGTTGCATGACGTATGCCTCTTCAGGATCATCCACAAATCTTACCGGTAAACGAGTATCTGGTGACACGTTTTCAATGTCCAGCCACTGCGTGTATTGAAACCCGAGAGTATTGGTAGGAAGCTTACGCAAAGCAGCGATATCCAGTGTGGTAGACGTGATCCTTGGCCGTTCTCGCAGAATCTGCCGACCCGTCTTATCTTTAAGCATTTCAATCTTGAGCCGATGTGCGAAATAAGGCTGCACAGTCATTTCGCCAAACGTGGCCACCAGGTCCGCTCTGCGTGGATTGATAGCAGCGGCAATCCCACTGGACGCGAACAAGAAGAGACGCTGAAATGTATTCAATGGAACATGAGTTGGGTATCTCTGCATTTCCTTAAACCTCGATATCTTATACAATCTCGTTTACTCCCTCGCTTCGAAAGCAGCGGTGGCCACAAGAGTCACCGTGATCGATAGGTGTAGTAGGGCTGGGAGTGTGAACTGATCACCATCATCATCCCGGGACTACCCCGGATTAGTGGTCGCGGCAGGATAGTGACCAAAATCGCTGCTCAGTCGACAGATGCCATATCGTTCGAATCAGTGTTAGAAACAGGTGTTACTGCGGTGCGTGCGAAAATCTTCCGTTGCACTAGTAACCACGCTATCTTGCGTTCATTAGCAGCCCGTTGATTCTTGATCTCGGCACGCATTTTTTGCTCTCGAATCAAATACATTCGCAGCGTTTCTTGATTATTCATTCTTGACATCAATCTGGTATATTGTTAGAGAGTAATATTTGCAAGTAATATATGCAATGTAGAATAAAATAGGCAGACGTTGGTGCAGTTTACAAAAACAAGGTCTCCAACATGTCTCTGCATTGTTTTCACCTATTCAGCATGAACCTTCTCTTATTTAAAAGTCAAATGAGCTCCATCCTGCATAAAATATATTGCGCAGCACTTCCCGAACGTACTATATATTGAGTCGATTCCACCACAGTTAAGTGCCGTTTCTAACACCACGATGTATGAGTACGATGACTTCGACTCATCGAACTTCGAGTCCCTAAAATGGGATTATAGAGAGGACTACGACCAAGCCACAACACCCAATGTGACGCCTGGTACTTTCGTGAGTCACCGGTCAAATGGTGACAGCAATTCCGTTCCTATCTGCGACCTGACCTTCGGTTATCACTGGAACGAATCCTCGTATCCCGCTTGGACCGGACGTCAGCCTCCAAGAAAGATGCCCACCACCGAATACTGCTCGTCCACGATGCATCGTGAAGATTCTAGGTCTAACATGTCACCAGATGACATGGGATCATCCCAAGCTCCATTTGATATCACCCATATCGCTTCTATGACACGTCAGATCCAAGAGGTCTTCGGGTTTCAAGTAGACGCTGGTGTTAGCGTCTTTGAGCTGCTCATGAGTCAGCTGGACTCCCGTGCCTCAAGACTCGATCCTTTGTCTTCTCTTCATTCACTTCATTCCGAGTACATCTCAGGGACCCAGTCGAACTATCGCAAATGGTATTTCGCATCCCAGATGGACCACTTTGACAAGCAAAAAAAACAAGGATTTGTTCATCTTTCGCGGTCCACTCCCGAGGTGACAAGGACCCGAACCAACACCAGCTCTCATTCTCAGACACCCCACGGATCCACTCGTACGTCCTTCCGGCAGTCTACTAATGAAGCAGAGGATTTCGAAGACACCGAAGAAGATACCCTCAGAAGCGCGGAGTTTGAGTGGAATATTCGTTTCCTCGCATCGAGTGATAATTCGAAACTTGTAGACCTGCTGATCTACCTGTTCTGTTGGACAGAGGCTAATCAGATTCGTTTCATGCCTGAGCTCCTTGCTTTTGTGGTTAAATGTGCGCGTGATTATTATTATGCCCGCTTCCCTCCGTTTCCTCAACATGACAGAGAGTTCGAGAATCTAGAGGCTCAGTATTTCCTCAACCATGTGATAACACCTATCTACAACTGCTACTGTTCTTTCCTCTTTGTCGAAAATGCGGCCGGTGAATGGATAAAGCGTGAAGGTGACCACAAGGACTTTATCGGTTACGATGACATGAACCAACTCTTTTGGTATAAGGAAGGAATCGAGCGCTTGAGAGTATCGGAACAGTATTCTCAGAAACTTTCTAATTTGCTCAATGAAAAGCACAACCCAAAGGTGCTGAGACTGGTGAATACTCCTGGAGATGACTGGTTTCTCGCCCTGAAACACGTTGAATGGCACTCAGCTTTCCAAAAAACTTACCGCGAATCACGTAGCTGGCTACATAACGTGACTAACTTCAGTCGAATCTGGATTCTTCATGTTTCAGTATTCTGGTTCTACACGAGTTTCAACACACCTTCCTTCTACACCGTGGGGTATAACCATATGAACCCAACCGATCCCGAAATGTTTGTACGCTTGACTATTGCCAGTTTCGGTGGGCTATTTGGACCACTGATTTCCATAGTTGGTGTTCTTGGTGAGAGTCGCTTTGTGCCCAGAAATGTGGCCGGTTCGAAGTCGGTTCTACCTAGGCTTCTATGCCTCATCATTTTAGTGGCGCTCCTCCTCGGTCCTGGTATTGCCAACCTGATGCTGAACCCTTGGAGCTCAAATAATGAGGATTTGATGCCTGCGCTGGTTATTTCTGGAATCTTGTTCGCCCTTTCCATTCTCTACACTCTGTATTTCAGCTTCCAGCCGATCCAGCGCTTGTTTCGCAGCTCAAACGCAGCTGAGAATTCGGCAACCTTCAAGAACAAAAACAGAAGATACTTGGCAAACTACCTGTTCACAGCAAATTTCCCAGAGCGGGATCGTAGTGATGCATTAGTGAGCTGGCTGATGTGTGTCCTCATGTTCGCTGCTAAGTTTACAGAATCCTACTTCTTTCTGGTATTGAGTGCTCGTGATCCATTAAGAGAGCTGGGGATCCTTAATCTCGAAGAGAACTGTGGCGGTAGCTGGAGGACGATCGGATGGATACTTTGCCGCTGGTATCCATTCATCATCCTGATTGGGGTTATCCTCACGGACTTGGCATTGTTTTTCTTGGACACCTACCTTTGGTATGTTATCTTGAATACTCTGATCTCTGTCATCATTGCCCTTAATCAAGGAACGTCTGTGTGGACACCCTGGCGAAATATTTATAGCCAGCTTCCGCAAAGAATCTTGTCCAAGCTCTTGGCTCCTACTGTCGTGTCGAAGCCAAACAGCTCTAGGCCACATGCTCTCCGCATAATCTGGAACTCTGTCATTGAGAACATGTACAGAAACCATATACTCAACCGCGAGCAAGCCCTTCGTCTAGTCTCTGTGAACTCAATCACACAGGAGCCTCAATTCTTCACTATGGAAGATAACGGAAAAGCCATACACTCGGGACATCGCATCGATAACGCTTACCGGCGTATTTCTTTCTTTGCTCAGAGCTTGAGTACTACGATGCAGCCTGCACTTTCGGTGAAAGAGATGCCCATGTTCACGGTAATTGTTCCACATTACAAAGAGACAATGATCCTTAGCCTGAGCGAGACGATAAAGGCAGAGGTCGGGGCAAAAATTACAATGCTTGAATATCTGCAGATGTTGTATCCTGTTGAATGGGAAAACTTTGTAAGTGCTCTCCAACCGAAATCATACTCTCCATTCAATGGGGCGTCATCTCCCTGTTCATCTTGGAAGGAGACTGTGGGATCCAATTCCAACTCAAGCTTGGATAAATATCCGTTACCCCCTCTTAACAGCGCCGATTCTATTGTTTCCAGCTCCACAGGATCCTACTGCCGTTCTCAAACTAGTCATCGGTTGGCAACTAAGAAGCTTGGATTCAGCACTATGGACCCAAACGACACTGAACGAACTCGACTCTGGTGCTCTGAGCGTACTCAAACGCTATATCGAACGCTTCGAGGTTTTCACAACTACAGTAGTGCTTTGAGAGTCCTGAACTGCGCAGAAGAGTACTCGGACCCTCAAGATTCACCCTGCTCAACTTCTGACAAAGAAGTTCGAGCAGCTGATGATCTCTGCGAAAGGAAGTTTCGCCTCATAGCAGCGATGCAGATGTACACGTCTTTCTCTGCAAGTCAGCTGCGCGATCTCGAAACCATCATGGCTTATGTCCCAGGCTTGGTTGTATGTTATATCGAGAAAGAGAAGTCGACCGGAGACTACTATTCGTGCCTTTTCGATTCTTCGTGCCCCGTTCTTGATACAGGCCGACGAAAGCCTCGCCTGAGAATCAAACTAAGCGGCAACCCACTCCTGGGAGACGGAAAGTCTGACAACCAGAACATTGCCCTGCCATACTACCGAGGTGAGTACATTCAACTCATCGACGCGAACCAGGACAACTACATCGAAGAATGTCTCAAGATCCGAAATGTGCTGATGGAATTTGACACACCAACGGTTAGTGCCGTAAGCGTGCCTCGTGAAGATGAGTGGTGGGATGTAGAAATGCAGGAAGATGCATGCTCTGGTCCATCCATCCTGGATCCCGCGGTAGCTCCTGTGGCCATTGTTGGAGCTAGAGAATACATTTTCAGTGAGAACTTCGGCGTTCTAGGAGATGTCGCTGCTGGTAAGGAACAAACATTCGGGACGCTCTTCTCTCGGACCCTGGCGAAGGTCGGTGCTAAGTTACATTACGGACATCCTGATTTTTTAAATGCAATCTTCATGACCACTAGAGGAGGCGTTTCTAAGGGCCAACGCGGATTGCATCTCAATGAGGACATTTATGCAGGAATGACAGCCGTTCTCAGAGGGGGACGCATCAAACATACTGAATATTATCAGTGCGGAAAGGGAAGAGACCTCGGCTTCGTTTCTATCTTGAACTTTACCACCAAAATTGGTGCTGGTATGGGTGAGCAGATGCTTAGTCGTGAGTACTTCTACATGGGGAGCCAGCTCCCTTTCGATCGGTTCATCGCCTTCTACTACGCTCACCCTGGGTTTCACTTGAATAATGCATTCATAATGCTTTCTCTTGAGATGCTCCTGATGGTTGTTCTTTGGACCACATCAGTGAGCTCGATGGCACCAGTATGCGTCATTGATAATAAGCTAAGTCCCAACGCTGCCCGCCAGCCAGTGGGTTGCAAAAATGTGATGCCAGTGTTAGATTGGGTACAAAGATGTGTCTTGTCGGTCTTCTCAGTTTTCTTCGTCTCGCTATGCCCTCTCTTGTTTCAAGAGCTCATCGAGAAGGGTCTGGTGGAGAGTATCTACCGCATTGTTCGTCATCTTGGCTCTCTCTCCATGTTGTTCGAAATCTTTGTGTGCCGGATCTACGCGCGAAGCTTCTGCGAAGATATGAAGCTTGGTGGTGCAAAATATGTCTCCACTGGTCGAACTCTAGCTACTTCGCGCCTCCCTTTTTACCGACTTTACTCTGGGTATCATCCAGAGGTCGTCTGTGGGCTCAAAGCAGCAGGTATTCTCTTGTATGCCTCGCTGGTGATTTGGAAAATGAGCTATCTTTGGTTTTGGGCCACAACTTTCTCTCTCTGTTTCTGCCCATTCCTCTTCAATCCGCATCAATTCAATTTCACTGATTTCTTCTTGGATTATCGTGAGCTGGTTCGCTGGTTATTGTGGGCACGTCCAGAGGGAGAATCATGGGCGGACTTCAATCGCAGAACGCGAGAGAAACTTACTGGCGTTAAGGACCGCGATTCCAATGCCCAAATGAGTCGGCCGTCTTTCGTGAACTCCATGCTCAATGAGTTTGGGTCCGCTGTGGTTACTACACTTTGTCTTGGTCTCCCATTTATCTACGTTGATACTGGGATGAGAGCCCAATACCGTGGCCAAACAGGCAATGGCGTCTTACCCAGAATTGCACTGATTACGTTGATACCAGTGGCTGTGAATGCAGCCTTTCTCCTAGCCTTGTTCCTGTTTTCTCTCCTGATGCATATCTGTGGCTCCAAGAATCATGGGCGAGTGATCTCTCTTGTGCCTCGTATACTCTCAGTGCTGGGGCTCATCTTCTCGTTTTGGGTCCTCTACATACTGGAGGAACGCAAGCTTGGTCCCACATTGCTAGGTTTCATGACAACAGCGTCCCTCCATCACGCCATTCACACTCTGATCACAATTGCATTCATCCGCCGTCAAGAAAGCTCGTGGAAGTCCGGTGACCCATGGTGGACCGGCAACTGGCGGTCCGCCTCAGCTGGATGGCAGATCCCTCCGCTAATTCTCGAATCATATCTCGTTAAAATCATGGAGAGTCTGCAATTCTCCTATGATTTCTTGATTTGTCATTTCATATTTGCGCTGCAAGCCCCGATACTCCTGATCCCATTTGTGGACAAGCTCCACACATTCTTCCTCATGTGGCTGAGACCCCGAATTACAGCTGCAGCTGCGAAATCCGTCAGCATTAAACGAAAGCGGCGACTATTGTTCACCAGCCGCCTTTATTTCTTAGTCTTTGTCTTAGTGACAGGACTCCTTTGTGCACTAGTCACTCTTCCCATGTACGCATTACCCCGCCACGAAGTTCAGGTGGAGACGCTGCTGAAGCAACTCACCGATTGGTGAATGGCTTTTTTGGCGACTCAAGGGACAATGTATACCAGGATCACAAATTAATAAAAGAAAAATTATCTATTATCGTTACTTTACTTCACCATACTATTCATTACTTAGCTTTATTCAATCCTCTCTCGTAGGGAGAAGATAGTGAATGGAGGGCTCTGGCTTATAGGGACCATGGGCGGGTTGAAAAAAAACATGATGAGAACGCCAGAAACTGTGACCAACAAAACTGTGCCAAAAAGTACTATGATGTTATGGCGAACATGCTCACTGCTCGGCGGAGTATTCTGAAGGTCAGTTAACCTTGACTGGGAGGAAATGCTGGTTAGATCCACTTTAGCCGATTGTTGCTGAGGCTGGGGCCATATAGAATTCATCCACCCTGTAGGCTTAGTCTGTATAGAATTCTTTTCAGCATCACTGGAAGAGAACACGTGTGGTTTGATAATTTTCTTGCTGTCGGCGGAACCCCCTGGTTGTGCGAATACAATGCTGGACGATCGAGTGCGGGAGTGAGATCTCGCTTGAGCATAATTTGCTTGCTCAGCTCTCAATCGAGCATTCTCGGCTTTTAACGCCGCCAACGATGCAGACTTCATCTTATTCGGCACGTCGGTTTCGGGCCTCCGGTCGTTCTTAAACAAGCTTTCTGTCTCTAGGCGCTTCTTTTCGCGAGCCTCCTTCTCCTGCTTTTCCGCCTCAAGTGCAGCGCCCTTTATCTCGTCCAATACGCGTGACAGCGACTCTAATCGGGCCGTGTCAGTCTTGATAGCTCGAATCTGAGCCACCATTTTCTTAGCCGCGGTGTCAAAAAGCATCTGGTTTTTAATGGATTCCTTGCCGAATACGACTCCGGATGCTGAATTAGCAAAATTTAATGTCATGGTATCCAGCGATCCACCGAATACGGATTCGGTATGTCGGCCATCACCCTGGACCTGCGAATTGACTTTCAGTGTTTCTAGAGATGGTTTTCGTGATAGTTGTTGGGAGGGAGATGATGGAATCATAGCTGGAGTTGTTTGAGTCACATTGGATCCGAAGTTTGATGAGCCTTGGTCCTGGCCCGTCTGGTTGAGTAACATGATACTCACTTTTTCCACGCGTGCTGAGATACGTTGATACATCTGCTTCGTTTCATCATTGCTGACAATGTCGATGCCTAGATCCAGCTCGTCGTTGCGTTTTAGTTCATACGGCTCCGATTCGGTATTTTCAGCACTGAGTCGCTGCTTGTTAATATAGGTGCCGTTGCTGCTTTTACAGTCTTTCAGCCAAACCTGACCAGTATCCCTATCGGCCCAAATCTCCGCATGTTGACGCGAAAGGACTCGGCTATCAAAGAGACCGTTGTCCGATGCAGCGGCACTACGGGTAGTGGTTTGACGCCCCAGCTTCAAAGCATCTGGCGCAAAGGGTACTACCAAGCATTTCCGATCAAATGTGTTGTTAAGGGGTGCTAGCACTAGCACAACCGCGAATTGCGAGCGCTTAAACCTCTTCTTGCTCGAACTCGAATCCATATCGATGTTCTGTGAGATAATTGTGCCTCGTTAGCTACTTTGCTGATTCCAGCGTGTTAGATGCCAGTCTCAGTTTGCGCGTGGTGATCTGTGCAACCTACGACCACAGGAGGAGACAACTAAATCAATGTCTGACACCTCACACACTGATCGCGTGGCCAGCAGTAATGGCCAGGAAGGGTGCTCTAATCACGTGATCATTCTTTGTGGAGGCCCACCTTCACCGTGATATTGAGATATTGCATGAAACATTGAGCAGCTTGGTTGCAAAATGATAAATATTTGGAATTTTTTCTCGAATTATCATCTAACGGAGCTGACTTCTGTAAGTGTGGTGCCCCATGTTCGTGCGTGCCCTACCTTTCATAGCACCCAAGAATCATTATATCCTAAGTGATTCTACTACCTAAGTGATTCTATACTACCCCCCGGGTATGGGGATTACACCTGCTAGCCCTTTAGTTTGAACCAGCCTCCATCCATGATTTCGGCCCTCAAAAGTGCAACCAATAGTCTTCCCTGTCGTTTTCCTTTAGCAGGCGTCCGCTCCTCTCATACATTATCTACAGAGTCACTCTTGCATACAGCTCTAAAGTATGTTCCTGAGCACGGGTGGGATGGTGCTATTGTCGAATCAATGCGACATCACTCCATGAGCGACCAAGGTGCGTCAATTTTCAGCCCCACCGATTTGATTCGCCACCATTACAAGATAAATCTCCAAAAGCTACGAGACTACAATCGATCTGAAAAGTCGAATGGATCGGAGTTCGTTAAGCTCTATGATTATCTTATCTATCGGTTGGAACAGAACAAAGAACTTGGTCCTGAAAGATTATCTGATGCGATTTCCATTACCGCTAAAAGTGATCCGCTGGTCGCAGCTGAGTGTCTCAGCGATGTCGCGGACGAGCTTTGGTTCAAAGCGGGAGACAGAAGTAACGATACGACCTGGTACACACGGCGGGCGGCATTAGCGGGTATCTATGGTGCCCTTGAAACCGCACAAGCTCTTGATATTTCCAGGGATATGCGAGGAACTCGGGCATTGGCACGTAAGCTTGTCCGAGGTCTGGAAAATGCTGAGTATGTTGAGAGCTCTGTCGCCGAGTGGCTTCAATTTAACGCAATCGCATCTTACAACGTTTTTTCCAGTTGGAGATAACTCCAGGTATTATATGTGCATAGTGTAACAATTTTAGCGCGCGCGTTTACTCGCTCAGTAGTGCACGATGTTGGCGGCTTGTCTGAGTGTCTAATCTTACCCCCATTCTATGTGCAATCTCTGCGACAAGACTGTCGCTCACTTCAGATAAGCTGGGTCCTTTCGTACCGAGGTAGTCGCTCATGGACACCATCTGTGCGTTTGGTAGGTTACAAGCAACGACATCTTGCCACCAATGGGGATCAGTGTCTACGTTGAGGGCAAGACCATGAGATGTGACGTTCCTTCGTACATGCACGCCAACTGATGCTATTTTCCGTGCTGAAGTGCCTAGATCCGCACGATGTTCTGGTTTGATCCACACTCCATTCATACCTGCCCCGACGCGCTGTTCACTCTCGATATTGTACTCTCCCAGCACCTTAACAATACTCTTCTCAAGAATGCATACATAGTCTCTCACCTTGATCTGGAGTCGCTGTAGATCCAAAACTGGATATAGAACCAGCTGGCCCGGTCCGTGGAATGTGGTATAACCACCCCGCTGTGTTTGAACTACCGAGGCACCTCTCTTGATTTTGATAGCTGAATCGGTGCTACGCTGACGGCGGCCGAGTGTGTATGTAGGATCCATCTCGTAAGCCAACAGAGACATCTCTGGGGGTTGTATGCCCTCGTTGGTGCCTCGCAGAAGCTTGTAGTCGAGCAGCTCGCGACTCAGCTTTTGCTGAATAGAGTCAGCAGCTTTGTAGCTGGCCCTGATTGGTTGAAAGTATCTAATCATTTACACACTATCAACACGATTCGCTAGTCCTGCCTATGTTGTCCGTATGTGTGTGCATACGTTCAACAAACCCTATTGACAGATAAATAAATGGCCACTGCGATACGCTTTCAGTATCGCAACTGAATGAATCCACAGCTTGGATATCCTAATGGAAGTGGTTAATCAGTTAAGGGAATTGTCAGAAAATTTCGTTTGGTCGGCTGCTTTGAGTGTTGTAAACATAGAAGGACGAGGCAGTAGTGTTATCTGCGATCGAGATCTCCTGGTAAATGAAGTCATAATACGCATTCCGCCAGAATTGCTCATCAACTTAAAAACTCTGACTTGTAAGACGCCTGACGCATTCGAGACCTGGACCACGCATGAAATTCTCGCGTTCGAACTTCTTACACGCAAAGCTGCTGGTGGTGATCGATGGATAGAATCACTTCCCCAGACCTTTGATGGCATGCCTGTCTCCTGGGACGCTGCGGATCGTGATACCGCACCAAACCAAGCCAGAATTTCTCAGCAGTTGCAAGAAATCACAGCGTTTGTGCAAAAAGCAGAGACTGATTTCACAGCTGATCAATGCAGTTGGGCCTGGAAAGCTGTGAATACTCGTTGTCTGTATTGGAGTGATGGTGGGATGACATTAGCACCTGCAGTAGATTATCTCAACCATACCTTCGACCAAACTAAATCTCTCAATGTCACGAGTGATTTTCGGGGGATCACGGTAAGTACTACTCGATCCTACACCAGTGGCGAAGAACTCACCTTCTGTTATGGACCCCACGATAATGGTTACCTCCTTACAGAGTATGGGTTCGTAATAACTGACCCGTTGGTTCAGCCATCGCCAAATACATGGGACTTCGTGGATATAACGAACGATTTGGTCCCTCTTATACCGTCAACGCGGAAATCCTGGCTTGAAAGTGTGAACTACTGGGGTGATTATACTATCGATCTTCAAGGTGAGCCTAGTTTCCGGACCCAGGTAGCCTTGTCCACTATTCAGAGTCGAACCGAGTCGATTTTGAATAACATCATTTACGGGTATGACGACGGGTCCCGTTTTCGGGCAGCAAACCAAATGGTCCTAAAAAATGTTGCATCAGCTGCAATCAATCGATATAAAGCGGCTAGTACTAGTCGTGCGGAGCTAGCAGCTTTGTATCGAGTTTACATTGCCATACTAGATCTGGTATAGTACAGACCTTCTGTATGCTTAATAGATATAAGCCGTCGTGTATTCGCTAGTAGTGGGTTAAGATTGAAGTGGGGCTAGCCCAGCTAGAGTGCGGCGGTTTTGCTTGACTCTCATCTGGACGAGACTTGTCAACATGGCGTTGGTTATCGCAGGTTTTCCCTGCTTGTGTGCTTCCTTTACGATGTATCCATTGATATAGTCGATTTCGGATCTTCTCCCGTTTTCCACGTCTCGGAGCATGGATGACGCATTGGTGGATGTGCGCTCGATAGTGTCTAAAACCATGTCCAGTGCATTCTGTCTGTCTATGCCAAGTATTTGGCTCGTTTCATTCACTACCTTGTAGATTGTACTGTTCTGGGGATCGAGCTCCAGTAGATCGCCATTGGTGCACTCCATGAGTGCAGTGAGGGGATTTATCACTGAGTTCACAGTTAGCTTAAGTCGCTGTTGATATTCGAACTGTTCCCATGGTAATTTTTCGGTAACTACCAGCTCTGGTGATTTCATAAGCATATCCAATAATTCTGACTCGAGAGCCTCTGCAGTTGGTGCGGAGACCTTACAGATGCCGCGGCCTGTGTATTCAAATGACCAAACCGGCCCGATCCGTTTTACACCTGCATTTGTCACTCCGTATGACATCTTGGGTCGTGACTCTGGCCATTCACTTTCAATCTCTTCCCGTACACCCATTCCGTTATGGAGAACTAAGACCTCCGTATCTGGTCCAACGAAGTCACGAGCGCCGTTGAGTGCAGTGACTACATCGTGGCTCTTTACCGCGACAATAAGCTTGTCTATGGGTCGCGTTAGTCCTGATAAACATGTTGCTGATATCTGTCGTTCCCAACTTGGGCCCCCCATGCCTGGGATGCTCATGCGAATCATCTGGTGTGATAACTCATATAGCTTTAGAGTGGAGGGCCTAAGTAGTAGTCTCACTTGGTGTTTTTGTGCTAGTGTGAGTGCAAAAAGGCATCCTATGTTACCAGCACCGAGTATGTGTATCATCGTTGAGATCGGTAAATATTTCAAAGCGAAATGGTCGCAGCCAACTCAACTTAACTATGGCTTCTAATCGAGGTACGTATACCGTACCCTATAATGTGTTAACGGTGGAATCAACAAAATGAGTTACCAAACTATATACAATTTACTCTCCGGATAAGCAGAAACCACACATTGTCTACTGCGCACGTCGCATCAGAATGTCTTTGGCCCAGCCCAAACTGTTCACAACATCCAAGCCCACGGACCGTAGTTTGACTACCGGCCAGAAATCAGTGCTGTAGAGCTTGTGAAGCTTATCATTGACTCCCATAATAAGATGGTTAGCCGCATAGCATTCTCTCTGATATGGCTCCAGCGCCAATACACTGCCAATGTCCTGGCCACGCAGAGTTGCCCTCTCAATTGCTGAAACCAAGGCGTGCACATCACGCTGACCCATATTCAGACCCTGCCCACTCAAGGGATGAGTCGCATGAGCAGCATCACCCACTAGTGCCACGCGCTCGCCGACATAAGAGTCGGCATGGCGCATCTTGAGTGGGAAAGCGGCTACAGTTTTGGGATCAACCGACTCCACGAAGGGGGGAAGAGTACCATCATAATCATGCTCCACTGCCTGTTCACTGCGCTGCTCCATGCGCCACTCTACCTCATTCACGATCTCGTCCGTATTATTAGGATCCAACGTATGCAAATAGTCAATGTCAACCATATCCAAACGAGTACCAGCATTTACCATCGCACTCATGGCGCGAGAATCCAGTTTTCGCAACCACTGCGCTCGGTCAGGCAACGTAGACCACACCAGCGTAGCCATTCGGTCAGGCAACGGTAAGACCGCAAGAGGGCCAGACTTCAAAAAGCGTTGATATGCAATGGAACGGAAATTTTCGTTCTCTAAAGTCAGTGTCGCGACTACCCCGAAACGGTTATAATCCCACCCTCGCGACGCGATGTTGGCGAATGCCCGCACTGGACTATTCTGACCATCAGCACCAACCAGAAGACGAGCCATGATCTCGGAACCATCATTTAACTTTACCACCGGCCACTGGGAACCCGGACTGGTCGCGATGGACTCAACACCTGCGTGCACAATGGAGGCACTGGTATCGTTAGAATGAAACAAAGCCTGCTGAAGGTTTGAGTTTTCAATCATGGTACCAATATACCCAGATGACATACCCCAAGCATCGAAGTCAATGGCCGCCAGACTCTCACCATCCCACACACGCATTTCGTCATATGACATAGTTCTGTCCTTCTCGACATAGCCCCAAGCACCAATTGCCTCCAAGTGCGACACAGATTTAGGAGTAAGACTAACCACGCGGTTTTCTATTGGTTTCTGAGACGCTCGTACTTCAGTAGCCCAATGTTCGAATTTAGCAGTGATTGGCTGAGCATCTACCACACTGACTTTGAGATTCTTCGTCAGATGTGAGTGGCTCAAAGAACTCGCCAGGGAGAGACCAGCAGGGCCACCACCAATCACCAGGATGTCTTTCACATGACGCTCAGAGTGTACGAAACGGATAGCCAGCCTTGGTCGTAACATCAAACCGGGTGCGAATATTCGAAGATCGAGCCCAAAGCCCCCCCTTACCGCAATACATGCAGCCCCGCCGGATCGCTGCGAATACTAGACACAACTATAAAATGATAATTAATTTTAGTGGCTCAGTGTTATAAGAGAGACACGCTTCTTTTCAACGAGCGGATATGGGGCATTAATATCATATCTGCCAAATTAAGTGTATACACATACACGTAACCAAATGTCGATTCTAAAAGCTGACCTCTTTATCATACTGGAAGAAGTCGTTGACAATCTCTGCAACATCCAGGACTGTGGCGTCATCGCCATATTGGGCCCAGACTTCCATGCCCATAGATTCACCTACAGGTATCGAGATGGCAGGAAGCCCAGCCAAATTAGCAGGGATAGTGAGTACGTCACCGAGGATATCTGCCACATTGTTCTCTGCATCGTGCTTCTCGATAGAACCGGCCTTATTTGGGGAAGTCGGGTTTATGAGCACGTCAACCTTCGATATATCTTGGTCCGTGAAACGATTATTATTCGCGGAAATGGTGGGGTATAAGGGGTTCACTCGCTTAAATATAGCGTTGAAGTCATCAATTACCATGCGCCGAACCTTCTGTGCCTTCAAAAAATGTTCGTCATAGGCGTCCGAGGTAAGATTGAAAGTGCCCAAAAGGAGCCGGCGTTGAACCTCGTCACCAAATCCACCACTTCGTGTAGGTCCGTAAAGAATTTTATTGATATCGTCCATATCAGCAGAAGCACGTTGGCCGTAGCGAATTCCATCATAGCGAGCAAGATTGGAGCTGGCTTCTGCAGGGCTCAAGGTGAAGTAAGTCGGAAGAGCATAACGCAAACTAGGTACGCTAACCTGTACAATCTCGTGGCCCTGATCCTGGAAAGCTAGGAGACATTCGACCCACTTCTCTCGAATTTCGGGATCCATGTCCACGATAGCCTCGTAAACAACTCCAATTTTTAGAGAACCTTCAGGGGCATGAGTAGGGAATTTGGCTCTGGTCTCATCAGTGACGGAACTGCCATCCAAGGGATCGTAATGGTCCACAACTCGGAACGCTTCTCGCATATCCGAGAGATTGCGAGTGAAAAGGCCGACTGTGTCCAGGCTCTGCGCGTAGCTAATTACACCGAATCGAGAAATTCTGCCGTAGCTAGGCTTAAACCCAAACACTGAGCAGAAAGCAGCAGGTAGCCTGATAGAACCGCCTGTGTCCGACCCGAGAGCGACATCACAGAACCTGGCAGCGACAGCTGCTGCGCTTCCTCCACTGGAACCTCCCGGTGATCTATTTTGACCCACGTATAAAGGATTCTGTACAGGACCAAATACGCTATAGATGTTATCAGTTCCCATTGCAAATTCGTCCATATTAGTCTTGCCTAGGATGATACCATCTTCGCGTCGGATGTGGTCAATCAAAGTTGCATCATAAGGACTGATGAAGTTTTTCAATATTTTCGAGCCGCAAGTTGTGGTAAGCTCTTTTGTGCACATGTTGTCCTTCACCAACCAAACCAAGCCAACTTTGCGATTATCTGCTAAACGAGATCTGACATCGTCCAAAATTTTTTCGGTTTCATACTGTGCTATAATAGCATTCAGAGCAGCATTTTTTTCAGCAATCCGTCCGATGTACTCGCTGACTTTTGCCATCCGTTGCATGCACTATCCAGCCCTGATCTGACTGACCACTGAGATGAAGAAAGCGTGATGCCATGTAGCTGACAGGCGTTTGTGCGTGGGAGTGAGCCACTGTTGCATACGGGCTGCCCCGACCCTCTCGGTATAGTGGATGTCGTAACTGGGCACACCAAGTGAAAAGTGGCTCTAGGGTTATTCAGCACTTAAATCGCTCTCTCTAAGAAAAACTGCCAACCCACAAATTCGCACATTGTGGGCAACTCTGGGAAACGTGATGTGGACATTGTTGGGGTTGCATGGGCGAGTAATATCATGCCAATGTTATGTGGGTAGGAAAGTTGAGTTGGTGGATTGTGCGAATGCTATTTCTGTGTATGATATATTTAACTCTAGTTGGATCTTTAGGAAGGTGCCTGAAGTATATAATCTGGAGAGAGGTCCATGTGCTATAATGCGATGCAGCAAGTAAGCCTACATACGCATGCGGGCTGAAACCCCCTGACCCAAGTATTTTTCATGTTTGATCTAAGCTAAGCCATGAGTACCTGTGCTTATGCTTATGCCTCTGCACAGCAGTCCATAGCAGCACTTCCTACATTAGAGATGGAACGAAGAGTACTGATTTAATGATAAATGAATCATATAAGTTATTTGAACGGGCAAGGAAAACGGAGGTCAGCTTCGAACTGCGCAGTTGGAATTTCAGATGTGATACCACTAGTCACGTGATCATGGCCACATGCCGATTTGAGGGAATAAGCAGGAGCGCACCGCGGTTGTTCTCAAATACGTGTAGGATTTGTATGGATATAAACTAATATCTCGGCCTGTTGATGTAGTCAAGATCAAACAAGCACCAACCCCATATCGACAACTATCCATAGGCTCACCATTCCTGGCGTAACCCTGCATGCATTGAAAATCTTAGTGAGGTTCAAGTTCTCGGACAATTAGCTAATCTTGCAGAACCTTTAGTACTCATATTGGTTCCTCTGCCGAAACTTTTTAGCCCTAATCCCAATCAATTCCCAATCAAAAAGTTATAATCGAGAAGCATCGATAGATCAAACCACTGCTAGATCATGAAGACTTACTTAAACCTCCCGATAGTAGGGGTTTTCCAAATTATAATGTGCATATTTACTTTACAATTTCTAATTTTAGTGAAATGATCGATGAATGGGGTCGGACAATAGGGTTAGGTTATGGGCGCGCCACCCTGGCTGAAGATAATCAGTATGACCAATATTGGTTCTATCAGGCGGGGGCCATTCGGTTTCGGTATTACGGCCCGTAATCCCGCATGTTCCGGCTTATGCAACCATACAGTAAGCTTGTTGATGTATCCGCAGTCCGCATGCGCGTGATCTAGATATATATATGCATACATATTTATAAATATATATACAACCACAAAATCTATCTCCTATTAGTATCTTAGGTTACATCTTGATATGGTGGATTGGAACTACTCCAACGATCCTAGTACGCCTAGCAGCGATGGACAACTAGAGAATCCAACTAAGCCATACCAAGGTCCGGACACTGAAGAGTTGCGCAGTATTGCCCGGTCTTTTTCTAATGCATCGAGTGGTGTGACCGATCCAGGATTGGCGAACTTATTTGATCACTCCGATTTGACGTTGGATCCGAACTCGCCTGAATTCAACTCTGCAAAATGGTGCCGGGCCATGTACAACATATACCAGAGTGATCCAGAGCGGTATCCCGACGGTTCGCTTGGCGTATCTTTCAAAAACTTGTACGCATATGGCCAGAGCGAAGATGTTAACTACCAATTGAACGTAGTGAACTTACCTGTGTACGCCATTGAGAAAGGCTTGAGCTACGTAAAGGATTCGGTCACGAAGGTTCAAGTTAATCATGTCGATATTTTGAAGCCAATGGACGGTCTTGTTAAACCAGGAGAGCTTCTTATGGTTCTTGGTCGCCCCGGAGCTGGCTGCTCTACGTTTCTGCGTACAATGGCTAGTCAGACGCACGGCTTCAAAGTCAGCAAAGACAGTACAATCAACTACCAGGGCATTTCTCCAACCCAAATTCTGCACAAATATAGAGGTAGCGTCACCTACTCTGCCGAGACGGAGCTCCACTTCCCTCAGCTTACCGTCGGCCAGACACTGCTCTTTGCATCTCGATTGAAGACGCCTCACAATCGCATTCCTGGACTCAGTCATATGGAGTATGCAACCTACATGAGAAATGTTGCCATGGCTCAGTATGGTCTGTCCCACACAGTCAACACACGAGTGGGTAGCGATCTTATCCGTGGCGTTAGCGGAGGAGAGCGCAAGCGTGTCTCGATCGCAGAGCTCTCTCTGGCTGGTGCATCGATCCAGTGCTGGGATAATTCGACTCGTGGTCTGGATTCAGCAACAGCCAATGAATTCATCAAGACTCTCCGTACAAATGCCGAGACATTCGGATCTACTTCTCTCGTCGCCGTTTACCAGGCTTCTGAAGAGATGTATGATATGTTTCATCGCGTAATCGTGCTGTACGAAGGTTACCAGATCTATTACGGACCCATTGGTCTCGCTCGGCAGTTCTTCATCGACCAAGGCTGGGAGCCCAAGCCTCGTCAATCTACTCCGGATTTCTTGACATCGCTTTCGCAGCCTTCAGAGCGTGAACCGTTTGCTGGCCGGGAAGCCGATGTGCCCAGGACTGCTGCGGAGTTCAATGAGCGCTGGAGACAGTCTTCTATTTACAGCCAGCTCATTCAAGAGATTGATGAATATAATGCGGAGAACCCCCATGATGGAGCCAGTAGTTCCAAGTTCCGTAACGCCTACCGCAAGAAGCAGGATCCTTCCTTGCCTAAAAACGCAGTTTACACGGCGGGTTGGACGGAACAGCTTCGCGCTCTTACGATTCGGGGACTGCAACGTCTTAAGGGTGATCCCCAGATGCCTCTCACGACCATTTTGGGTAACACCGCTATGGCTTTCGTCATCGCATCCATGTTTTACCGGTTGACTGGTGACACTGGTTCGTTCTATGGACGTACTGCCCTTCTCTTCTTCGCTCTTCTTTTCAATGCGTTCAGTGCCATGTTGGAAATTTTCTCACTATTCGAGTCGCGTGACATTGTGCAGAAGCACCATCAATATGCATTTTACCATCCTGCGGTCGATGCGCTTGCATCGATTGCTACAGAGATGCCAGTAAAGATCGTGAACGGAATTTTCTTCAACATTACGCTCTATTTTCTCGCAGGATTGCGAGTCAATGCTGGCAATTTCTTCTTCTTCTTGCTAATGAACTTTATTGCAACGCTGATGATGTCTCATTTCTTCCGAACGATTGGTGCAACTGTGAACAGTATCTCAGAGGCTATGATTCCAGCTAACATCATTCTAATGGCAATGGTGTTGTTCACTGGATTCATTATCCCTGATAGGAAGCTGAAACACTTTTGGACAGCTGGTGGCCCTTATATTGATCCGCTGGCGTATGCATTCGAGTCACTGGTGACTAATGAGTTTCACAACCGCGAATTTCCTTGTGCTGGGAACGCATTTGTGCCGTACCCTCCTGGACAGGCATCTGGAAACAGCTTCGTTTGTGGGGCAGGTGGTGCAAATGCTGGTGAAACAACTGTTCTGGGTGACAACTATATTTGGAACACCTATGAGTACAAGTTTGATCACCAGTGGCGTAACCTTGGTATCGAGATTGGCTTCGTCTTCTTCTTCCTCTTCACGTACATGATGTGTGTGTACCTGAACCCCGGTGCTCGTACTAAGGGTGAGGTGCTGGTTTACCCGCGTGCAATCATCCGACGTGCTGCTCGCGCTCGTCGTTCCAGAGACGCCGAGAACCAGAACCTTTCTGGTGCTGCCGACATTGCTGCTGTTTCCAATATGGAGAAGGAACAAGAGGAACACGCGGACAATCTTATTGAGGCGTCAAATGACATTTTCTACTGGAAAGACGTGTGCTATGACATCAAGATCAAAGGTGAAGGCCGCCGGTTGTTGAACTACGTCGATGGCTGGGTCAAGCCCGGTACACTGACTGCGCTGATGGGCGCCTCGGGTGCAGGCAAGACCACCCTTCTAGACACTTTGGCGAACCGCGTGACCATGGGCGTGGTCACTGGCCAGATGTTTGTGAACGGTATTCCTCGTGATGACAGTTTCCAGCGCACCACCGGCTATGCTATGCAACAGGACCTGCACATGGAAACCAGCACGGTCCGCGAAGCGCTGGTTTTCTCCGCCCTGCTGCGTCAGCCTAACAGCATACCGCGCAAGGAGAAGCTCGCTTATGTTGACAACGTGATCAAGATTCTGGAGATGGAGTCGTACGCTGATGCCGTCGTGGGTGTTCCTGGTAAGGGTCTCAACGTTGAACAGCGCAAGCGTTTGACTATTGGTGTGGAGATGGCGGCGAAGCCCAAGTTGCTGTTGTTTTTGGATGAGCCTACCTCAGGTTTGGACTCGCAGACCGCCTGGAGTGTCTGCCAGCTCATGAAGAAGCTGTCGAACGCTGGCCAGGCTATTCTGTGTACGATTCACCAACCTTCGGCTCTCTTGCTCAGTCAGTTCGACCGTCTTCTCTTCCTTGCTCGTGGCGGTCGCACCGTTTACTTCGGCGATATTGGTGAGAACTGCAAGGTGCTCACTGACTATTTCGAGAAATACGGCGCTGACCCGTGTCCGCCTGATGCCAACCCCGCTGAATGGATGCTGAGTGTTATTGGTGCTGCTCCTGGATCGCACGCCCGTTACGATTACGCCGATGTGTGGCTGCATTCGCCTGAGCGAATTGCGGTGCGCGCGGAGTTGGATCGCATGCTTTCAGAGTTCGGCGCGAAGGACACGAATGTTGCTGAGAAGACTAAGGACAGTGGCGAGTATGCTTCTCCTTTCTGGCGTCAGTATCTGATGGTAACTCATCGCAACCTTCAATTCTACTGGAGATCGCCGATGTACATCTGGCCCAAGCTCGGTATCAACATCGTCAGTGCTCTCTTTAACGGTTTTGTCTTCTGGAAGGCGGATACGTCCATCCAGGGTATGCAGGATCTGATGTTCAGTGTGTTCATGTTCACTATTTGTCTGAACCCCATGATGAACGCATTCGTGGATGTGTTCAGCAAGCAGCGCGATCTGTTCGAGGCGCGTGAACGGCCATCCAAGATCTTCAGCTGGCAAGTATTTTTGCTCAGTGCCATCACTACTGAAGCCCCGTGGCAGATTTTCACTGCAATTCTTTCGTTCGTATCGTGGTACTACCCTGCTGGCCTCTACAACGAGGCGAAGTTTGCTCATCAGATGACCGCTCGCGGTGGGTTGACTCTGTTCTACGTGATTGCATTCTTTTTGTGGGCCATCACTCTTGGTTTCTTGCTTTGTGCTCCCATGTCTGATCCCCGTACTGCTGCAAACGTCTCCGTCTTGATGTTTACCATGTCGCTGATGTTTGCGGGTGTACTGGTTACGCGTAAGACTATGCCTGGATTTTGGCAGTGGATGTATCGGGTAAGTCCAATGCAGTATTGGATCCTCGGTATGATGACGGTGGCCATCTCTAATGCTCCGGTCAAGTGTGCCGCGAATGAGTGGCTGAAATTGGCGCCTCCTAGTGGCTCCACTTGTCAGCAGTACTTCCAGACACTGTTTGATAGGGCACCTAACTCTACTGGTTACCTACGCAATCCCAGTTCTACCACTCTGTGTGAGTACTGCCGCCTCAAGGATACCAACCAGTTCTTGTCGAGCATTGAGGCGCCGTACAGCTACAGATGGCGTAACTTCGGCATTTTCTGGGCCTTTATTGGTTTCAACATCGTTGGTTGCATCTTCTTTTACTGGTTGGCTCGTGTGCCTAAGTCCAAGAGCCGCACGAAGAAGGTTGACTACGGTGGACGCGATGTTGCCGTCGAGGAGTTGGACTCCGATCCTTCGAAGTGGCCTCCTGCGTTGACTGCTGCTCAGGGAAAACCTTATGATGTGGCTCTTGCCGAGGGTGCTCGAGTTCCGGGCCCAGATGGGTCTTTTGACGATGAGAAGTCATACTAAGTCATACATTTTAACCAAAAGTCTCTCTGATATTGAAATGTCTTTCCCTCTCTCTCTATATATATCCAAGCTATGTTAATTTACTCTAACCATCTCGTGGCTCAAAGCACATCGTGAAATCGCGACTTTGTCTAACTTCCTCGGTTATTTCTCTCCGTGATACGCTAACTCCACAGCCACTACTAATAGTAGCAGTCGCATAACACGTAGAGCTCTTAGGGGGAAATAAATCGAAGAGGTGCATATACCGGTAGCTTGTAAACCAATGCTTTCGTTATAAATAAATAATAATAACAAGAAAAGATATCACTTTTGTTCCACCGTTTTCGCGATTCTGGCGGCCTTCACTAGAGGCGCTAAAGTACTGCACGGTGCAGCGGAGAGAACGAATGGGTCGGTGAGAAGTTGCTTAGCCGTGGCTCTTTCGTCAACGTCTACCCTCAACATCCGGTCCAAGAATTTCTTGAGATCGTCGCTGAGGTGCTCTGGCTCGTTAATTTCAGGAGTGCCATTAGAAATGATCATGTAGAGGGCTTTCACAGGCTGCTCGTTGAGATAAGGGGGCTCACCCTCGATCATCTCAATAGTCATGATACCCAGACTCCACACATCAATTCTTGCATCATAGTCTTTCCTGGTAATTACTTCAGGGGCCATCCAGTAAGGAGTGCCTACCAGCGTGTTGCGCTTCTGTGATTCAGTGACCTGTGCACAGTAGCCGAAGTCAGTCAGCTTGATGTCACCGTTCAGAGATAGCAGGATATTATCACTCTTGATATCTCGGTGGATCACACCACTGGCGTGCAAATGTGTGAGGCCTCGCAAAGTTTCCCGACAAACAGCGCCAATTTGGGGTTCCGTCATCATGTTATGTGAAATAACATCTGTCAACGATCCGCCTTCCATATAATCCATAACAATCCAGAGATCGCCCTGATGTATATAAGCATCCCGGAAGTTGACAATATTCTCATGGCGTGCTTGCTTCATGACTAGGATTTCGTTGGCGATAAGATCTTTCTTGGGCTGCTTTTCGAGCTGCATCTGCTTGATGGCGACTTTGCTATTTCCCAACACTGGGTCAGCCAAAAATACACCGCCGGAGGCACCTTGACCGATTTTACTGAGATTTTTGTAGAGAGTTGTGGGATCGAGCTGCGTACAAATCAGTGCTAACTTCCTGAGAGTCTCCCGGTCTTTCATCTCCCGGTTTTCACGGCGCTTCTGTTGTCTTCTTAACTCAGCGGCTTTCGCGGCCTCCAGCGAGCGCTCGCTATCCTTCGCATCTGCCTCACCAGACTGTGTGGCACCGGCCGTAGCAGCTATAGTGGTGGTACTAGCACCAGCGCTACTGGAAGTGGTAGTGGTCCCATTGGTATTAACCCGAGTGGCATCAGCCACCGCGGGAGCTGGGTATTCTTGAGACACGTTTGATTTACCGATGGCAAGCTCGAGCTGACGCAGCTCTTCGTCACGGTTTACCACTTGTTTACCTGGAGACCTGCGATTCTCTTCTTTGGTCACCCGCGCCTGAGATCCGTTCGTAGCTGTGAGCGCGTTACCGGCAGGTGGGCCTGCTGGACGCACAACTGCAGTTACCTGTGATGGCGAAGGCACCGGTGGTGCTGGACGCGTGACTGCAGTCGGTGGGGGGGGAGGCGCCGGGCGGTTTGCGAGGTAGTCACGGCGCGGTGCCTGACTTGACAGAAGTTCGAGTGGAGGAGCCGGGGCTGGACGAGGTGGAGCGGGACCTCGCGTCATTTGACCATTCCCAGGCGATGTAAGCGCTTGAGGGAGCCCATTTGGTGAGCCTAACGTGGGCGAAATGGTATTACCGGGACTGAGGCCAGGTGATCCCACCGATGGCACCGGCGAGCCGATACCGGGTGAAGAAGGATGTGAAGAGGTGCCTCGGTTGAGCGACATAGATCTGCCCGACTCACTAAATTTAGTGGGGAGCCTAACCGATTTCAGTGAGCGCAAGTTGGCACCACCACTACCTGATGAAGTAGGACTCTTAATAGTACTTCTCGAATCTGATGACGACGGGGAGGTGAACTCACTAGAATTCTGACTCGGTGATTGGCCCAAGAAAGACGAAGGTGAGTCCAGAAAGGGCTTGTGCTGGAATTTGGTCCAAACGTAGCTCTCAGGATTTTGACGTTGATCCTGCATGAAGTTCATGACATCCACGACACCTTGCGGGTTACGCTCGATCTCCGCATTGGATACACCAGATTCGTTCATCATACGGTGCCATTCAGCAGGGATCCCCGAAAACTGGCCGGTGTTGGAGTCGTAGCCAACATGCGTAACGTGATGCATGTCGTAAGGACCAGAAATGACAGGGGAATCCATTGAAGAGCTTGAGGTACGGGAAGAATGGGACGCTGAACTACTGCGCATACTTGAGAGCCCGAAGCTTGATACGAATGACGAGAACGCGTCTTTAACTTTGGAACGAGACGCAGTAGGCTGAGATGGTAGCAAAACATTTTGAGTACTACCGTTGCTAACGTTTCGCGATGGACGCACCGTGGGAGTGCTAGCCACGCGGTGTTGTTGCGGCTGCATAGGCAAAGGCTGGTGTGCCATAGTAGTAGGTTTTGAAACGACGCGAGGTTGGGACTGGTTGGACGCCGGTTGCTGTGCGGTTGTGCCAGCAATGCCATAAGCACCCATCTTAGTGATCGGAGGTCCAGTCAAGGCGGTACCACTGGTAATTGGGGGTGCTACACTCTGCACCGCTGTAGACTCTTCCGGCTTGTTTGTCTGATTAGCATTGCTCATTTTGTCTGAGGGGGGTTCTGCGGAGCTTGGTGTAGAGGTCAGAGCTTGTACAGAATTTTGTGAATAAGGCAGGTGAATGTCCGAATTCTCAGAGCCCCGAGCGTGAATGTCACCTTTGCCGTGACGGGAAGCTGAATTGACCGTGTCTGCCGTATCAGCAGCACTTATAGAGCCTGAAGTATCACCATCAAAACTAGTATCTGTGCCATCAGCCAGACCAGTCGAGCTACGGGGTTGAGGTGCCATGGCAACCTGGGAGTGGTTACTCGTCATCGCAGGGCTATATGATGGGTCCGAATAGCCATTGGTAACCACTGATTCTTGTGATTCTTGAAGTCTTGATTGTGTTAGACGCGGTTGTTTGATCCAGTTTGCAGGAACTCCGTTGGAACCGGTACTTTCACGCGACGGAGCCCTTCCGTGTTGATGGGCCTGGTCCACTTCATCGTCATCAAAACGGAACGTCTCATATGAGTTCCGAAATGATGCAGATGCTGTTGACGAAGACATGGCGACTAGCGCGTTGGTGCTGCGTGGATGGGTCGAGCCTAGCAGTGATGGTGTGCGTACTCTCTCGGGATCAGATCAGAGGATGTAGTGATGTTTGGGTGAGGGTTTTAAGTGCCGGAAGCGCCTATGGACGGGGTTCTATCGATGAAGTGCGCGTGGCACGATATTCTGAAAGAAATTTCTACAATAAAAAGATATAACGAAGAGAACCTGTAGAAAACGCTTTAGCACCTAATCACTCATTTGAACGTTTGCTAATTCAATTAACATTTTATCCAGAGGCTCTTGAGAGACACGGAAAATCCAGGGAAGGGGCTTACGGCGATAACTAGATTTTTGATCTCTCCTTAGAACATTACCAAGGAATATAGACGCGTCTCACCCTTAACCAATGTATGCGTGCGCGCCTACTTACATAGATGTCTTGGATTAAACCCATACCCCCACACAGACGGACCAGACTGAGCAGAAGCAGTATGCATAGATGACGTAACACATCACACGAACAGACCAAAACAGAAAAACAGGACGTGCCACACACAAAGCAGATAAGGGTTACAGTACCATTTCCCAGCCTGCCAGTCACCCTAGTCCAGGAGAGTTAGCGTGAGGTACCATTGGTCATTTGGACCTATCCTTTTTGTTGCATGGAATCCCTAAGGCGAGTAAAAACAATGCACTGACCCGGAATCGAACCGGGGTCGAGTCGAGATTACCAGATGGCAACGACTCAGTATACCACTAACCCATCAGTGCTAGTTATATTGGTAATGTTGGTGAATCGTAATATAAATGTATCATGTATAAAGTAACAAGTATCTTAGTTTTAGCGGTCCTGCGGAATTCTTATGAATCAGGAAAAATTTGATGATGATGATTAGACTTATTTATACTACGATAATTCAGTGAACTAAATGAGGAGCTTCAGTTGAAGCTCCAAGTGATGGGGATGCGACCAGCTCCTTCGTCAGCTAGTTGCTGGAAAGCGGAAGGTGACAAATCAAGGGAGCCCTGCTGGCATCCCATACATTTATCAACAATCTTGACGGTGACAGACTTGCCTTGATAATGCACAGTAGCAGTCTTACCGCAAGCGGGGTTACCATTGCTCATGCTTCCAAACTGGTTCCACTGCTCCCAGTTGAGTGCAGCGATATAGTCACTGTCACTGTTGGTCCATCCGCACGCACCGAGTCCCACATCATAAAAAGTACCGTCACCGGTAAACTGTTGTCCACCAGAGCTTCCTCCATTACTACCGCTCGCGGGAGCCGAAGTAGTCACCGGAGCTGCACTGCTTGTGGTGACAGCCGGAGCAGCTGTAGTCGAGGTAGTAGTGGGGGCCGGAGGAGGAGCAGCGGTGGTAGAGGTTGTAGGCGCCGGAGGAGGAGCAGATGTGCTCGATGTCGTAGGTGCCGGGGGCGGCGATGATGTCGTAGGGGCCGGTGGGGAGGAGGTGGTAGTCACCACCGGGGCAACAGAGGACTCAGTCGAGACAGCAGGGGCTTCCGAAGTCGTCACAGAGACGATAGAAGTTGTAACAACAGGCACCGGAGCAGAGCTACTCGTGGTAATGTACTGGTAATTGGGCACAGGAGACTGATGAGAGTGGGATACAGCTGCAGCTGCGGTGGAAGTAGTGGAAGGAACCTGTGTGGTTGAAGTAGTTGAAACTTCGCTGCTGGTAGCTCCAGAGGTCGCGCTAACCGTGGTGCTCAAAACATCTGTGGGTGTGACAGGCGTGATGATGGTGGCGGAGCCAGTGGTTTCCGTAACGGCTGAAGCCGGAGGCGAGCCAGCAAAAGTTGCGGTTGAGTAAGGAACGCCCTCAGTGTTCACGTACACCTGAATCTCTTGGTAGGCATACTGGGTGATATAATCGACCTCAGTGACGACGGCCGCGTGTGTGGCTCCGAGAGCAAGCGCAGCAAGAGAAATGAAAGAAACCATGCTTGATTGTTGATGTCAAAGTGGTTAAACGAGTGAATGCGATAGCTGACAGAAAGGAATGTGTAGCGTTGGGTGAAAGGAATGTGAAGCTCGAAGTGCCGGAAAGAGTGTAGTGTTTACAAAACTTTGAACTTTCGATAGTCTTTTATACACTGAAGAGAAAGAAGAAGTGTAAGCAAAGGAGAGGACGTAAGGAGCTTGGCGTCAGAGACGAAGATAGTTATAGAAAATCCGTCAGATAAAGTTGGTCTACGCAGAAGTGGGAAGGAGGTTTTCATGTGGTTTATACCCTTAGTACCCATGCGCCGAGAACCGCGGACAGTCGGCGTAGCCTGCGTTCGCCTAGCCCTTAATTAACATGGTCTAGGGTTATACACCGGGCAAGTTAGCAGGAGATCTCTCTGGGGTGGCTGGCGGCAACAAGATACAATATCGAAAGCACTTGCTGTTGGAGCAGATATCTCTTTTTTCTACGAAATATGTACATATTGCTCATTGAATACTAGACGTGTCTTTATTCTCTAGTTACGTGGGCTGTTGATCGACACTATGCGACATATTAGTGTGCAATTGCGTCAATCTAGTTACTTTTTCTTGCATAGACGATGCACTAGAGCCAGATAATGACCGCAAAAGGTCGTAAAAGACTAAATGCATAATTTCACGCAAGCTTCGCGTCCCCGCGTCAAACCTCTCCACATGCTCCGCATATATTTTATTTTGCAAAGTGCTTCTTCTGTGCGTTAACGCGTCCGCGATCTTTCCGATGGGCAAGGAGCCGCTGCCAAAAGTTTTTCGGTGGCCAGTCTACAGGGTACCCTTACATAACCTCTGTTGACTCGGCGCCGCTTAGGGGAATCGGCTACTGAGCCAGGGAGTATGCAAGCATCCCAGCGCGTATACTTGTTTACCCTTTTCACTGCCCGCAGATGAAAAGTGGCCTCTTGTAGTAATACCCTGGATATCGGTTGGTGCAAGGCGCGTCTTCTGCAGAACCCAAGATCTGAAGTACCAGTTCGTAAATACTAAAGTCTAGCATCATTTGTGAAAGAATTTAGGAAAAATAGTAAATAAATGAATAAGTAAAATACCTACTTCCACAGCCCGCTATGTAAGGTGATGAGGGGATTTGCTAGCGCGATACGTACACCTAGAGGAAACGAATATCCAATCGAGATCTCACAGTGGTCAGCGAATAAACAAAGACTCTCGCCTGTCAAGCCAACAAATATTCATAGCAGATCAAGTGGGATTGACTCTTGAGAGAAATAGTAAATAGTTACAATAATTGAGGGCTTCGAAGTGTGAATGCCATGCTCAAAATTCAGTATGCCTCCGTCGCTTTCTACTCATCATTGAGCCGAGATCAATTTCAGTCATACTTCGGGCAGCATCACGCTTCATACGCCGCAGCATGCGCTCTCTCTCCATCTCACGGCGTTCAAGGTCATTTTGAGACAGTACATCGAGCGAAGGACTCCAGTCATCGATCGATTCATCATCGAGGAGGCGAACGCCAGATTCACGCACACGCGCGTGGGGTGCGACTTCGTTCACTACCTCGATTAATCGCCCATCGACAAAGATTGCACGTTTCATTCTTAGAATTTGTTCATGAAGAGCATGTGTAATGGCGGGAATAAATTCGCGATCTAGGCCAAGGTCAGCCACAATAATCTTTGCGAAAGCATAAGGGCTCAAGTCTGTTGAGGTGAGGTCCCATTCAAACTTGTCTTCGAAGAGCTCTTTATCCAGATTAATACTCAAGTTGATAATCACATGAAGGCCAGCGTCTTCTGGAATCTTTATAGAGGCCAGCTCTGCATACTCATTCAGTTGGGTTTTGATCGCGTTCGCTATGTTCGAGGTGTATCCCACGGAGAGCTCTAGCTCTTGACATGTTATTATAGCGAACTGCTCAGGGGTAAGACTGGGCTCATTGGCATTCCAGAGGAAAAAGTCCACGACTTTATGTTCACCTACCTCAAAACCTAGTCTTATCGGTACCAGAATTTCGGCAGATGAGTTTAGCTCTTCGATCTGTTCTGGAGTATAGGTAACAGGTCTACTAGGGATAGCCAAGTGTTTGGTTTCTACTTTATTTGCCGCAGACTCGTGACGATTGTAGCGTCCATAAGTCGGTGCATCGTCGCGGCCGAAGCTAGGATCTTCTTCGTCGTCATCGAATTCCTCGGCCAGATCAGCGTACAAGCTTCCCCGTTTGCGGGGAGCTGGTAGCGTAGATATCATCATAGATGTTTTTCCCATCCGAAGACGAGATGAATAGCCAGTCTGCAGGGCCTGTGGGGCCTCAGGGGGTACCAGTGACATGTCTAAAGGCACTGCTCACTAGGAGTAGGAATTCCGTAATATTGTTGGGGTTGTGGGTTCTCCGCCAGATTATGGCGATACCTGGGATCGGCATTGTAGGGTCGCTACGCGCGTACCCACACACCACTACTAGTATCATACGCGAGATTTATATTGACATTGTGTAGGGTTGACGGCCGGGGGGAGAAAAGAATATCGCCGCACGGTACACTAAAACTAATTTCTCAGCATTAGGTGGTTAATTTCACATTGAGCTGCTGGTTAATTAGCCTCAATTGTAGGAGCCATGGCACCATCAGCAAAACGGCGCCTTGTAGACTCAAACACTGATGAAAGCCCTGGTGGATCGGGTAGAAGATACAGGCGGCCTGTATTCAGGGATCGTCAAGAGTACTTGAAAGGACCTCTTAGAGCTGACCAATTGACAGAAGAAGTGGAAAATCCGAAATGTGAAGGATCAAAACCTGGAGCTTTTGAAATTTCAGGATGGCAATCCGGGTACTACGGGACCAATGGGCTCTCTGAAACAGTGCAAAGTACTACAACCAATAACTCAGAAAAACAGAGTGTGCTAGCAGACACAAAGTTACTTCCTACCCCTCTAGAATGTACACATTCGATAGTTGTTCCGCCAACTAGTCACCAAACTCTTGATGTGAGAGATCGGGATAACCAATCGCCTCTTTTGCGATCAGCTTATCTTGAAACTGTGTTCCCCATCTCCATAGGGACCAGCGCTAATCAATGGAGAGTTCTGAGTCTCAAGCGTAAGAGAGATCAACAGCTTTTGCAGCCCGCACCAGAACCGGAGCACTATCCGTCTTCGATTCCGAAGTCCCCATCCCAGATAGAAACTCCAATTTCAATCCAAGCGATTGATTCCATGACTAACATGAAGTGCCCTCTGCAGGCTTCAGATACGCCGAGTGAAAGTTTCGAAGACATTCTGCCGCAGAGTAGCGTGAGTCCCCCCTCTGATAATGTAGAAGCGAGCGGTCTATCCGAGACTAAAGATCAGAACTCACGACAGACATCGCCAAGGGACCCTATGCCTTCAATATTTTCCACAGGGAATACGATGAAACCACTTTCAATTGAATCCAATGTGCATAGAGAGTTGCTGAAATCTAAAAATGAAGGCAATAATGCGGAGATCATTGAACATCTTCAGCATCAGGGACTGTCAGCATCCTCTCTTCAGGATTTTTTCAATGTTCAGCTTGAGTCACAGATTCCAAAACAACCGAAGCTACCTGACGCATTATTGTCCAAGCTTCGAACCTATGTGATTGGTCTACGTACCAGTGGTATTCTAGATCCTGCAGTAGCAGCTCAGGATAAAACGCTTTTTGCCCGGGTTGACCGAAAGAACCCAGCCTCTGTGGAAGCGTTCTTGATAAATCTATGGCAAAGGCTCCAATACAAACCACGTAACACCTGCTTCAATGAAGAACTATACACAGGGCCCTGGTTCGATTTGGTCTACTGGGCAGGGCCCCAATGGGTAGCCTATGTCATACTGCGTGGACGTGTTCTCAGACCTTGGGGCGGATCACAGTCAGGAATATGGCTGGACTTGACGTCAGCCAAACGGTGGAATGCCAAGCAGGGCACTAAGGTGAGGAAATATATTGAGAAATCAGCACCAGCTCGTTACGGTGACGTGTCGAAGCAATCTATAATGTACAGGCTGAAAGAGAGAATACCATTGAAAGTTGAGTTTGCTATTTTTTCGGGCCAATGGAAAACGCCGCTTTGTGAAGAGTTAATCAACACGGTTATTAGCCGATTTAAGTCTTATGCAAGTTTGTCTCGCCGACGACAACAATTGCTTTTGAAAAATAGAGGAAAATCCGAGAAAAAAGGCCAAGCTTGGACCAGTATAAAAAATGTGGTTAACTTTTTGACGGCACTTCTCAAACGTCTACTACCTCACCGGCTTCTAGGGGGCGCATCAAATTTCAAAGCCTTTTCAAAGTCGCTGATGGAATACCTCAAAAAACCAGGGTACTCCAAGACATCTGTAGCCACCTTCAGCAAAAAACTGAAGATAAGCCTTATACCTTGGCTCAGAGAGATTCCGTCAAACCAGCAGCAGTGTGCATTGATGAGAGTTATTTATTTCCTCATAAGTGTGGTCGTCAATCCGTTACTGGCCCACCACTTCTACATTACTGAGATCTCTGGCAAGCCAACGTCAATATATTATTATGAGAAGTCAGTGTGGAGAAATAACTTTGAGCGACCCGGAAAAATGGCTCTAATAGATCGCATGGGTACCTCTTTATCACAGACTTCCACTCCAATGGACCTGTCTATAGCGTCGGAATCAACAGCAAGTGGAGAGTCAGCCAAAAAGCCAAAAGTGAATGAAACCAGTGTACACGCTGATCATGCCGAGGCAGCGCATGTGAGATTTGTGCCTAAGCCAGATGGATCTATCCGACCAATAATCAATCTGAAAGAGTTCAACAAGCAACTACTTGATGCCCATACTGTGTTGTACCACACAATGAAGCCCAACTACAATAGACTGAACTCCTGGCAAGACTGGATAGTCCGTCTCTTGAAATTCAAGACCAAAAACTCTGAGGCACAAAAGTTCTACGTTGTCCAAACAGACATCAGTGGTTGTTACGACAACGCGAAGGTGGATGCTGTAAAACGTATACTGAATAACGCGCTAGACGACGGAAGAGGACTGTATCGATCCCAACGAGTAAGGTCATTAAACGTACGCTCAAACACTCTCAAAGACAAAGAAATCGTCGTTGAGCTCCCCAGATCACAAAATAGTTCAAAGGATAGGGAGGTGGAAATTAGCGATGACAGTGTTACAACAGCCCAGAAAATCGTTTTTGAAACGTATTCGAACAAGATTATCAGCGGTGCGAGTATCATAAAGTCCACAGATCGCCTCTTTGACGCACTTCGGATAAGACTGAGCAACCGAATTTCTGTACCATTCAGACAAGGAATCCCACAAGGTTCCAGTTGCTCCCTGGATTTGTGCAACATGATGTTGGACGACCTCGTTGAAAGGAATCTATCTGAATTCACGTCTGATAGCAAGTCTATGTTGATAAGATATGTGGACGACTTTCTATTCGTGTCCACTGATCTCAATATCGCTAATTCATACCTCAACCGGATGAGAGCAGGTTTCAAAGATGATTATGGCGTTTGGTGTAAGACTGAAAAGATGATCACCAATTTCCCCGGGCAGTACGCGAACGGGTCGCTCAGCGGCAGTGAGAAACCGCTTGAGAATAAAGCCACATCTTACCTAGGTATAGAATTTTTCATGAACACTCTGGAAATTGTAATTCCGAGGATAGACTCTCTTAAAATGAAATTTGATGGTCCGAATGGCTCGCATGTGGCTTTAAAGCGTATGCTCGACTGGGATATGAATACTCTGATGACACCACTGAGATCTTGTCATCGCAATGGCGTCGCTGCCCCTTTCGCTTTGACACACAAAACAGCGATAAACCTAGGAATAGCACTGGCTCACCGACTTCCAGCTTACTTGGTTTTGCAGAGGAGCAGAGTGCGGAGATCTAGATATAGGCACCAAACTGGAGCCCCGTCCTCATCCACGAACGCTCACATCCTGTTTTACCGATTGGTTAATCGAATATTTGCGAAAATAATCCCTGAAAAAGAGCGGGAAAAGTTTTTTCGAGTTATAAAAGTGCGATACGATCAAGAGGGCTCTCGCGTGGGCCCGCATTACATAGAACTGAAACCCAAGGGAACCTAGCAAAGGCCGCCAAATGCGTGTCACATCCGACAAAATGTTTGTATACTTATTAATATGATGATAGGATCATCTGGAAGTTGAATTTGTTTACTAGTCTGCACTTGAGTTCGCTTCGCCAGTAGATACTTGAGCCCTCTGCGCTTCCCGTTGAGCCTTGCGCTCGGCTTTCAGTTTTTCTGCTTGTTGGCGACCTAGTACCTCGCTTTCCTCAGCAAGTTTACGGGTCTGCTCTTCGCGTTCCTTCATGCGCCGCTCAACTTCTTCATAGCCTCCGTTGTTTTTTAGCTTCGAGTCGGTCACAAATGAGTTCAGCTCGGCCACAAACTCCTCAGTACGTAGAGCTTGTTTGGCACGGTGATGACGTTCAGCACGCATCATTGCTTCTGTGCGCTGCTCGGAATTAAGATTCAGGGCGGTGATGTCTTCAAACATCGCACTAGCAGCTTCCTGCTCCTTTCCTGGCTCAATAGGCGGGGCAAACGGGACCGTTTGGCGGGTCGATGTGACTGGCTTGGGGATTGCGTTGGCTTCACAGACCAACGAAAACACTTTCCTCGTGTTGTTGAGATCGTTGCGCAGGTCTGAGTAAAGTGTTTCCAAATTCTTCGCCCACTCCTGGCCCTCAATGACATCGGTGAGCCCAGCCTGCCAGACCTTGCGCCATACCGGGTGCTTTGTCTTGAAATACTGTTCGCTTATCTCAAAGCTCGAGGAAAACTTATCTAATAGTTTCCGTACCTGGTCGAGCTCGTGTTGCGTGTACCGGTGCCCACCATCCAGGACGTCAAGACGCTGCCTATCAATAATGTCTGACACCGCCTCCAGTTCACCAAGAAGGTCGTGGGACTCATTTTCCATGCGCTCCCGAGTGGTACTCAAGGACGACGGATCTGAGACCACAGTAACCGAGGCTGCTGACAAATTCTTGATTTCTTCCTTCAGTGTTGAAATTTCAGTCCGGAAGTTACGAACCATGGTAGCCGTCGCAGTCTTTATGTGACCTAACTCAGTAACAAGGGCGCGCTCTTTTTCTGAGCTTGTCGGCGATGAAGCGCTTGCCAAGTTGCCACCGCCAGCATTGCCTTTTTCAAGACGGAACTTTCCGTCACCTGTAAGTACTGGCGAAGTGAATTTGGTGTTAGCGTATGCGCCGGGTGATGGTGCGTAGCCAAGGCCTTGACCCGATATCTGGGCTCCACCTCTGGTTCCATTGCTCTCGTTGGCAAAAGACCGTGGCTTGGTATCTGACTTACTGAGCGCACTGACCTGGGTCGTCAAGTCCTTCAGCGCCTGCTTGATTTCCTTCAGTTCGCTTTCAGTGCTGATCTGTTGCTGGTTCTTTACATTGAGGGTGAGCAGCGAGCCATCTGTCACATCTCCAATGGCAGCTTCCGTGACTTCATAGTCGACACCAGTCTTCGGGTCTTGTAACATGATTTCCGGGAAAGATTCCTCGCCACTGAACACATAGGCGCACACTTCGACAAACTGTAGGCGAAGAGCTGCTAGCGAAGGTGGTTTCGGCACCTTGCCCTTTCTAACGGTTTGGCCGCTTCGCAGGAATACTGTTAATTCGTTATTGGGTGGTTCCAAAGGCGTGGAAGATACCGATGGACCAGAACCGGAAGACAGAAACTCTGGTCCCGGACTGAATGATCGCTCCTTCTTCCCATTCTCCGAGTCTTCAGAGCCCGATGTTCCATCTGGACCTGGTTGTGATGCGACTACCGACAGCAGACCATCATTACTGATTGAAGGCGGTATCGACATTTGGATTTGTAATGAGGCGTTCCCTCCTCTGGGTGGGATAGAATAGTGGCGATGCTGGCTCTTTTCCGGCGTATCTGGTATGTTACCTGATTCTTTGACGACACTGGACTCGCGTACCTCCGGTCGGTTGAATGTCTTGTGCACGCTAGTTGTCGGCAAGGCGGAACTGCGACCCGGGCTACCGTTGATCATACGGGAGATCTGGCGAGTCGAGTAGCGTTTTGACGCTTGGCGTTCTAGCGCGCCACTCTTCTGAAGCTGGTAGAGTGCATTGTTCTCACCATGCTGCTGCATAGATTCAAGGCCAGGGGAATTCATAGGTGTACTTATGCTCTCAGCCTGATGCACATTAATAGATGGCGCAGCACCGGTAGGTTCATTTGAAGGTCGAGCGCCCCCGGTAGCACCAGAAGGATGTGCTATTTTAGAGGCACTACTGCTACGACCAGTTTGCTCGCCAAGACTGCCTGAGTTTTTTGGTGCATTCATTGGCTTCCCGGCAGGCACCACGTTGCTGTTTGTCCGGGGCCGTTGTCGTGGGTACGGCATCGCATGAGGCCCACTATGAGCAACTGTTTGTATGTGCCCTCCATTACGGTCAGACTGTAAAGCCCTTGGTTGAGCTGCGGGCACAGACGAAGCTGCCTGTGTTAGCGGGGGAGGCGTTGAGGTGCCGCTGCCATGTTCTGAAGAGTTCGTCGACCTCGGTACCTGCGACCGAGAGGTCGTATATGCTTCAGTCGGGTGGTTTCTTGGGGATGGCGGCGGGATCTGTGGCGGCTTGCCCCCAACTTTTGGAGCTGCATCCTGTTGTGCCATGTGTTGCATCTGTACCTGCAATGCTTTCAATTGGCGGAAAAGCCGCGTCATAACATTTCTGATCTGTAAATCATAGGTATCTACTGCCTCTGGAGACTGTTCCATTGAGAGGGCGGTCTCTAAAATGCGGCGCAACTCCTCGGGAACATCCACAATATTGGGTATGGTCAGATTGCTACGAGCTAACCATCGCGAGCCGCTTTGATATTCGTTGCCTAGCTCCACAAATGCCTGACTGACTTGTTCTTCACTTGCTTTGCCTAGGGACCAGTTCTTAAACACCGTCTGCAGGTGGCGCGTGCCTCTGCTCAGTTTGGTTGTCAATGAGTCCAGTTCCGACCAATGCATATCGAACAAAATGAAGTAAAATCACCAAGAGAAAGAGAACTTAGACAGGCCTGATACGGGGAAGGTGGTTAAAACTTCTCGGACCGCCTCCGTGCTTCGACCACGCTACTGGAGAACAGCGGTTTCCTTCACAAGGGTGATCGCTAAGCCAGGCTTGCATACACAACCCACATATAAACAACAACCCTTTTTCCCCTAGGATCTGAATGTCTCACTACCGACACCTGTCCATATATTATTGCTTATTTACAGTTCTACTAGAAATCGTTTTTAGAAGCTTCATTATTTTTTTTTTTTTTAAATTTTTGCTTGATGGCATGGTCGTTCATGAAGTTTAGTGAGCACGCAATCAGACTGCGGTATCATCCGCGTACCTCTCCCCTATTGCTTGCATCAGTGCTATGGGGGCGGGTAGAAACCGTGCCCTCATTTCATCAGTGAACATTATACTGCTCGAATTTCATGTCTGGATTCTTTTCGCGGGCGGTTTCAGCACTAGGAGGAGCCTTAAGAGGCCCTCAGCCTTCCGAAAATGATGCTAATGTCAAAAATGATAGTGAATTCGCCTTGGAACAAGTAGGAAACTACGATCAGGGCGATCATGACGCAGATCACGCAAGTGTGGGTGACAATGAACGCGAAGTGAATCCCGAAGAAGACGAAGGCGTCGCCTTTGACAACGATGACCGCGCCATACGGGCTCTTGAAGAGCGCCAAGCTCAGCAGCTAGAAGCAAATGACGAGCAGCGCATTGCTGCATGGAAACAAAAAGGTTCAGTAGGCACAAAAAAGGCTAAGTCCCTGGCTCGTCGTGACCAGCGCAGAGCCTATTTTGAATACCTCAGAGAAAATGCCGAACGTGAGAGGGAGCGAATCCAATTGGAGGAAGATATGTTCGGTGACCTCGTTGCCGAGGAGCGCGAAGAGAGACAGAAGCGGATAGATCAAGCCAAAGAAGAGTTGGATGTGGCAAACCAAAAGCGAAGGCAAGAAGAGGAGGAGGAGCGAAAGCGCCGCAATGAACGCAGAGAGACTATTAACAGAGAACTCGACTCGCAAGGTATTGTTTCGCTCCAGAACGATGATGATATTGAACTAGCTGAAGATATGACGGGTGCATTGGTGCTCGAAGATGGCGAATATGCAATCCGGATTACACCGTCTAGCTTAAACGCACTAACAGTCCAAATCAAAGACAAAGGTCGCCTCGAACTAGGCAAGATACAAGAAATTCTTTCAAAGAGCTACTCATAGCTTCTAATGACTTCTTCCAGAGTTATCTAAAGCTTAAACTATATATTATTTATTTATATCATTCGCGGAATTATCTCCATCCCCAAACACTTCCAAACACTTCGTACCTATTCTGCTTCAGAGCCAAGGGAGGCTCTTTCCCCATGGACCACTTCCTTCCGTGAATGAATAGCTAAATAGCTTACCCTGCGATGCCATGCATGAACCCATACATCAAGAATTAAGGCTTAGAGAGTGTGGTCAGCTGCCCGTGGATCGACAACCAATTCGAGAAAGACCGCTGCCTATTACAGCCCGTTGACGTGATAGATACAATAGAGACGTGACGCCAGATCTGAACCTTTAGGCACTTTCTCAATACTTGGCAGTATTGCTACATCTTGCGGAGGGGTTGATAAATTATCGAGTGACAATACAAAGTGGAGTGACAATACAAAGTCGTTATGGAAGAAGATTTGCCACCGGCATACACGGAAATTGCCGAGCATGGCACTTCTGTTGTTGAAGAAGGCGCGAATGTACCGGTTATCAGAAGGCACAATGTCCAGACTAACCGCACCGAATCAACGTCTCTAGGACAAACATATGAGCAGCCAACTCCGACTTCAACTATTGCAAGTACGGTGCCCCCAACAACATTCCCGACCACTCCATCACAGCCCGCTGCGTTGTCGTCTGCTGTACCTATCAGCTCCAGCTCGCTGCGCCCCCCCGCTGCCCTACCTCCCCGACCATCCTCATCGACAAGCAGCTCATCCGTCAATTCTGCCGTTTCCAGCTCGAGAGTGAGTAATTACAACGAAAAAAGAGACAACTTCCAATTCCAGCCTCCAACGGGGCCGCCTCCCACATCAGGGAGACCAAACAAGAGTAGTTACAAGCCTCCATCGGTAGCACCGCCTCGAAAAGAAGGTAGAAAACAGCAGGAACACCGCCACCACCATCATCACAATTACCCACCTTCTAATCATGAGTCATATCCACAGCAATGGGGACCGCCACCGCCTCAGAATTGGGGACCACCGCCACCGCCTCAAGGAAGACCACATCTTCAGTATCCACCAAACTTCTACTGTCCAAAATGCCAGAACACAGGCATCAAAACTTATAAGGGAACGAGTTGTCAAGATTGCTGGGATCGCTTCGGAGTCAGCACCAGTGCTCAGTATATCCCCAGCGGCATGCAACCAGTTTTTAATCTACCACCGCGCATAGTTGCACCAGGAGATCCATCAATTGGTGGCCTAGTATGTGGTAGATGTCGCGGAAAGGGATATGTTCGCGAGTTCCTCTTCGATACTACTTCCTGCCCCATATGCCACGGCGTGGGCAGAGTCTTTTGAATGAGTTGTAACGCTTGTAACGCTAGATCGCCTTGATTAATCCTGGCAAATTTACATCACTAGACATGCAACACTCATATTTATCGTTTTATTTTGCTATTTTTGCGTTGATCTAATACAGTCGCATCAAAACGCTTACGGAGCACCAGTTATTCCGGTGTTTTGTGGAATTTACCCTTCCCTGTGCCCGACCGATAGCGTCATCACGGATTCGTACTGTAGATAGATAGCGCTCTTGGGCATGGCACATTCTACACCAGCCGCCTCCTATCCCTGAACACCGTGAAGGTAAGAATCTGCGGATCCGGCCCAAACATCAATAACCAGTGGTATCGTACTGATTACGGCCAACTATCTAACATTGGATCAGAGTAATTACTAGTATAAGTTATCTCAAAAATCGAGCTGTTTAAATGCCCGAAGAGATTAACAAACTTGAGGGTGGAAGTGGTCGCGGACAACTTCCGCGTGATCTTATGAAGGGGTACCCCAAGTATAGCGAGCATTTGCGCAAGTCAAGTGGTCAGCCTAAGGATGTACCCAGCGGTGTAAAAGACCTCAGCTTCCCTAGTATTGGCGCAGCAGAGCGTCAGAACGAGACGCAGGAAGAGGCGAAGGCCAGAGAACTGCGGATCGCCAACGCGGTAGAGACGATATTGCGTGAAATTGGCGAAGACATTGATCGCCCTGGTCTTGAAGACACACCAGGACGGTACGCTCGGGCTTTACTATTTTTAACGAAGGGATATCAGGAGAGTTTGATGGAGACCATAAACGGAGCTATTTTCGAAGAGGACCACGATGAGATGGTCATTGTGAAAAACATCGAAATCTTCAGTCTATGTGAGCACCATATGGTTCCGTTCCACGGCAAGATACACATAGGTTATATCCCGCGCAACCGTGTGATTGGCTTGAGCAAGCTAGCTCGCATTGCAGAGCTATTTTCGCGGCGTCTGCAGGTTCAGGAACGCCTCACTAAACAAGTTGCCATGGGCCTCTGGGAAGCCTTAGAGCCCCAAGGTGTTGCTGTGGTTATGGAGGCGGCACACATGTGCATGGAGATGCGTGGAGTCCAGAAGCCTGGAGCTACCACCATGACCAGCTGTATGCTTGGCTGCTTCCGGGATCGCCAGAAAACAAGAGAGGAGTTCTTGGCTCTTCTCAAGTCTTAGATGCCCATCTGAATTTATGGACCCACACACTTACAGTGCCCATCGCGCACTGAACACTCAATCACCTAGGACATTAAGAAATCTAACAAGGTGATGGTCACATGTATTTATATTAGAATGAAATCACTAAACTACACATCCCACGGCATTTTAACTGGTTTGGTATCAGTTGAGGTGCCGAGGCGCTGGCCAGTGCCCTTGAACACCTCTGAATCATCATGAGTAACCAAGGTAGTTGGTGGGTTTCGCAGCTGTCTAATAACGCTACTGGTTTCTTCCAGCGGCGCCTTCAAACTACGGCGCCGGTAGAATAGCAGATATGCAGCGGGCGAGGAAATCTTCGTCGAGCTGATTTCCGAGACGTGTGAGTCGTTAAAATTGAGCCACTCGCTTGAGCCACTCGACGCTTCTTTCCGCTGCCCGAATAAGTTTCGCACATAAGCAGTGTAGTGCCCACCACCAATACCACCAAAGTGATTGTCTACGGCGACCAGGTCGTAGATGAAGTCGTCATCATCTTTCTTCGTCCGAACTGGACTGAGGTAAGGCTCCAAATCGAAATTGTCTAGCGGAAAATCTAAAAGGTCAGTGACTTTTTGAGCCATACTTTGCGCACCGGAAAATCGCTTTAAGTGGATCATAAGGATATCGGGCGTCTTCCATAGCTCCAGTTGCTTCTCCGCCTTTCTAAATTCCTTACAACGCGGACAGTACCACAGGTCGTCATCGCCTAGCACCTCGATGTTGGAGAATTGACGGAGTGAGTCCTCCAGGGAAAGATGTTTTTCTGGCATGGACCGCGCCACCTCTGCACTGGGGTTTGTTTTGACATCTAGATCGCTGTGCTCCACTGGCAGAACATTCGCATCCAAGTCTACAATCAAAACCGATTTCTCAAGAGAATGCGTGGTAGGATCGTGCAAATGAGCGCGGGCCGACTTACTGCGGACGAACTCGACAAAGTCGTAGGTCTTGCTCGACATCGGGGATTCAGCAGCAAAGCTCGATGTCGGTGACCCAATAATCTCGGGCGACTGGCCTGGAGATGAAGCTTGCAAGCAGACTGAGGACGCAGGCGAAACGGGCGACACAGAGTCCAGCACGGACCGGCCCCTGCTATCTAACTGACCCGTTTGCCCTGAATTGCCACGACTGCTAAGTTCAGCGCGTTCATGTATTCCCATATTTCCTCGCGAAGTATCTAGTCCAGAGGTGACGTCTCTGGCGGAGGAGTGCCCTGATTCACTCAACTCGAGGACTTCGTCAGTTTCTTCGTGCGGAGCGATGGGCTCGATTTTTTCAAAGGCTTCGCTTTCGAGGGGTAGAAACTGCGAGTCATCACTTGCCGCCCCGATGTCATCGATTGATCCGTGAAACACCTTAATGCCAATACTGGAGGCATCAAAACCAGTGGGAACCTTGTACAGCTGCTTAATACGGTCAACAAGAAGAGGTGCAATCTCGTAACGGTTTAGAGACGCAGTGTCAACAAAGAAAGGCGCTCCTGCGTATTGACCCTTGTGCCTCGTTTGGACTGGCACCGAGATTTTCTGAGGCACTGGCTCACGTAGATCACCTGTTAGTGTCGAGACCTCCATTTCATCGCTGTCGTGAAGAGCCTCATCATTACCGGCGAAAGGTGAACTGGAGACTCCAGACTCGTAGACCGCGATGCTCTCGTAGGTGGCGATAGCGTCGCTCGCTATTTCATCGTGATCTAGCAGCGACAAAAACTCATGGTCGTAGATTTTCGCCACGAGGAGCTGTGAGGCATCGCTGCTGAGATTGAAAAGGTTCACAATTTCACTAGCAAGGTCTCTAACAGTGTTGCTGCCGTCCAGAGCTACTTCGGTCAGTACAGCGGGCGACTTAGTATCTAGAGGAACAAACGTCAGGGGCTTGATCCAGCTTGATCTACGGGGGAGTGGTAGCGTTAGGTCAAAAAACGGATCGAACGTAATGCTCACCTTAGCACAGACGGGGCATATCAGTGTACTCTTGTACATCCCCGTGAACAAGTCCATGATCTTAGAATCATTTCGCCGTCCATGAGTGATCCAGGACTCCTGTGCAAGCTTAGCGACAATGTTTCTATCCGCAGGGTCCTCCGCATTGCCCAGTTCTGGTTTTTCGGTCGAAGGCTTTTGCTTCACGCGGTTAAGGTCTTCATGAAGACTGTCGAGCAGAAAAACCGTAAACTCTTGTGAGTCTTGTTGCATGTAGCTGGAAAAGCTGCGATTGAAGCGACCAATTGTGTTCCTAAATTGATACGGGCGATAGTTAGACTCATTCATCCCATAGAACTCTTTGATAAGAGTTGCGAACGCATCAGCCACGAGGCCCCGGCAGCCGATAGGGTTTTCCCGGTTTATGTCGCCAATATATTTGTCACCACCAAAGTAAATAATCAGCTCAGGTATGTGAATCAGGGCCTGTAGAGAAGAGTTCATGAAGCAGGTGTTGCCCATGTTTACAAGGCCTATCTGACCAGCCATTTCCGAATCATCGGTAAGATCTATCACTTCGCCAAGTAGCTCAATGTTACTGTTCGATGCTCCTGGAATGGACTGCTGAGCCGCTCCCAACACAACAAGTGAGTCGTTGGGACCTAAGTCAAGAGAGTCTACCAATTGCTCGGTCTTCAGGCGCCTCATGCTTTCCACATTTGCTTGTGCTGATGTCACGAAAAGCGAATGCACTTGACCGGCATATACTACTGGTGAATTAGACATGTCTAAGTCCAAAGCCTCCGCTAGGGTGTTACCAGAGGCCACACTGGTGATGTGAGCCGGACGGTTGCTATCGACATAGATAATACGGTACGCCACGAAGTTCCGGTTCGTGCGATACCAATGATCGAGAGCTTCAAACACTGGAAGTGCTACCTTTTCACCCGCTGCTCCTTGTGCCAAAATCACAGGAGAAACATTGTTCTTCTTGAACGCATCTAGCCATTCGGAGCTCACCAGCTTGAACTCCTGGGAATTCATCGGGACCTTATTCTCTATCACATAGTCTAACCTTTCGTCGAACGCGGTCATGCTGGCCACCGCTTTTGAGTTGCTGCCGTTGGGCGGGATTTCTGAGTCCAACGAACTCACTGAAGATTGGCTTAAAGGAGAAATAGAAGGTGACCTATTAGCGTTATCCATCTTATTGCCTCCAATTGAGGCTCCGGAATCCACTTTGCTAAATAGCCGTTTACTTCCAGCTCCAATCGGCATTGCGGGTGGTGGTTCGACGACGCGCTGGATGGCTCTAAGTGGTCAAGGGCTTGGATAACTAAAGTGTGAGAACTCACAGGAGTTCGTGGGTAAGGGGTCTCTCGGATTGATCTGACTGCAACAAGTGGCCATATTTAGGTAACATCCAAACAAATCTTGCGAGAGCGCATTTCTACTTCGTTTAATCATTAGTTTATCATTAGGTTATGTAATTTACCTAATATTCATATAGTGACAGAGTATGCTGATATCAGATCTTTGGTGAGGTGCGTTTGCACATGCTTTTTCATTTTCATTCAGGTGCCATAATCTAATGAAGGGACCGCAGTGCGCTCAATTAAATACGGCGCATGGAGAGCGAGCTCAGAGTCGGCTTTGTGTGAGGTGATTTACTCACGCTCTCGAATAGGTTCCACATCTTGAGGCTCTCATCACCAGAGCTAGTGACGAGTGTTTGTCCATCACTAGATATAGTTGCTCCCAGGATCCGGTCATCATGGACTTCGGTGATGATCGCACGCTTCTCCAAGGATGGATATGACCACGATGTGATGGAATTGAGCGGGTGACTCAAGGTAGCGGCGACTTCACGATGCGCTTCCGACCAGTGCAGCGACGTGACTTGTGCCTGAGCATCAATTTGGTTGACACGGTGACCACTAGTGCAATTCCAGAAGTTGATCATCCGGTCTGCAAATCCACCACCCGTTGCTAGGAGGTTAGAGTGCCACGGACACCAAGCCAATGCCTTGATGGCGGCCTGGTGCTGGGTCAGTTGGTGTACAGGGGCAGTCGTCACACGAACATCCCATATGTTAACGAGATTATCATTTCCACCTGTGGCGAGAAAGCGACCGTCCGAACGCCACGCGAGCCCACAAATCTCACCCGTGTGTCCACGTAACTGAGAGACCTTGTGATTTTTGAGACGTACATCATGGTTCCATACGTTACCGTCGCGGCCACCCGCACTGAGGATGTGGTCATTCCATCCCATGGCAGCAACGCGGTCACGCCGACCACTCATGGTGCGCAGAAGGGTATTGTTAGTGGCATTCCACAACTGGATGGATCCGGTGGATGTGGAAACAGCTAAGCACGCATCTTCCTGAGACCACTTGAGCGAAGACACCTGCATGGACTGATTTGCTGCCGAGTAATCTTGCAGGTCAGCGATAAATGTCACTTCTTCACTGTTAGAGTTCCACGCATAGATGTAGCTGTTAAGACCGATAGCCATAATGTTTGCGGGAACCGACCAGTCAAGGACATTGATGTAGAAGTCATTGACTAGGCCTGGAGCATCGAGTACTCTGATCGGTTTTTGTGAGACTCGGCGTTCCGGTAGCTTTGCGCGAGTTTGCGCCTGCAGCGAATACTGGCTGACGAAGTCAACAGGTGCGAACTTCCTTTGTAGCGGCGGCGCCGCACCGAATTCGAGAATACGGTTGGTTTTCGTACCTAGAACTTCAAATGTAGACCCGAGTTTTGTAGTGGGCAGGCTTCCTTTAGCTCGCGGGATAAATCTGTCCTGCGAGTGAGTGGAGGTGGTGCGGTATAGCGGGCCATGCTGGGAGTCAGTATCGGTCTGAGACTGACCTTCAATGGGGAAAGCGAAGCGCAGATTACGAGAGCTCCGCTTCTCCGGTCTAGCTGATGAGTTCGTGGTGGGCTTGCCCAGGTTACCGTGGCTCGCCATCAAATTGGAAGGTACATGCGGACTCTGTCCAGGATGTTGCAGGCCTCTAACCTTATGATATCCCAAACTTCTGTTAGCAGTCATAGTATCCATAGTAATCGAAGACATGTCGTCTATGCGGGACGCGAATGATGCTTCATGCTTGCGCAAGCTTCTGTCGGTGTGATTATCTTCGCGCATACTTAATTGAAATACTTAATGGCCAAGTGTAGCTCAATATTTCAAATTAGTTGATTTCGAGAAGATCCCCGAGCCTCAGCGTGAATTTTCTCGAGTCTTGGGTGACCGTGTACTTCAGTAGAATGCCAAGGTGATGCTGCAAGCTGCTGCACCTAATCCTCTCTCAGGCTTGTTTACTGGGTTTGGGTGTGTATATCGCCGCTAAACGGATGAGCCTGGCTAGAGAAGGCAACCCTGCGCCATTAGGTGTTGTTACGCAAATGCATTTAGTACGACGAGCCTTGAGGTGTAGCCACGATAAATTTTATACACATCGAAAAAAGGTATGCTAAAACTATATGTAAGTGACTCCACTACTTTCTGGTTCGTCATCGAAACTTATCCTAGTAACTCGATCAGGAGGGTGAGATAGATATGAACACGGATATTGATACGCTTCTCAATATGTAAACAACCATTAATTGTGTGCATATATTTTGAAATTCGGGCAATCTAGGTAACACGAATGAGATAAGTCACACATAACGCTTCTTCACCTTGTTCTTTGTCGATGCAGTTGTTTCAGCAGCGGGCATCGGCTCCTGATTCTGCAGTGAACTTCCAGAAAAGAGTTGTTTTCCAGCCTTGAGAAGGTTTAGCGCCTTGTAAGTAGCGAAAGCAGGGGCAATAAGCATCAGCAACCACGCCTTAATGCCAAACGCGGAGGAGAGAAGAGCAGAAGTCCATGTCAGATACATGAGATCCTTCACATAGTCGACCAAACCAGGGTCCTCAATATTAGTGCCTGAACTGATAAGTTGCTGTCGGGTGTCATATTTAGGTTTGCACCAGGAATTAAGAGTGTACTGAGCAAGCAGGCCAGGGGACGCGAAGAAAAGTTCAAGGAAATAATGCCTCGTACCGAACAGCACATAAACCAGTGCAATAGGACCATAAATGAAGAGAGCAGTCATGTTGAAAATCTTTAACAAGTTTTCATTGTGAACTGCTATTCTTTTAGCACTGGCGTTTGCCATGTTGTAAATGCCACGAGGAGTACGTTGCGGGCAAAAAAGGGGTGGTGGCCTACACGGGGAGGGGTTTGAAGTCCCGGGATCCTAGGGCCTAAACGTTGCCAAGCAAAACATGATTTTGGTACATTACGTATACTTTCTTGTTTTAGGAGAAATGGTCGTGAAGACGAATTATGTTTAAAACCCCAAATTCATAGTACTACTTTGCATCGCACACGACAAGCGTCGATGAATTCGCTGCGTATATTAGGCGAGCTTCGGTAACAAGCACTGAAGCCTCTTACTTCTACGAGACATGTTTCTCTGGCAGAAGTAAAAACAATCCTCACAGGAACCTTGTTCTTTTCTAGAACAGACTCGAGGTGTTTGGACTCCTCGCGACCGCGTGTAGAGTCTATAGCCCACAGATCTTTCTGTATGATCCGGCCGATGAGATGTTCAAATATCTCATCCCAGATCAAAATCTCATCACCCGAGCATACAAGTCTAAGAATGCGCTGCTTTGATGCAGTGAATGTCTCTTTCACAAAAGATGCGGGTTTACCGTCGATATCAATAACATCACTCGTGTTAAGTGCCAATTTTGGCTGTTCAAAATACCCCCGAGAGATGACAACAACAAGGGCATCCCACTGGTAGCGCTCAAAGAACCGATTCGTGGTATGGAATTTGATCGTCAGAATTCTGGCTCTCTCTCGGCGGCGTGTCTTCTGGACACGACCAGCAACCAAGTGCCTCAGCGATCGAAGAATGTGCAAAAGTGGAGAAAATAACTTGTGACCCCTGGAAAAAGAAGTAAACACCCTTTCAAACCTAACAAGTCTCTTGAGAGGAAGATACAAAAAGTCTTTCGGATGGTTTTTGATCTTAGGATGGGGACGATCGTACTGCTTTCCGAGCCAGTTTGATAAAACTGTATATGGCTCTTCAACTTCAGCAGGAAATTGCCTTGCCGTGCTTCTGACCCCAAGCTGATGGGTTATAGAGGCTGTGCTTGTGATTCCTGCGCCGATGTGGCCGATAAGGCCACCCAGTCTCCATACTCTGGACTGAACAGACGTGCCAAAGTCAGCATCTTCATATAACTTCGACGTCGATCTGGGTGTATTCAGCAAAAATTCTGCTTTGCAGATATTTCCCGCATAAGAAGCCACGGCACGGTGTAAATGTTTAAACGCTTCAGTTAATTGTTCCACGTCTCGTTCTACATGGGCTGGTAGTGACACCGGACCTCTGTGTTTTCCATAGTAAGTCAACGGTTCCAAAGCACCTATCAGACTTTCGAGTGCAGGTCTGATGTGCTTTATGTGGATAGCTAACATTGCGGGAAATCCAGTGAAAACTGCTCTGAGACTGTTCGAAATGAGAGTTGATTTGATAGAAGGATCACAGAATTGAGCCTTCACCATTTGTAGCTCTTGTATATACAAATCTTCTTCTTTGAGAAGCTGATTGCAATGTTGTAAAAGCTCCAGAATTGTCAAATGCTCACAATGGGGAATCATTCGGTTGAAACTATCCTGTGGACTACCCACTAGCAGAACCTGTGAATTGACATTTACCAAAAGTTCTTGACGGTATTCGTTTCGGTTAAGAAGAACTGCAATGTCATCGAATACTTCAAACAGAATACGCGAGTGTTTTCCAAAGCTCACTGGATTAAATGTTTTTTTACTACCTTTCCCGTCCTTGTCGGAAATTGGAGACGCAAGTGGCTGACCCTTCGCCATAAAACTAGTCCCATTGCTGAAGGTGCTAGTCAGTTCAGGGGTAGATTGGTTGAAAAACATGGGTGATAGAGGTGTGTCCGGGGTATACAGAGACGAGTCTTCGCGCCCATACCGTCGTGTTTGCAATGGACATGGGTCCAGTGGGGTAAGAAGGCCGTCGTCTGATGATTCCGGTGGAGTGGAAAGTGTATAGATCCCACCACAGAAAAATCCGAGATCTCTTATACTGCTGCTGTTGTTTATTCGGGCGCTCGCTGCAGGTGGCCACTCGGGACCCCTGATTGCTCCCGGAAGGCTTCTGTTAATTTTCTGGGTAGCGGACCAACTAAAAAACACAGAGCGTAAAGACGGACTCTTGTCAAAAGCTTTTTCAAGACACGGGTTTCCGTCCAAATTGACCATTAAAAGGCTCTTTGAGTCTCTCAAGAAATGGGGCCAGGTGGATATGAGATTGTGTTCTAGGTCCAAGCAGTCCAAGTAGCGCAATTCCAGTATCCACGGCTCCAATATTTGGATACCTAGTTTTGTCGCCCTCAAAACGTTAAGATTCGTAAAGCTGGTGATCCACTGCGGAAGACAGCCTGATTCAAGCACGCTTTCTCTGACATCACCAAGTTCGCTTAAGTTCAATACTGTAATTCGACCTGGGTTGAACGATACTGTAGACGGAGATGGAGGTATAGAGACAGTTTTAGACCCCATCATTTTACTGTGCACGGTGCTGGTACTGTCCGTCATGGAGGTGCCCTCCGAAAGATCACCATCCATCTGAAGCGAGAGGGGACGTCAAGGTTCTCGTAAATACCTCCGTGGTATTTCAAATGGCTAGTGCGGCTAATTACGGCAATACAATCATTAAAGTTTCATCAAATTAAGTTGCATCTGTGATCCGCTATACCTCAGAGACTGCAGGAGACCGGGACAAAATGAGCACCATACCGAGTGGAATTCAAAGTAATTCCCAGCACCGGGTTCTGGATAAAGTGATCAAAATAAATATCAACGTAAATTTTATTTATCTATCTTTTAGGCTTATCTATGAAAATGAGGTGCTAATATATCAGTTACCAAAAAATCCCTGCGACTCGAGAGTGAGAATGATTTCGTGAACAGCAGCGCGAACCGTGGTCTTGGTGATGTCCACGGTAAGGTCGGCGTTTTTCGGCTGTTCGAATTCGACATCCACGCCGGGAACACCGGTGATTTCTCCAGCTCTGGCCTTAGCGAAAAATCCAGATCTGTCTGTCTTCTCGGCATAATCAAGCGGCGTGGCAACATGGACTAGGAAGAATGAACCGAAGCGCTCAACAATCTTGCGAGCAGCATCGCGGCCGTCCTCGTAAGGTGCTTGCGGGGCCGCGATGACAGCAGCACCGGCACGCGTTAGCTCACCAGCAACAAAGGCGATGCGCTGAAGGTGCACGTAGCGGTCCTCACGGGAGTAACCCAGTTCTGCGCTAAGCTCGGAACGGATGGTATCACCGAGCAATAGCGAAACCGAGCGACCAGCCTGCTGGTTCAAGGTCAGTTCTAGTGCACGGGCTATGGCCTCGCGACCAGAGTTGTGATAACCCGACAGCAAAATGGTGAAACCTTGTTGGGCGCGCGGGGGATTCGACTCCCGCAGCACCTTAACGACTTCAGGATACGAGAACCATTCGGGGATCGGGGTACCCAGACGCAGGCGCTTACGCAGCTCAGTTCCACTGATGTTAAGTGTCTTGACACCTTCTGGGACCTCATCGATAGGCATGTAGTCGTCGCTCTCGGGCAAGTAAGTCATCATACGGAAGGGTACCACCTCAATGCCAAGCTCAGACTTGAATTGCTCAACCAGCTTCTGTGCATCGTAAGGGCCATAGAAGTCCACGCCCTTGGAGTTCGATCCGGGTCCAGCGTGATCACGGCCGACGATGAAGTGCGTAGCACCATAATTCTTACGGATAATAGCGTGCCACACAGCCTCGCGATCTCCTCCCATGCGCATCGCCAGCGGAAGCAGAGAGAGCATAGCCATACCATTGGGGTAGCGCGGCAGGAGAGCCTGGTAAACACGAACACGTGTGAAGTGATCGATATCGCCTGGCTTTGTTAGGCCCACCACGGGGTGAATAAGAACAGTGGCATTGTGCTGACGCGCAGCACGCACCGTAAGCTCGCGGTGAGCTCGGTGCATCGGGTTACGCGTCTGGAAGGCCACAACCTTGGTCCAACCTTGCTTGGCGAATTGGAGGCGGAGCTCAGCAGGAGTGTTGCGGAGTGCAACATAATCGTAGTGCGCAATGCGCTGGATAGCCTGAAGCTTACCACCAACATAGTACTCCTTGATAGTTTCGTTCAGGTATTTGATAGCAGGGTGCTCGGGATCACCGCGGAAAACCTCCTTAGCTTCAACTTGCTTGTTGGGCTGCCAAACGTCTTCAACTGTCATAATGGCAAGAGGCTGTCCATCTCTGAAATCACGAAGTGCAATACGAGACTGAGGCTTAATTTTCAGCTCATCCACTTCGTGCTTAGAAACGTCCAAGTTGATCGGCATAGTAAACAAGGTACCGTCAGCGAGGCGCATCTTGTGAACAACACCCTCATAATCAGCCTTGTTCATGAATCCCTCGAGAGGGGAGAAGCCACCACATAGAATAAGCTCCAAATCACAGAGTTGCCGCTCTGTAAGAGTCAGAGAGGGAATCTTCTCGGCCTCGGCAAGTAGCGTATCCTGCTTGTCGTGATCACGAGCTATCAAATCCTTCAAAACACCGCCGTGTGGGGTATTAGCCATTGTAAACAAATTTTAAGATCTTTTGGGGAGTATTCTGAGGAGCTTCTATAATTTAGAGATAAAGCAACTGGAATATACCGTGAGTCTACCTATAGATCTGGATAAACAAATTCTAACGGCAGTACATATGCCTGCAGGTCCCGTGCCATCACGCAACTTTGAAAATTTCACAGTTCTGTAGGGTCGGGTCGCTAAGGCGCTCTCCGCAATGACCTATCACTAAGCTAGCGGTTGGAGACCACCCAGCCCTCCCCAGCCTTAAGACGAGCTGATGTGGCGGCCTCATTCCCCCTCGGCACTGCACCCGACCCCGTTACCCAAAATATTCAAGCCCTCTCCTAAATTCCTTTCTCATACAATCTCTTTGCCTTTTGGCTTAGATCATGTGTAGTATCTGTTCTTTTCAGTTTAAAATCTGAAATGATGTCACGAGCATCATGATATTGAATTGACGGTCCTAGTGGCTGTCTTAAATTTTTGGAAACTCGTTTTGGATCCGCTGGGCTTGCCCATGATCCACAACACCTGTGTCGCTGCCACTGCACTGAAGGCTTCTGACGCTACTCCAGTTTTCGGAAGCGGGCTCGCTTCCATAAGCTGCAGTCGTTAGTTGATTACCTTCTGATCGATATTTTATATATGTTTTTATGATGTTATGAACATGTTTGAAATCTAATCTTGTACGCATACATGTTTGAAATCTAATCTTGTACGCATACATCATGTACGGATGGATCATGGTTTGATTAAAATGCTTGCTGGTCCCTCAACTCGAAGTTTTGGCACATGCAAGAAATGGAACAACCTCACTGAAATCCAAGAGGATGCCTGCTGACCCCAAAGTTTACTGGTGTTCCACCAAGGACTGACCTTCGCTAACACACTAGGTGATTCAGGTAGTTCTGAGCGTGCAGTACTGTCTGATTTGTGTCTCAATCGCGTCACGAGGGCACTGGCCGATCTGGCAGAGATTCTCAGGTATTTCCGCAATGTTTTGTAGATTGTAACTGTCCAGAATTTTGCGATGTCGAACCTAATCTCAGGATAAATCGTGGTAGATCTGATGGGTCCAAGTGTCGCTACAAGTTTTGCTGGGTTGCACTCGAAAGTAGAGCCTTGGCTCACGTCTACTCTATACAAGCCACCTTGCGCAGTAACAACACTTTGCGCTCCTTGCTGGGCAAGTACACGTGTTTTTTGGAAAATCCAAGTAGGCCCACCATGGCAACTAGAGTTAGCAACGACACTTGTTTGAGCTCGAGCCCCAGGGCTAACGATCAATTGAGACAGGTCCGGGTTTAATGCCAATATTTGAGCATTTGGCGAAATAGAGACTGCTCCTGGGTTCCCCGTGAACTTTATCGCGTTTTGCGGATGACCTAGAGGCACTAGACGCCTTAAAGACGCCATTTATCCACGATTATATGACAACGCGGTAGAAGAAGGTGAAGCGTAACACTTTATACCCTAACGAGAGGCTCTCTCGTCAATATATATTCTTGTTAACAAACACTATGAGGCTCAATTGCAACTATTCTATTCATAAAACGGTACATAAGACTAAATTTTTGGATTAAATTAGCAGTCTCCTACGTGATTCTTCTTCTTTGTTTTTTCTAATTTTGCTTCTTCTTGTTGAGAGCCAATCCCTCCGTGCGGGGGAATGTGTCTTTTCCTCCAATATAAGCGTAATGAAGATACATGTCCTTCTATAACAGCTTAAAATTACAGAAATTCACACTCGGCCATTTCATATTGTGGATTAGTTGCCAAAGTGTATGTTCGCTTAACGTGCATTATGCATAAACATCTATCCATGGTATGCATAACCCTAGGTGCGCACTTCAAGCAGCTCTTGTACTCTGTCATCGGCGGTCCCACACAACTGATTACACGGGCTAGAAACCCCGGAATACTGCGCACTGCACCTCAAAAATCCTGTGAAGCACCCAAAAAGTAAACCAACCTTGGTAAAAGCAACAGTTCATACTTCCATCAGCTTATCGGGTCTGTTTTTAGGCAGGCGACCTTGGTGATGGCCAACAATTTCCCCATTTCCATACACACGGCTTCTAAGCTGAAGTCTCGGTCTAGTGAGGATACTCACAGCTCGGAACTTCTAGACAATGGTTACACATATGCTGGCGTTTACGATGGGCATAATGGAATCACCGCCGCCGAGTTGTGTGCTAATAGAATACCCGAGCTACTGAGCCATTATATGTCTACGCGCAGCACATACTCGTCGTTATATGAGAGCTTTAAAGATGTCCACAACGAGATTCCAAATGCCAGCGGAACTACTGCCACAGTTCTGGTGACATGTGGTGCCTTTGTCATCGTAGCTCATGTGGGAGACTCGCGTGCTGTTATGTGCCGGGCTGGGCGCGCAGTTGAACTAACAGAAGACCACAAACTATCATTCGAACCGGAGCGGGAGCGCATTCAAAAGCTAGAGGCTGAAACGAAGAAGCGAGTGATATTTGGTAATCGTGTTCAGGGGCTCATGTTAACAAGGAGCATTGGTGATAAAGTACTCACCAGCGCCATATCTTGGTCACCAGTGATGCATGAATTCTTGAGATCACCTGATGACCATTACATTATCATTGCCAGCGATGGTTTGTGGGATGTCTGCAGCAGCGAGCGGGCTATCGAGTTCGTCCGAGAGTCGAAGCTTAACTCCGCTCAGGATATAGCAGAGGGCTTGGTGGACTATGCGGTGCGTATGTACCAACAGAAGCCGTCCCATATGGATGACATCACTGTTACCGTCATCTTTCTTCTGGATGATCCTCATGCGGGCCAGAGAAGAAGACTATCGTGGAAGTATTATGGCTAAATTCACTATCTGCGTCGAGGAGTGTATTATAATATGAAAACTACTCATAAACTTTCCTAGTGCAATATAATATAATAACCACATAATTGAAAGGGATTTCAAATTGCATGGGTTCTATTCGCTACCCGCAATATACTTGAGAATATCAGCTAGCGTTATCACGCCCTCAAGATGGCCATTTTCATCAACAACAAACAATCTCAGAAGCCGACTTCGTCGAATGGTCTCCATTATGTCCGACAAAGTGTCAGTTCCACGGCACGTTAAAACGCCTTCAAAGTCTTGAGCACGTCTCATAAGAGCTTCACCGACTGTCATCTCCAAGTCACCATAGCCGTTGCCCTTGATCAGTGTCAAGATGTCATAGAGCTCATACATATTCCGTAACACCCCAGCGTCATCTAGGACCGGGAGTGCTGACACGCCAGATTGAGACAAAGCTGTGACTACTTCTTTCAAGGGCGAGTCCATAGTGGTTGTAACCACGTTGTTGGTGGTAATTGACAAGTTTTTGATGGGAACATTGAGAAATTGAGTCTCTTTGCAGTTAAGTGCCACGAATCGTAGCACCCGGTACTGAGTGAGAACTGAGACAACAATCTCACGCTTCGAGACAGGATCCTCGTCTACAAGTGCCACGCGGTGTGCTTTGGTTCGAAGCATGCAATCACAAGCATCTCTCAGAGAGAGGAGCGGGCTTGCAGTATCCATATCTAGCTTGGCCGCTCCAAGCTGCTCCTCGATCCCGCTCAAGTCCTGTAGTCTAAGCATGTTCAGCTCATCGAGCAATCGGGGGCGATCGATATAGAACCTCAACGCATTTACAAAATCATGCGCAGTCATGAGTCCCGAAAAGCGACTCTGCTTAGAGTCCCATATGGGCGCGGATACGACTCCGTTTTGAAGAAGGGTGAGTAAGGCACCCTTCAACGTCAGCGTAGAGTCGAGCATAACTAGTTTGAAGCTCACTGGTAGTACGTCATAGCACGTCTTTGATTCTAAGAAAGCTCTAATGGAGCCGATAGCCTCCTGTTGCTGCGCAGCGGTGTCCCCCTCGGTCGACATCTTCGTCGATAATGATGTGGGGGCCACCCTAAACCATAAGATGGCGAAGCCTAGGTCCACCTGTTGAGAACCGTGTGAACCAAATCAAACTAGCAGCAGCAGAAATAAGAACAATCTAGTGGTCGCAGTTATGGACAGATTTTTTTATTATTTTTATCCTCAGTATTATAGCACGGAGAGAAATAAGCGTTGCATATAGTTATATATATATAGTTATATATATATATTAACCACAATTCCAAGGTGAAAAGTCAAGTCACCTTTCATTTTTCGCTGAACCTTCCCGAATATGTTTGATCTGTCAAATTATCTCACTACATTTTCGAATATAAATTTGTTTTTTCCGAATGTAGCATGAAAACCTCATACCGGTGACTTGAATCGCATGCATGCTTCATGTTTTCGGAAGACCACGGGTGAGCGAGAGATCGCCCTCCCAACGTTAATGCGAAGCTTCAACCTCAACCCTCAACGCCTTCCGCTGAATTTTTCGAATTTGTTCAGCCTTACTCCCCGTGGATTGAACTCAAACGACGTTTCTCTGAGAACTCGTTAGATCGAAAAGTATAAAAAAAACGGTTATCATGCTTCGCGCGCGGATTAATTTAAGAGGATTCTCTACCTCTAGGATAGCTCTTGAAAAAACCTCATTTCAAGTGTTCGTAGACACTTTTCGAAGTGAACTGAAAAAGAGTAAAGAACTACAAACAAACATCAAGGCACTACAAGATGAAACCGGGCGTCTAAGCGAAAGTTCAGCATTCAAGCGCGCCAAGGAAGCACTCGACAAAAGTCGAGAGGCGCGATCTGCAACGTCTAAGGGTCTGCACCGTGCGGGCGAAGCAGTTGGAACCGCCGCATCCACAACATGGAACTCGGCACCTATCAAGCTGACTCGGAATGTGATGTCAAGTGCTGCAGATGTAGTCGATAAAGCAAGTGCTCCGATTCGAGAAACCTCAGTCTACAAGGAAGTCACTCGTGTCATTGATGACGATAACTCGATCCGATACGGTGGTTTCGAGAGTCGAGAACAGCGAATGAAGCGTCGTAAGGCTGATTTGGAGAGAATGGGCTATTTGGAACAGCAAAAGCAGCGAGTTAAAGCCGATGAGAATGCTGGTGACAGCGTTGTCGTTCACGCAACTGCCAAGCCGGACGCAGCGCCTTCTGAGCCAGGCAAACTGGGAAAAACATTCGAAAAACTTCGATACCAATATGAAGAGTCTGATAACGCACTCGTCACTGCAGTTCGCTCAGTCACTGATGCTTTCGGATCGTTCTTCGGAGAAACTGAGCAGGCCCGGGTTGTTAAAGCTTTCAAGGATATGGACCCGAGCTTCACGCAAGATAACTTTTTGAGAGAATTGCGTTCGTACATATTGCCTGAAGTCCTAGATGCGTATGTCAGAGGAGATGGCACCACCCTTCAGAAATGGCTAAGCGAAGCCAGCTTCAACGTCTGGAATCAGATCACTAAGGAATACAGAGACAAGGGTCTATATGCCGCCGGGCGTGTGCTAGACGTCAGAGGTATTGATATTGTTCAGTCGAAGTTGAGAAGTCCAGATAATCAGCCTCTCTACGTGATCTCTTGCAGAGCTCAAGAAACCAACTATTACAAGTCATTGAAAACTGATGAAGTGAAGGCTGGCGTGCCCGACCAGATTCTTTTATCTCCTTATGTCATGGTGGTTACTCGCTTCCCCGAGGATATGGATAATGAGGAGACCCGCGGCTGGAAAATCCTTGAGTTTGTACGCGGACGCTCAACCAACTATCTGTGATATACTTCTATGTAACGATAAATCTTCCCACCGCAACCAACGCCTATAAAATCTGTAGTCTATCAATTTTGAGTTTTACGGGTTAGTTAGTGAGTTGGACCTGATCGCTAAACATGAGTATAGATGAGTATAGCTATCCGCTTCCCTCATCGGCTATGCGCTTAGTCTAGCTTTACCCTCCACGCGCACGGAAGCCTGTTTGTCCTGGGTGCTAGGGTCGTCAAGTGGGCTCGATCATCGCAGGACATCTCGAATGGTGAGACCTTGCCCATCAAACCATTCCGCTTTTTACACGCCGAATTCTGAAATCCCACCGCGGATGTCTTCTCAGTTTAGTGCGGTCGAGTCGCTAAACGGGCATTCCCTGGATAAAGTACCGTATTCACACTCTAATCATGGTGCGAGAGCCCCCAATGAGCACTCATTAGAATTAGAAGATAGCGAGGCCGAAACTGAGCGGATGCACGAATCACCAACCAAGAAGCGTATGGCCGAAGAACTCAGCCTCCAGGACTCAAAGAAAATAAAGCTCGCTGGTCGAGACCTAAAATTGAGTCCTGGAGGTGCTGAGAGCGATGAGACTGTTGATTTGACTCCCAACCAAAAACCGAGTCAAGTCACTAGGACTAATCGCATTCGAAACGTGCGCACTACTATTGCAGATAATGTCAACATCGCTGAATCGGCAAACGAACTTAGTGATAACGAGTCTGAAGGGGAAGGTATCAACGATCGGTCCGAGGATAGTGGGGTCCAATCTCCGGATACTCAAATGGACCGAAGTAAGGCCATTGAGGCCCTCACAGACATAGAAATCGCTTTCTCGCGTGTAAGAGATCGCTTACATGACCAACAATTGGCTCGTTTCGACCTTGAGATTCTCATGTGCAGTGAGGGAACTCACCCAGAACTACAACAATACAATGCCCAGATAAGCGACGAACGCGATAAACATCTTAAACGGATCAAAAATTTGTTGCGGTATCAAATGGATGCGATTAATGCACATACACGGGCCGGTCGTTGCTCAGCTGTGCAAACATTCCTTAAGAACCGTGTCCAGGTGCGAAACGAGCTATTAAGCAAAGTGACCGAGAGATGGTATCAAACAAATGCAGAAAGAGTGAACGTATTTCCATCAATACCTGATTATGGTTACGTTGCGTCGGGAGTTCCCCACAATGTTCGAAAGCCCACTATTAAGTCTATGGGAGTGAAAACCCACAGCAAACTCTTAAATATGCCTGCTGCGCCGTCGGTATCGAAAGTGACAGACTCAGAGAGGGATGAGGACCTTCGCAGCCTAGGGCTATTGTAGCTCTCATCGACCTGGTCAATATACGTTACCCGACTTCATCTTGTCCTAAAACTAGGAAAGCAGCTCTAACCACTGGCTGGTCAAGTTGTTCACATCTATGTTGATTGATTGTAGATGGCATGCAGCAAAAATTTCACAATGTCGCCATGAAATATCACCCACTGTGATCACATACTATCAGTTAATTCACGATCATGTCACTATTTTTTTATGAAATGTTCGTAGCTTCTATGATTCAAGTTTGTTATCATATTCAGGGTCGTTTCAAGTCCGTGCCTCATGTTTGTATGGTTCTCGCACCGTATCGAGGATGGGGATACCGTCATATATATATATATATACGCGATGGTTCTGTTTATTATTCTTGAACCATGATCGATCGAGCCTCTTAGATAAGACTGACTCCTCAGGCACTCTGCTGCCTGAGAGGCCTGTGACCAGTGCTGCCTGAGCAGCACACCGTCGACGCGCGGCACCTCGGCCACCGTGCCAGTGATGAAGTACTTGATGGGCGCGGGCGTCACCTCGTACGCGGCTGCGTGCTATGAATTGCTAAGATTGTATGAATAAATAATGATCAATATATGTTAGAGCTATTTAGCCCGGTGATTAGCGGCCATCCTTCAGGTACTCAGCAGGTAAGTTTTTGATGTCATCGTTTTCCCGCATGAAAGTATGGGCGGCTAGCTCGAGCCGCAGACTCACCTCCGTGAACCGGTGCCAGTCCTGGTACTGGCCGGGGGTGGTCAAGCTTCTGAGCTCCGCTTTCAGCTTGTCCAGAGACACCTGAGCCTCGCTCAAACGCATGCGTTCGTCCTCAATCTTTTTCGCTCGCACCGACAGTTTATGCAGGCCATTGCTCACGCTGTCGAACTTTGAGCGGATGCTTCTAACACTGTCCAGGTGCTCGTAATCGATATTGTCGTGGTGGCTGAATCGGATGTATCCTTGATCGAAGAGATCACGATCGAGATTTAATATCTGTTTCAGCATTTTGTGTTCCATATCATCCGAAAACAGGTCGAAGTTCTTCTGCACTGCCTTCAATAACACGCGGAACTGGTGGTGTAAGTCGGACTCTACGGCTGGATCAGGTGTGGCCACTCGTTGCCGATACTTCGTCAAATAGTATATGTAAGATCGCTGCGTAAGTTCTTGCAGCGAGTCTTTGAGTGAGCTGTAGGTGAGTCGAAATACTCGGGCTGGGGTCACTCCGACCACTTCGGTGACGGCTTCGTGGATACGCGAATCATGAGTGAGAGATTTATGGCGTTTGTTAGGTGCTGGATCCTGTGTGCCGTTATTTTGATCGACAGGCTCAGCAACTGTCTCAATAGCTGTTGTTGTTGCTGCTGCTGCTGGCCGGGCTTGGTCATAGTGGTGGGCTTGGTCGTGGTAGGCTTGATCACGATAGGCCAGGCCATCAGTAGCACGAGGATCTTCGCGAATGTTGTAATATTCATCCTCGGCCTGGCTGGATCGTCTAGAGCTGCGTCTCTGGGATAGGTCTATCTGCGTATCCTCAACATAGCCACGAGACTCCTGGGAAATGGGTATGAGGCGTTCCGCTTCTTGTTCTGCAAGGTAAGGCCGCGGTCTTCTCCTTAGAGGCTGAGGTGACGAGTCATGTTCTCGACGACTGGATTGAGAATGGCTGGATTCGTCTTTAGAGGAGTGTTCCTGACCCACGCTCACCCTCTCAGCATTTTGGGAGCCCCTAGAAGAAGGGAAGTTGAGAGTGGCGTCACTGTTGTTGTTATACTCATCTTCAATATCGATGTGTGTGAGGTCACCATCCCTCTCGTCAAATGGCGAACCGGCGCTACTCATTATTGTTTAACCGACGCGTTCGAGTTTCCGACGCGGGATCAGGGCGAACACGTGTTTAATCGTATCACGGAGGGGAGATTATTTCTCTCCGTTGGGCTCCATGCGGACTTGACGTATGCTAGGGGCTTACGACATAGAAGCTCCAAAGAACCCAACGGTGCTGAATAGGCAATACGAAAATTGCACCTAATGACTGTGATGCTGGCCTACTCGTCTAAAAATATTATCAGATCCTACGCAAGCTGACCCGAAGGTTGTTAGTCCGATCCGAGCTCTTCCGATGGACGTACGCGATCTATCTAACCTAACCTTGGATAGTGGTGGGTCCTGAGATCGTTCGCATATATACGACTCGATTTTCTATTTGAGGTAAGTGAAATTTGATGGATAATGTACTGAGCTTGCCAAATATACCTCGATTTAGCGGCCCCTAGCATTTTCCCGCATCCTACTCTGAGACACACGTCTCTGAGTCCGCCGGTTTTCTTGGCCCAAGTATGATACATGAACCTACACGTGATAAGCATGTATCTACCGGTGTCCGTTGCCATAGAAAGCGTGTTGCCTGGTGGTGCTTGCAGGAAAACCTAGGCCGCGCACCCTTAACGCCTTTGGCAACCTAGTCAAGTGACTTGCCTCCTCCCAACCGCTGCCTGCCTGCCATACAAAGCTTTCGTCAGCGTTTGACACCTAGCTCATAGCAGCTAGAAGAACGCCTCTGAGCGAATAACCCCTATCTAATCGTGCTTGCACCTACCCAGACAGTAGCGGCCTCTCTCCTTTGTATAATTTATTACACAAGAAATCTATGAAATATCATCCGCCTTATTCACGCTTCCAATGAATCATTTAAATTTGGGAGTCAAATGATGAGAGCTTTCTAGCGCATGATCGGTCTCTAAGTAACCCTATACCTGATGATCTCCCCGCGCAGCAAATTGTAAGTGCCCCAGACAAAACTGAGAAATTAAATGAATAAAACAACATGATACTGGGCTAGCGTTATTATTTTTGTTTACTCTAAGAGATTTGGTAACTTCCTACCCCGGTCACAAATATATACGGCCTCGCCGCCATAGCTATAGGCGGGTATCTTGTTGATGTTGTTGATAGAGAAATATGTGGTTCCATGCTCATGCGCGAAAATGGCGGGGTGACATGCATGTTCCAGAAAAAGACCCTAAACCGGAACAGTAAGGCTCAGGGAGCCCTCGGAAAATCCTTTATCTATAGAGGTGGCTAGCATAAGTTGTCCAGAGCCTTCGACGTGAATATTACGCCCACCTGGAGTTGTCTAGTAGTAAAAGTGACATTTTCAATTGAGTTCAACCTCATTATAAAGCCACGATCCAAGTGGGCTTGCCAATTTTCCCCCGCTCTTGTCCCATAGCCGAGCTTCTTCGGGGCATCGAATGTCCCCTGGCCGACCTGAAGTTGTGCCTGTCGTCCAGTCATACGCTGTACCTTATCACATCCGAAAACAGCTAGCTCGCAAGAGTAAAGAAGCTGCAAATACGAACCCCTCTGCTGAACTTAAAGGATCACGTTTCAGCATCCTCAAGCAAGCGCGTAGGATATTGACACCCCCGCAGTCGCCAGAATTGGCCAGTATCAAACAGGAACCTAAACCCCTACGAATGCCTGAGGAAAATAAACAGCTAATGCGCTTTTGCACAGTGTGCGCCTCCAATCAGAATCGCTCAATGGAGGCTCACAAGGTTTTGATGGAGAATGGGTATAATGTTCACAGCTTCGGCACTGGCAGTAATGTGAGGTTACCTGGTCCTGCGATAGATAGACCGCAAGTTTACGAATTCGGTACACCTTACAACCAAATGTACACCGAACTGAAATCTCAAAACCAGCGGCTATACTCTTCCAACGGCGTGCTGAACATGTTGGACAGGAATCGACACTTGAAAGACCATCCAGAGCAATGGTCTAAGCAACAAGATGTTTTTGATGTGGTCGTCACTTGCCAGGAGAAATGTTTCGATAGTGTTTGCCTCGATCTATTGCATAGGGGTGCGAAAATGTCTCGACCTGTTCATGTTATCAACGTGGAAATCGAAGATAACCATCACGAAGCTGCACTCGGCGCCAAAGCTATTCTCGACTTTGTCAATATGGTTATCCAGTCATCTGATCCTGACTCCGAGATGCTTGAAATTCTCCGCAAGTGGCAAAAAACACATCAAAAGTACCCTTCCATGTACCAACTCTGTTATGCATAATGTCAGGAATGATGTAACACATTAAAGGATCCCGTGTCTAGACTAATTGGCATTTTTTATACTCATGATTATTCTTTCTATATATTTTTATTAGACCTCTCATTTTTTCGCTCTTTCCTCTCTATCCAGCGACGATTCACCGTCTCTGGGGTCTCACATAGTGGTCGATCAAACAATTTGACATAAGTCGCGGATCGAGTACCCACTCCTCGGCCTACGTTGATACGAGAGCTTTGTAATGGGAGATCTTGTGCAAAAGGTTGAACAACGTTCAACATAGTTTGTGACATTGCTTGCTTTTGCCTGAATTCATTCCATTCATTGTACAATGACTCTGTAGACGTGTATGATGATGATTTCCACTCAATCTGCTCGTATTCGCAGTTGTAGAGCGTTAAAGGCACCCCCCAAGCAATTTCGTACGCAGGGCGGCGAGGTTGATTGTCTACATCTAGTAGTCTCAGTACAACGCCTGTGCTTTCATGTCCTTGGCCCACCATGAACAGGATCGCCATTATTGATCGAACCTGGTTCCACAAAAATGCCGTGCCCTTCAGGCTCAGATAACACATTCCTCCCAGGGGTTCCTGAAGAATCTCCGCTCTCAAAACTCTCCTCTTGAAGTTTGTAATCTGTTTCGATCCATCTATTTTGCAGAAGTTGCGAAAGTCATGTTCGCCAACAAGGTACCCCGCGGCTTTCTGCATGGCCTGTATGTCAAGGCCTGCGGGGTTGAAGTAATAGTGATAGTGTCTGCTTATACAGCTGAATCGAGCGTCAAAACCTGGTGGTGGCCTGAGTGAGATTTGGTATGCTAGAATGTCAGCTGGTAGATTACTATTCAGTATCTTCAAATAGTCCAATTCTTTACTGTCGAATGTAGGGTCTTGTTGCTCCACGATAGAGAGGGATGAGCGAAGGTCCAGGCTAATTACCTGAGCCATGGCACTGACATCCGCGTCGGTTCTGCCACATCTACTGAAGTTACAGTCCACCGGATCGAGACTGGGAATACATTTGGTTTTATAAAATGCATTCAATATCTCACCCTCCACAGTCTTTTGGCCATCCTTTTGGAATGCTAGCCCATGGTATTTCCAGCCTAAATAGGCAAACCTAATAGCAACTTTCCGTTTGGTGAATTTATTAAAATCCAACGTTTTCTTAACCGGCTTTTTCGTGGAATTCGGCACTTCCACATTCTTAGTATCAGATCTCGTCGCACTAGTATCAGCAGTAAGAGTGTTTACTCCGGCGCCTAACTCCTTGGTGGCCGCAGACTCCAAAGCCTGTATCCGTGATATAAGGGCCTCACGACTCCAATTTTTATATTTACTTACTCTCTGCATTTTCTGCGCTCTTGAGAGAATGACAGTTCTGATTGGTGTAAGGTCAGCAACCTGTGCTAGTCGAATGGGCTGCAGCCGTGACGTATATACCCTTCAGAGATCATCCAGGGTAAATAGTTTCAAATATTTTATTTTATTTCCCAGGGCACATACACAACAAGTTAACAGTGCCAGCCAAGAAATTCAGCCAAGCTGAAAACATCCTCCTTTCGAATACTTTGCACTTTGAATTATGGAGCGAGGCTCAATCGAATGGGATGAGCCTTTAGCCTCGTGGATGATAGAAGCAGTGCATGCGATGGGCTTTCAAACGATGACCCCCGTTCAAGCTTCGGCCATTCCCCTGCTTGCAGGAAATAAAGACGTCGTCGCGGAGGCAGTAACTGGCTCGGGAAAAACTATGGCATTTCTTATACCTGCACTTATTCGTTTGGAACGAATTGAGGAGCCCTTGCATATGGGCCAAACAAATGTTATCATTGTGGAGCCAACCAGAGAACTAGCTTACCAAACATACAAAGTTCTGGGTGATTTTTTGTCCCTGGCTCCCGAAAGCGTTAATTTTCGCACTCAGTTGGTAACTGGAGGCAATCAAAGCTCTCGTGTCCAAGACATCAAGACTTTTCTCAGTAAAAAGCCACACATTCTCGTGGCAACACCAGGAAGACTTCTAGATATCCTGGAAGCGAATCACGTCAATATGAAAGCACTTGATTTGCTAGTGTTTGACGAGGGCGATCGTTTGCTTGAAGCTGCTGTGGACAGGACTATACCAAAGATTCTCTCGCTTTTGCCCAAACAAAAGCGTGCAGCATTGTTTTCAGCGACAATGAATGCGGACTCAATTGCAGATATTGTTAAAATGGGTATGAGGAATCCTGTCAAGGTCAAGGTAACTGGACCCAATCAAGCGACACCAGATCGCCTCAAACTACAGTACGTCAACTATGGTGAGAATCCTCTCGATAAAGTCCCTCTAGCTCTAAAGATTTTGCGCAGCGCATCTTACCACAAGGCTATTGTTTACATTCCAACATGTACTTCGGTGACATTTTGGTACCACATCTTCAAAATTTTCTTAGTGCCCTCTGCTGATGAAAAAGACTCAGAGACCAGTGATGTTGATTCTCTTAAAGTCTATTCAATGCACGGGAAATTGCCTCAGAATGCTCGCCTGAAAGTTATGGAGAAGTTTTCGGACGAACTCAACAAATGTATACTTTTGACAACTGATGTCGCTGCCCGTGGGCTGGATATTCCTGGTGTTGACTTTGTACTTCAGCTCGATCCCCCCACAGACCCGAACATGTTCGTCCATAGAGCCGGGCGCGCGGGTAGAGCAGGTAAGAGCGGCGTTTGCATCGTTCTGTTGAATGGAGACTTGGAGCTTGGCTATGTGGACTACATGAGGGTCCGTAATGTACCACTCGAGCAATCGCCTACTTTTTCCAACGAAAAAATAGACCAAGATGAGAGTATGTCGAATTCCCAATATCGCGAAAAAATTCAAGAATGGATCAGAACTGACCGTGCTCATCATGACTTGGCACTTAGATCGTTCTTATCATTTGTGCGCTACTATTTGAAGCACACAGCTACTTCGATTTTCCGACTCAAGAGTCTCAATCTCTTGAAATTGGCCGAAAGTTATGGCATCCTGAGGATGCCACGCATGCCTGAATTGAAAAATACAAATGTACCGAATGATGGTTGGCTCACTGAGCCCTTCGACATGGACACAGAGCTAGTGTATGCAGATCCCAAGCAAGAAAAATCCCGACAGGAGAAGTTGAGTATCAAGGCTCAAGGTAAACCCATCGACCCGGCGCTGGCTGAAAAACTCGCCCAAAAGAAGCGTAATGCTACGGCGTGGTCAGGAAACCTTGAGCGAAAACAAGTCGCCCAGAACCGCCGCGAGAAACGCTTGAAGCGTGCAATGGGCAAGCGTGAGAGCAATAGTAGCACTTTCTCCGATAGCGATGATGAGAAGGTACAAGACGACTGGAAGGAAATTGTTCAGCAACAACGAAAAGGCAAGAAGCTCAAGTCTAATCAAATTACTTTCGACCTATGATTCCCGCTAATTTTATTAATTGACCCTCAGTTGATCATCGTTATACGTCGCTGAACCGAGAGTACGGGATCAAGCCCGTCAACCAAGATCTCTCCCATAATGGGTGTGAAATGGTTAGTGATCACCTTGACGATTTCTTGGGCGGCAATTCCGCCAATCATAGCAGCAACAGTCCCGATCTCACATTCTTCGCTATGTTCCAATTCCGGCGGTCCTTGTTTTGGTTGTTGACTTAGCTCAGAATCCAAGGCTTCTGTGGGCTTCAAAAGTTTCATGTAACGACATTTTTGGCAGAAGGACTCCACTATATCTCTTGGGAGTTGCTCATCGCCTAGAAGTTTCATCACTGCGTCAACATCTTGAGCTGCTTTGTCTGCATAGATCTGGCGTAGGTTTATGTAAGTCTCGGTATCACACACCATGTCTGATACAACACCACTCACTGGCAGGCGATGCCAGGTTTTGACAAAGAGGTCTAGCGCCAATGCTAACCGCCACAACCATGCATATGTACCAATATTCTCGCGTTGACTCGCAGCTTCTCTCATGACGCTTGTAAGGCCTTCGGGAATTGTGTTCGCCTTGATCATGAAAGAGTTTTTCAAAGCCTCGTCGAAGTTGTCTTCATCACCGTATTTCCGCATCGAGTTTAGTTCAGCAACTATGGTCTTCCTATCCGGGTTTTCACCTAATCCTTGATACGCTTTTACTCCAAGAACACACCAAGGTATGTGACGAAAGGCACTTTCGTCCATTTCTGAGAGTTTGAATGCATCGCAAAAGCTTTGATACTCTGGCCACAGATTGTTGAATCTCAAGTCTGCGTATCCGTTTGGTGGATGAGTATCCAGGATCGGCAGCGGGGCACTCAACAATAGTTTGATGCTGCCCGTCATTATGGTCGATCTGACTTGTATCCGGGGTATTCCAATCAATGTTTCATGTGAGGGATCTGAATCTTTGAATATCACCAAGTCTACTCTCCCATTTGGCGATCCGTGCGATTTCGACCGCAGCCGCTCCTCCTTATAGTTATGTATCGAAAGCTGAGGGTTGAGTTCCAAGAGATGGGCTTCCAAAGACAACTTTTCATTGTTATAGTAATTTTCATTGGAAAATGAGTCCTTTTCTATAGTCAAAGCACCTAGTCCAGCAAGAGATAGATTCTTCAAGCACTCCGAAATCGCTAAGGACTGGCCAGTCACCCACACGTGGGCATTTTCCAGTTTCTTTTGGCCAGGACCAGACCAAATTCGTATTTGACGGTCATATCTCTGCATGATACAATGAAGTTCGATAATTTGAGATCACGATGCGCCGAAGCCTCTGGTCAGATCTGAAACAGAACGGCCCCACACCAAGCAAGCTGGTTTACTAGGGTTCATAAGTCCGCATAATAACACATTATTTCTCTCCGTGATAAACATACATTGGCTATTAATCCACGCTAGCATTGCACTTGTTGAACAAGTAGCCTGTCAGGCATCATGTCCTTCAGGCATCATTTTGCTCACACCCGGCGTATACAGCTCTTTCAGCTGTTTCCATGCCGAAGTTATGGGAGAATTTCACTGAGGTTTTCGCGGCCTTATGGATCTCAGTCTACAACAGACTTCGGGCTTCGTCCATATCAGCAGCAATGCATTAATGCTATAAATGCCGCATTGGAGCGCGGTGTGCGCCCGGCTGTATCTATGCCTACTGGTAGTGGAAAAACGCATGTGTTTAGCCATTTAATGAACCATACAGAGTCCAGGTTTCCTGAGGATATTCAACGGAAGAAAGTTCTGCTCATTGTAAATCGCAAAGAGTTGACGGATCAAGCTGTCGCTGTATTGGCGAAAACAATGCCCCACTTACGCCCCATTTCATTGGGTCCCAAGCAGAGCTTCGATCCCACGGCCGATGTGGTAGTATCTACCTACCAATCCTTAGCGAGTTCCGGTTTCCGGCGCCTCTATGAGCTTAATCCGGAGGATTTCAAAATGATTATTATCGATGAGGCTCATCACTCTGTCGCCAACTCATATTTCCAAATATTGGAATATTTTTCTGCAATTGGCCCTGAGGAGGCACCATCACAAATAACGTCACAAACAGAATTATCTAATACCGATGACACTTTTGTATACGCGACTGATCAGGGATCTTCTGCCAGTCAGAGACGTTTCGATCACCCAGACCGGCGAATTCACGTTGTCGGATTCTCAGCGACCTTTTGGAGAGGAGATAATGAGTTTCTCAGTGACGTGTTTGACGAGGTCTGTTACCATGAGTCTGTGGAAAAAATGATAAGCGATGGCTATCTTTGCGAAGCTTCTATCCAAAATGTATCGGTGCCTGTCGAGGTTCAAAAAAAATTGCAAGGGAGGAGAAGTCCAGGTGCTTCCCAGGCAATAGGTGCCCGTGATTTTTTTTTAGATCCACTTGGAATTCAGGTGGTTTATGATGTGTGGCGCGCGGAATCGCAGTATAAACGCACCGTCATATTTGGTGTTAACGTCGATCACATCAACTCGCTGCTGGATTACTTTCGAAAAAATGGTGTTAACGCGAAAGTTGTCACTGGAAGTACGAGTAAAAAAGAAAGAGAAGGCATTTTGCAAGATTTCAGGGATGGCAAGATCCCGGTCCTACTGAATTGTCAGATCCTAACTGAAGGTACTGACATTCCCTCTATCGACCAAGTCATCATTGCCAGATCTATGAAAAGTAAAGGTCTGACAATGCAAATGATAGGGAGAGGCTTACGGCCTTATCCAGGGAAGAGTCATTGCAATGTAGTTACTTTCCCTGCATTCAGACAATTATCAGGGTCGTTCCTGCCACAGCTAATAAGTGAGGTCACGGCTGCTGATAACAAGAGCAGAATCTCTGATGTGGCTCGAAGCCAGCAAGAAAAGACTGTTCGGATAAACTATGAAGAAATGCTATCAGAGAGTCATGAGTTCAACTTAGAACTGTTGTCTGCGCAAAACTACGTGCCTCTTGAGCCCTGTGATAGTATACTCAGATGGTTATCATGGAAAAAGATGCATTACTTGTTCCTCATAAATGAAAGGTTTTATTATGTGATTGATCGATCGGCTGGATTTTGGCGTTTCGCTCGAGTAATGAGAGTGGACAAAAGGTATGTTCAACGCAAAGAGCATTTCAGTGCAGAGAAGCTAGAACACGTAATCCAGTACGCTGATCAATTTTTGGGGGTGTCATTTCCGAAAGACAAATTAGCCCCGTTACTCAAGAACTCGCATTGGTGGACCTCTCCGCCGAGCAACCGGCAATTAGAGTTTTTGAAAAATACGGTTCCAAACCTGAGCCTAGACCCATTACTCCGAGGTCATGCGTTTCAATTAATCAACCTAAAATCTCTTGGATACAAATTAACTCAGGAGATGGTGGATTCACTCAAAAGGTCACTACCTTTCCCTCAAGGCGAAGAGGTAAGAACCGCAGAAGTTTTCACTCCAGAAAACTCCCTGTATCTAAATACAGAAAAGCCCAAGGAATCAGTTAAGTCCAGTGCACCTCTGCACCCTTCGAAAGATCCTCTTTTCATTCGTGCTCGTCGTCGAGTATGATCAACCACACTGGTGCTGACTCTGGCGCTTCTGAAAATTTCCAAGAGCAAAGCTCCAACGTTCGCGGTCGCCAACAAGCTGGTTACGACCATTCCATCAAGCTGGAGAATGATCTCGGTTGTTATCTAGACGATGAAACGGCACCGAGGTACAGCTTACATGGTCGCCAGACAGTAGTCGATCCCTCGGAACATGAAAAGGCTTCAGCAGTCAACGATGATGACGAATCTACCCTCTCCGAAAGCTGGTACCATGGTGGACCCACGCATGGAGCCGTAAGCGATAGTTACTTCACCCATGCACATGGCTCGACACGTCATCGACGTAATGTTAGCAACTCAGTCCGAAGCGTAATGTCGTCTGGGCGTGACAACAAATATAACAAAAAGCGATTCAGTGTCCAGCCCCAACATCTTCTGAGCGATGGAGCCCCAAACCCGCAAAATGGTGAACTTCAGAAAGTCGTAGGAGAAGAGCCTGGTGTGAATGTGGACACGATGGATGTGGATCTCCCAGACAGCGAGGGGTCGCAGATTACTGTGATCGATTACTCCCCTCAAGATTGCCAAATTTCTCACTATGACGTGGAAAAGGGGGGCGAATCGTTTATCAGTGGTACAACCGACCCCACAATGCTTCAACACCATTTGGATGAAGTGTTAAACACCCAGCCAGAGTGGGGTGAGGTCCGTTGGATTGTGGTAAATGGCCTATCCTGGGAAGCTATAAAACCCCTCGCAGTACACTACAAGCTTCACCCATTGGCCATTGAGGATATGCTTGAGATTCCTCAACGAACTAAGGTGGAGGCCTTCAAAGATCAAGTCTTTTTCTGTTTCCCCCTACATGTTCTAAATGTTACCCCTACACCATTCCCGTTGATGCGCAGGGTTTTTAGAATGCTGTTTCACAAGATCATTTGGTGCTTGTTGGCTATAGTTTGTGCCTTTCGCTATATCGCTACGTGGATTGGCGCCGTCTTCAAGCCCACAGAGAAGCGGAAACAAACTGACCCTGAGAACACGATCCAGGATTGGCACGATGCCCGGAACCTTGGCTCAGGATCACAAGGATTCTCCAGAAAGACGTCGCACAGCTCTATTGTGACCAAGTCTAGTATTTCAGACCTGAAAGCCGGGAAGGTTCAGGACAGCCTACGCAGCGTGACTGATTTCTCTCAATATGATTCTATGGCAGAGTGTGCCCCATTTTACACATCTGAATTTGGTATCCTTTGTGGTGATGCCGAATCGTCGCCAGTTGCTCAATCCATCAAAGAAGTAAGAGCTCGTTCAATCTACGAGTGGAATAACGGCAACATGGCACTAAAAAACGAAGCTCTTCAGAACATGCACATCCCTGGGTCGAACAATAGTATTGAAATCGCGCTGGAACAGGTCTCAGTTTTTGTCATCGGCAACACGGTCATCACGTTCTTTGAAAAGAGTGGACCGAATGTATATCGGCCTTTGGAAGCGAGACTGAGAGCCCCATCGTCTACACTGCGTCAGTATAGCCACCCTGCCACCTTGGTTCAAGCAATTTTAGATGCCAGCGTGGACTTGATAGGCCCTATTCTCAATGAATATCGATCACGTCTCCACAACCTGCAGTGCAAGGGAGTGTCGAGTCCCAGTAAACGCCACACAACAGCTACTCATGCCTTCATGGCAGACCTCAGCATGATGAGACCGCATCTGAGCTCCATTTACAAACTGATCGAAGCCTTATTACCTAAGTTAGCGATGTCGCGTCGCTCCAAACACCTACTCGAACCCGAGTCAAAGTCGCTTGAAAGCGAGAGCATCGAAGTAGCAGGTTTGTACTTCAGTGACGTGGCTGATCACGCTCTGCGATACCTGGAAGATCTCGATGACATGAGGAGTCAATCGAAAACTCTGACCAGTCTGATATTCAACACGATGGCCTTCGCGAGCAATATTTCGATGAGCACGCTCTCTCTCATATCGGGTGTTTTCCTCCCGTTAACATTCCTCACTGGCTATTTCGGCATGAACTTTAAGACATTCCATGTGCTCGACAATGATGTCATGTACTACTGGTCTGTAGCTACGCCTGCATCGGCAATCTTGGTGCTTATACTGCTGCAACCGCTGTTAAGCATTTTGAGGGAGCTTTGGGGGATCATTAAAAGTCATATCTAGTTCTTCCACTGGTATTAACCAATCCTATCTCATTTTACTACATAAAACCATATTCTTTTAGCTCACCAATATCAATTCATTAATATTTCACTTTCAATAATCTAATCCGCTTCCACAAGCACAGTGCTATTCTTGAGGTTCGCCTCCTCTATAGTCTTCGCAAGCTCAGACTCTAGGTCTTTTCGGTCAGCCGTGAGAGTCAACTGACCGCTGACTCCAAGGTGAGCCTTTGCCACGGCGTAAATGAGAGATACCTTGTCTTCCAAGTTGAACCGGCGTACAGTGCGCTTTCCGTCACCGTAGCGCAGCTGAATGCGAGTAGTCTGAGGGCCAGGTGCAGGCTCTGCTGCGTCAGTGGGTTCAATCGCGCTTACTTTATCATCTTCTTCCCTTGTTACACGTTTTGTCGAGTCATCAGGCGCAGGCTTTGAATCTGTAGATGGAGCAACGGGGGTGTCATGCTGGGTCACCATGGACGTTTTCACAGTTTCACCGGACAGATCTACTACCTCGCTTGTAATTCCCTCGTCAGGGATACCATGTACAGCCACAAAATCGTACACATCTTCTATGAACTCATCGTGTACCGGCACTCTCGACCAGACCTTCTGGCGCTCACCAGTCCAAGGATCTAGGATGGCAATATGAGGGTATTCTTCAAAAGGGTACAACACCCGGTATTCTTCCCCATCAGGATCCTCAATGTCGTATTGAAGAAATACGAAGTTGCTTAGGACAACCTGCTTCACCTGCTTAGAACGCCAGATGTCACGGTTGAGCCGCTGGCAAGAAAACTCCCCTGTGTCTTGTACATTGATCATGACAAGTTTTCCTTGTCTCTGGGCGTTTTCCTTAGCTTCCTCAAGAGTAATGTCGTTGATGATGTCGAAAGGTGGCCTGAACAATTCATGGAGTCTTCGCTCGTGCTTCGACATAGGTGTCTGTTCAAGCTCATCGCGGTTCTGCGAAAAGACTCCTCTAGGCTTACGGGATCGCGCCTCAGCACGGCGCATGTTTCTCACTGCTTCGTTGTACACCTGTGCCTCGTCATCCACCAACTGATCATCGAATCCTTCAATACGCGCTCTTACGTCACTGTCACCGAAGTCAGTAGATTGAGGAGCAGGAGCTTCGCCACCCGAAGCGAAAAATAATTCAATGGCCTGCTGCAGGTTGTTGTCAGCGGCGTTGAGATACTGATGAGCAGTTTCCAGCTCTGACGATGTAATCGCCATGAACTGTGCCACAGAATCGTCGCTCATAATACTTGACACTGCGAGACACACTTAATTAACCCTGCACGTTTACTCGTTTAGTAATAATCCAATTGATGTTGCAGCAGTAAGTGCTCTCCGCGAGTGTAAAGCAATAGCTGTGTGGTTTTGATGCTCAGATAATCACAGCCCCTTTCTGCAGTCCCCCCTCACTCCACTAGTCAATGGTGTCACATGATCAGAATTCATGTGGTGGACCACCAGGAAGTGCGTATCCAATGGCCGATATCAAAGGCTGTGATATTCCAGCCAAAGTATATATATAAAATCTCATTCAGATTGCTTGTTGCAGGTACTATTTGGTCAAAGTACCAAGCTCGTGAGATTCAGTATTTATATCACGATATACTCTAATTTATCTCACATATCACTCATGCTATGACACCTTTGGTGCCTCCGCTCTAAGGGCGGGGTGAACACTAATATCTAGCCATATATATACCACTGGGGGACTGCAAATCTCAATCGATCATGAATCATCACAGTCAAACCCTGGAGGTCGTTGTGAAGCGCTTGGGTTAATAATTGTCACGGCAGCCGGCCATATCTTACATATTGCTAAGCTTTATAGACATAGATATATATCTACCCGCCATAGATATAGTACCTTAGATGAAACTTGGAAATGTGCAAGTATGCCCTCACCTCTCTATCTTGTTGACACATTCTCCTAGAAGCTCTCTCTCTGAGTGCTGCGTCCGTGCTTATATGTGCAGTGTGGCCAAACTGATCAATCTATATATACAGATTCATGCTAATTAAATACGACTCTTACGACCATTTCTGCAATCTTTTGAGAAGAAGAGCTTACTGAGGCTGCCATGTGTATTGTGTAGGCCACGCCTGCTGTGGTATCTGCACAGGATTCGCACCGTAAGCTTGCCATTGATCGGGATAAGCGTACGCATACCCTGGCACTTGCTGGGGTGTAATTTGGTTCTGAGGAGCCATTTGACCTTGGGGCGTCACCTGGCTCTGATTAACCGCGGGTTGCTGGTACATCTGCGGGTTTTGAGGGGCGGTTGGTTGCGCAGGTGTGTACTGGAATTGTCCAGGGTATCCTTGAACCATGGAGTAAGCAGGATAGTAGTTGTAGCCATTGGAGGCTATAACCTGCTGCGGAATGTGCTGAACTTGAGGTACAGGTGTATTTTGCACCATATTTTGCATCATAGGGGTCTGCTGCGCCATGGTTGCGTTCTCACCCATAGGTGTATTGTGGATCATTGGGGTCTGCTGTACCATTGAGGCATGCTGCCCCATTGGCGTAGTGCTCACCACTTGAGTATGCTGAACCATCGGGGTCCGCTGAACCGTCGGCTCAGTGTACAAACGAGGAGACTGGACCGGCATCATATATTGGTGGTGAGGTGTTGTCGAGGTGGCCATGTTCGGCGTTCTCGCAAGTCCTGGGTTATGCGTGACCTGAGATTGGTCATGCGATGCATTTGTGTTCTGTTGTGTGGTCATATGAGCCAACGTCCCTTGCATCTGCACCACTTGAGGTGCCTCATAGTGTTGTTCAGGGTTAACTTGAGGGAGTTGAGGTACAGACTGCTCGAATTGTCGGCTAGTATGCATTTGCGGAGTGCGAGAGTTTCGTTTAATCAGGTGAGGCTGGCCACTATGAGGAGTTCCCGGTACCGACGGGAAAGACTGGATCTTTGAGCCTTGTTGTTGCGCCGGGTTGAACGCATGCGAAGTTACAGATTGCTGTGTGACATATTGCGCCGAAGGACTGTCCTGTAAAGCACCCTGCTGATATGCCGGGTGTTGACGATAAGTCTGGTCGTGAGTAACCCTTTGATCTTGGGGCCTCGAAGCTACTTCCTTATTTGGCTGCTGATTGGACATATGACCAGTCGAGTTACCGCGCTTGTGACCCACTATCTTCTGTTTGGGCTCTTTATTTGAGTGCTCAGTATAAACCTGGGTCATGTATGCTCCTGTTTGAGCGTTCTGGGTTTGTGGAAATGCATTACCATACCCGCCTGTCTGTTGCAAGGCTGAGTGAGTATTTCGCTCCTCCGGCATGTAAGCGTCGAGTTTGTATGTCTGAGTCTGAACAGGAATAGGAGCAAGGGACCTAATTCCGATCTTCTCATCCTCATTTTCTTGTGACAGTGAAGGTGGTGCGTGATTAGCAATCGTATTCGGAATCTGTGCGGGTATGCTTAGGTTATCCGAAGGCTGTTGTTTCTGTTCAACTACAACATTCGATGAACCAATGGCATCTACGTTTGCTGCGCCTTGTATCCTCTCCCGGATTGGGGTCATGTCTGGGTTAGCAGTCAGGTTCGGCACTTCCGGCATGGCTGGCGCCACCGGCACCACCGGCACCACCGGCACGTTTCGTTTGGAGCGCTTCGCGGGAGGAAATGCTAAATGAGCACTATCTACCTGATTGAGCTCGTTGACTCTAAAAGCTTGGCTCGCATTGTGCTCAGAGACTGCCGGCACAACTTTCTGAGTTCCTGTGTGTTCATTCGGGAGTGTGATTATTGGAACTTGTCCGTCCTCACCTTCGCTTTCACTCTCGCTTGAAGGCTCTCGATTTGATAATTCAACACCACTGATATTCTGTTCCCTTATGTGCCTCACATCCTGTGCTGCATCTTCCGGTTCCACCATGTTTAGCGGTTTCTGGGTCCGAAGAAGGTGAACGGTGTCTAAATTGGAGCTGATCCAATCTAAAACCGGTATATCAGTGGCTTTGCTCAAAGGCGGCACTTCCCGCTCTCGCATCAACTTAATAATTTTGTGCTGCTTGTCCATCCCCATAGATTCTCTCAGGTCTATCTTCTGTCGGGAGAAGTCTCTCCATATGTTCAGAGCCTCACCACGCGAGTTGGCTTGGATGGTGGAGATCTGGTACGAGAGCAGTTTCCCAAGATGCTCTATCTCGGGATTGTCTGCAAATCTCTTCAAAGGGGGTTTCTCGGGTTCAACTAGTGCCTCCTCTTCTTGGCCCCTGCCACGCAATGTGCCTTTCCGCCCTTTCTTATCTTTGTTTTCGATTTGTTCCAGCTTTTTGAGAGTTAGGCTGACACGTTTTTCAAGCGATCTAGTGAAAGAGTGGGCTAGCTTTGAGTACTGTTCGGCCAACGCATGCTGTTGTGAGCGAATTTCGTGCTCAGCCATTCGGAGAGTGGGGCTTAGTTTTGGCAGACCCTCAGTTGGTTTATCTAGAACCTGTTCACCTTGTCGTTCATCAACTGGTAGTTTCGCAGCTAATTCTACGTTCCTTGGGATAGGTCCTTGCGTGACAGAATGAGGCCTCATTGAGCTAGAAGCGACTGGGTGTGCGTGTTCCGAAACCTCGGATTTCGGTTTTTCTGGCTCCAATTTCGAAATCATCGCGTCAACCAATTTATTGCTTCCAATGATATCATCTGCATCTTTCTTGATGTCTTTTTTGACATCTTGTTTACGTGGATCAGATACTTCCAGTTCATTAGTCGTGATTGGCTCCGTAGCAGAGGCACCCGTGATCTCTTTGTCAGTCATTTGTACTTCGTTTCCCACACTCTTACCGAGAGCTGCACTCATATACCGACCCCTATTTCTTCGGGGCTATGAACTTAGGCGCTAATATGTCGTTTAATGCTCGGCACCTAGAGTGACGGCTGTCTCTGGGTAAAGGACGATGTGCAGATCTCTGCAACAGTGATGTCAGCCCAAGGGCAAGGAATGCGGCATGGGCGCTCCCTACACATGGAAGCAGCGATCGCAATAACAAAAGGCTGCGTCCTGATTTATACCCAGCTTGATGGGACAGCGCGTCTCCGCTGTGATGCTTTTCGCGACTATACTGATATTTAGCAGATAAGCATGATATTTAGCGGCTATATAGTTACATTTTGGTTGCTTCTATTTTATTGTTCTGCTCTTTTTTTGAAAAGATAAAACTATATCTCTGGATTTTATCCACTTAGTCTCGTCACATTTGAACAGCCACACTGATCAAAGCGGCGTACTTTATCACGTGGTTTCAGGGTACGTAAAACCTCGCCCTGTTTCGACTCGGTGCAATCAGATAGAGGTCAACTTATGCGCCGCCGCCTTGAGACATCCACTGATGAAGGATACTGTTTAGCTTGGATTAAACCCTGTACCTTGCATTAGCCCTTACCTTTAACGTCGATATTTCAATAAAGTCCGTGCGAGAAAGTGATAAATATGGGAAAATATCTAGAAGCGATCGAATTTCGACAGCCAGTTCTTTATTCTGTACCTATCCTAACCTAGCATGGAAAATTATAACAACCATATCATCTAGCGCAGCAAAATTACCGTCCCTATGTTTTAGCAACTACGTAATGCTATCACTACGGCTAGATGAGACACATCCATGGGGAGTAAATAAGTTTTAAACGAACACTTTGTGCGTTCTTTCAACGTTTTCAACCACTGATTCATGAAATAACCACCCAAGTACTTCTCACTCTTCATATGTCTCTATATAAGTAGAGAGATCTAAATAACTAACTATACAAGTTCTCATTTCTCTTACTAACCAGTATTTAAACTATCACAACGAAGTATATTTAAGTTACGTATACAACTCAAGACTTCCAATCAGCGCTCAGCGAGATGTGATGGTACCCTTAAGACCTATGTATTGCTGCTGACCCAACCAATCGCGAATTCGAGTCACTCCTGCTAAAGCCGGCAAGGCTCTTAATTTTCAACCTGAGGAGCTTTTAAGGCCTTCAGATGAAGCTTTTCTATTTTCCTGTGACAAATAAGCGGGCTATTTTGTATTGTCAACGAATTCAAGCCCCATTAGTCCGTAAAAAACCCAGGATTGATGATCGTGTAGCAACTAAAGCAGCCGAGTTCTGGGCCAAGTTTGAGTCAAGCGATAAAAAGTGGAAGCAGTTCGTGGTCAAGTGGACTGGGAAATTGCTTGATACAATACCTTTCGAAGAACACGCTTTAAGAACAGTACCACCTCGCCACACATGGATGAGAACATTACCAGACAAGTCGCATATCTCCGAAAAAGATGCTGCTAAATCCAATCTCACTGATGATCTTGAACCAATAGAGCTCCTATACCCGAAGTTTGATGGATCGGGCCCGGTTGTGGCCGATATAAGTCGTCGCCTGGGAAAATTTGCATCGGAAGCCATGCAAATCCACCGTAAGCAAATGTTATATTGCATCTTGGGCTTACCTTTGACACTTCCGCTCGCTGTAAATCCCTTTTTTCCAAATTTCCCCGGTATGTATCTGACATACCGCCTATGGGCTAACTGGAGAGCTCTAAAGTCGGCAAAGCACCTCCAGTACTTAGTGAATGGTAACCACATCAAGGAAAAGGAAGATCACACGTTTAGTGAAATCTATTCAACTTCGCCTTTTCCAATGACGGCAGATCTTGCCAACAACCTTGATCATATTATGCATGATGAGCATTTTCATTCTATTGTACAACAAGCATTACGCCAAACAAGTGCGGAGAGTTTAGACAAGGAAGTTCAAGACTCAAAGCTATCAAGTTCTCAAGAAGTGAGCAATGTGGAAGCACCAGAGAGAAGTGAAGAAAATGACAAGAAGCCTTGGGCCTAATCCAATTGTATATATATCCGATCCTCTAAGTTTCTATCCTATTATTTATGTGTCTATAATCTATTGCCGTTAGTGTATATAGTCTCGGTTGCACAGCAACCGCCAGATTATGCGCGTATGCGCGTAGATAAGTACCCACTCGGGGTAGGGTATATAACTTCGTTTCTCGACTAAAAACTAACACATGATATTTGAGGCTTTCTATCTTAAAAACTAGCCTTGTGTCGGTGTAATTCTGTCAAAATCTCGGAAGCTGAATACTTCACACCATTTATAGCCTGTAATCTTAGATAACCACGGTAAGGGTTTCTTGACTCCACCTCGTCACCCATCACACCTCTCCGACTTTAGTCAGAGCCCGCTGATCTGTGTGTGTGTTTGTGTGTGTGTGTGTGAATAAAAACGATTCAAGGCAATCAGCCTTGAGACGGACCCAATGGGAGTATCATTTGGTTCTCTTTGCGCTAAAATGTTCTCCACTTTTATAATTGCAACATTTCTGTGGGCACCCTCGATCGTCGCGCAAAATAGTGCTTCGCCTTACCAGTCTACCGACATCACATTTGGTCACCGAGATTTGAACCAATACATTCTTAAAGATATTTTCATTGCATCTTTATTAGATGGCTCTCTACAAGCTAGAAATAGAACCTCTGGCGAAGTTTTATGGACGCTTGAAAGCTCACAGTCAGTAGAGATCAGTGAGATACAATCCAAATCGGTTTCTAAAGCTGGAGAAAAGGCCAACATCGGATTTAATACAAGTATACTGTGGCTTGCGGAGCCCTCGTCCGATGGTGGGTTGTACTACTACACGCTTGAAACTGGCGTTGAAAGAATCCCAGCTTCGCTCGAAGATCTGATACTTAAGGCACCATTTGGAGTTGTGGGCAATGTTGTATATACCGGGGTTCGCCGTACGAATCTGTATGCGCTTGATTTGATCACTGGAGAGATTCTACAAGCGTTTGGTGATAATACTCCACACGTAGAAGCATCCTTGCCTCTGGACAACACTATTATGATTGGTCGTAAAGAGTACATTTTGGATCTGCATGAAAGCTCAGGCTCTGCAGGTTGGAGAATTCGAGTTAGTATCTGGACCCCGAATACCAGGGACCAGGATCTTTCAGCGCAGTATTTTTCACCTTCTGATTCACTCTATATCGCGCCTCTTAGCGAAACGAGTATAATGGCGCTGAAAGAGAACGACGAGCGCCCGCAGAGTTGGGTAAGTGAAACTCCAGCTCTTTTAATCGAGGCGTTTGATATCCTACAAAATGTTGTGGATAAGTCCATGGCTGTCGTCCGTCAACCAAATTTCAACATATCTGGGCTAGATGGTGACGGCGAGCAAGGATTTTATGTCTCTGGAATGTTTAATAGCGGTACAGTACTACGAGGCTCACGGTATTCTGCTTTGCTCAAATCTACTTCGCAGGCACCCTACTGTGTCCTGGGACCTGAAGCATTGATTCGCAAAAGTGAGAGTATTCAATTTGCTAACTTTCATGCTCAACAGATTTGGGGAATCGCAGGAGCTCATCTTGTCGGTTGTAAAGGTGATTACTATTCGGGAGCTTGGTCCAAGAACGATATCAGAAAAGACAGGCTCACGCTCGAATCCTCTGAGACATTTTTACCGCAGTTGGATCCCCCAAGAAGTCCATTATCACTCCCTAGTGCCCGCGAGAATGTTCGCCGTTCCAGCAAATATGGGATGCTCAAATATGTCTTGCAAATCATTGGCTCCTTGACGATTGTGTGCGTCATTGCTATTATATCCCTAATGGTATTCACTTCGAATTTCTCATTCAGCATTGAATTATCAAATAAGAATGCAGCTAAGAAAGAAAAAGGAAATGAGGTCAAGAAAGTTATGCCTGACGGTACTATGAATGAGAATGGGGACGAAAAGGAGAAGGGGGATAAGAAAGAGAGTCAAATTGGGTCAGAAAATGAGAATGAAAACAATGCCAAGGAAGTAGAGATACCGAGCGCAGAAGTCAGACGAAGGAAACGTGGTACAAGAGGCGGCAAACGGAACAACAAAAGCGAGGCTACTTCTTCCAATGAGCTGATTAATGCAGACCACGTACAGTTCTCCGGGTCAACGCGGCCCAATGCGAGCTCTCCACGCGAAGACACTCCTATCGTGGTCAGTGATACCGTTTTAGGCTACGGATCCCATGGAACCACTGTATTCAAAGGGCGTTTTGAAAACAGAGATGTGGCCGTCAAAAGGATGTTACTTAGCTTCTACGATTTGGCATCGCAAGAAGTCAACCTTTTGAAAGAAAGCGATGATCACCCTAATGTGGTGAGGTATTACTGCAAACATCAGTCCGATCAGTTCCTCTACATTGCCTTGGAGCTCTGTCCAGGCACTCTGGAAGACTTGGTAACTGGCTCTCATCAATTCAGCATTATGTACCAGCCATTCGATGCACTTCGGCAAATCGTACTTGGCGTTCAGCATCTCCACAACCTTCAAATTGTTCACCGTGACCTAAAGCCTCAAAATATCTTGGTGGCTCTGCCTCATAGTCGCCTCAAGCACAAAGCTGCTGCGTCATCTACGTTATTAGGCGTCAGATATCTCATCAGTGATTTCGGACTCTGTCGAAAACTTGAAGACGAGCAGTCGTCATTCTTGCCAACCTTTGCAGACTCTGTTGCCGGTACTGCAGGATGGTCCGCCCCTGAAATCAGCGCAGTGGCTCGAGATCACAGTTCCAGGCGTCCACAGCTTCCAGCTCAAGCGCAGAATCAAGTGGCTGAAAGTGAAAGCACGGCGATTTCAATGACTGACAAAGACGCTATTGAAAAGGCTGCGGCTTTAGTGGAGCAGAGTTCAATTAAATCCAGTCAGCTTTCTGCCAGTAACAAACTGAGGCTCACCAAATCCGTCGATATTTTCAGTATGGGGTGCCTTTTCTACTATGTTTTGTCGGATGGAAAACATCCGTATGGTGAACCCCATATGCGCCAAGTAAACATTCAGAAAAATTACAAACCCGAAATGGCGCGTGGAGGGCTTATGACTCCTGAAGCAATCGACTTGATCCCTCTGATGTTGGACCCAAGGCCGGACCGTCGTCCTACCACTGAGGAAATCTTGAAACATCCAATATTTTGGGACGATCAGAAGAAGTTGGATTTTCTTGTCCGCTTTAGCGATCGCTTGGAGCATGAAAGCCGGGAAGAGCAGTCAGATCTCATCGATCGCCTTGAGTCGCTGGCGATCAAGGTTGTTGGGACCAATTGGCATGAAAAGCTGCCCCTTGTGTTTTTGGAAAATCTCGGCAAGTATCGAAAATATCATGGCCACCGAATTCTAGATCTTTTGCGGGTGATACGGAACAAATTACACCATTACAATGACTTCACAGATGATCTTAAGACATGCGTCGGATCGGTTCCTTCTGAGTATCTCGCATTTTTTACGGACCGCTTCCCTGATCTTCTCATTACCATATATCGGTTCGCTGGAATTGAATTTACGGGAGAGGATGCCTTCAGCTCATTCCTATGATATACATGTATATGGTCATACAAGATGTCAATGGATCGCCTAGTGATATATAGTGTCTTCCTTGTACTTGAATTCATCCGCCTCTAGAGCTGACATAAAATTTTATACCATCAGAGCCGTTTATTTATCTCGGCATTAGCGCACACTGCGGGTGTACTCTGTCCTGCTGTGATGTCCCACACCCTACTTAGTTAAAGGCTTGTCCAAGACTCCAGGGTAAAAAGATAAAGCGGTCGTACCTCCTAAAAAAATACAAACTCCCGGATAACTGTTCGGGGAAATGGCAGTGAGCAACGTTCAGCGTCTGACGCGCGGAGACCGGAAGTATGCTGCTAAAAAGGAGGCTAAGAGTACACCAGAAGTAAAATTTGACTTGGAAGCGCGTAATGAGTTTCTCACCGGCTTCCACAAACGCAAGCTCGCACGTCAAGCGGAGGGGAAGCGGAAGGCTGAGGAGCTAAACCGCCAAAACAGGCTAGCAGAACGTCGTCGTATACGTGAGGAGCGCTCGAAGAGCATCAACATGGGTCTAGAGAGGTTGAAGGAGGCTGAAGATATCATCAACAGCAACAGTAAGTCGCGGGTTGTTATAGATGATGTACCTCGAGAACAGAGCGATGCTATGGATGATGAGGAGTTCCGTGGCTTCGAAGATGGCTCGGGCATCCTCAAGCGCCGCAACGTGAACTATGGCGACAGCGCAGTTACTATCGAAGAAATCGACTTGGATCCTTATGTTGACGTGGCTCGGAGCGAAGAAGTGCTGGACGAGTCCACTCGGAAAGCCCATGAGTATGCTGCTTATGTGGCGACATTAGAGGACCAGCAAGCTAAGGCTGAGGCTGAGGCCAAGAAGCAGAAGAAGAAAAAGTTTCGCTATCTGCCGAAGACTGAGCGAAAACTTTTGAATCGGAAAAACAAGTCTCGGTAGTTTCGTCGCCGTTAGTGGCCGTTTGTGCTTTTTTAATTTATTGAAATCTCCTTTATTTATTGTACAATTTTTTTTCGGATCAATCTGGGTACCCAATGATTTTATGCCTCATTTGACCATATTTACAATCTGCCGCAACCGGACTTTTTGTGGCGTGATCCTTGTCGTGGCCGATATCTAGGCCCTCGACGGAGTTAGCCGAGTTTATACTCGTGTTTTCCGTATATTGGCGTTCCTGTTGTCTGGTGTGAGGCGGTGGCTACTGAATGTGAGTTTGTGATAAGATAACCATTTGTTGGCCATGCGAGCCGGTCCCGGTGCTAGTCATGTCTCGGATACGTGTATGCTATTGCATTTCGAGGGATTCGGTTAGTTCCACCGGTTCGCTCTCAGTTCTGAAAAGAACCCACATAGCACGCCTCGAAATTTCGAAGAGCTGTGCCATAAAAATGAAGTGCTCTGTGCCCGTAGAGAACATGAACTGGAATCTTATTACCAGATCGATGATAGCTGCGGTTATATACGACCAGCTGGGGAAGCCCATCCGCTTTTGGTTGTTTTCCAGCAGTCTGCCAAGTTTCCAATCAATTATGAGGTCCCACCCAAAGCTGAATATGGCATTTGCAACTAGCGACCGGTATATGACCTTGAACAATGATTCTCTGGCTTGAGCTTCTTCGGGCGTGTCTGTGGCAAGTAGCGCCATGTTGGCCCGGCATGCATGGGGTACATTGGCAACAATATATTTCAACATATTCAGCAGGTGTTGCTTGTTGCCTGACCGCTTATAGTCAATGATACATTGCTTTATCCGTATGCCTTGTGGTAAACAAGCCACGAGTAGTATTTTGAACCCGATGTAGGTTGTTCTGTCAAGCTCTTGATCCAGTGGAACCCTGTGCGCCGATAACGATACGCTGTATACTATGTCCACGAGAACTGTTGCCAGTGAGACAAGAGAGTCGCTCACGATGATGTCACCCAGACGATGTTCGCTGGAGATACCACCCCGGCAAGTTCGCCATAAAATCGATCTAAGCTTACGCTGGCTCAAGATGATTACCAATATTGAACAAAGTGTCCCCAGCGCCACAAGTCGTGACTTGGCACCAGGTAGTAACCTACTTTGGAGTGTCACTAAGGCTGTGCCAAATACCAAGCATCCAAGTAGAGTATGAGCCAGTTTGTAAGGTACGCGCTGGCCGGCCTCTCTGGCACCGAACGCTGAGAATATGCTTATGTGGTATATCCGCAGTAGTTCTGCTGCACCGCAAAATAGGTAGGTGCCATACACGAGTAAAAAACTCGCCCGAAGCTCGAGCATAGTATACGTTTGAATAATTATTCGATGCCGTGTCAAACTGCACGTAACCCCGGCCTGGTATTTGGGGGGGTGGGGAACGCGTCGGTGCTACATGTATTAGTCAACACCCGGAGAGTGTTTCATCTCTAGTGTATCGTACCTTGATGCAACGCCGTTATTGATCCAGCATTCGTTAGTGAGAGTCTTGCGTGTGATATCTTCCGTTTTAATTTTAAAGTCCTGCTTATGTTTGTCGATGCCTCCACTCTTGACACGGCATCTCCTTGTGCCTTATGTATCCTGCTGCTCTAATTATCTGTACAAGTATGTAAATCTGGTTAAGTTAGCAACAGTTCACTTCAGAATTTTCAGTGTGGTCGGATCGTCAATGGTTGTCTCCGTTTGGGGCGACATCAGTCATCATATGAACCTTTACTTACTCTTTAGTACCGGAGTTAGGCATTCCCGTGATATGCCTTTGATACTACCGACTTTCCATTGTATTGGGTGGTAAGAATCCTGGTTTATACCATAGGGGAAGTTGTCGTGAAAAAAAAATTCTGACGGATCTTGGTGGTGTTCGTTCCGCCAGCTGCATGTGGTTACGTGATACTTGTATCTTCGGCGGCTGTATAAGCTCTCTGGCGTCTTAATATGTAGGACATCGGACTGTTGCGTCTCCATATGTCATCTCAATTCTACAAACCATTGTCTTTTTCCTGTAACAATAATGCTCGATTTTATGTGCGGGTGAATAAATGTTACTAATAGTTGCCATTAATGCAACAAATGCTTGATTGCGATCTACTAACTATGTACCCTAGTTAGGGACCGCATCCCAGTCTTCGAGTGCGTAGTAGACATTCAAACATCCGATTAACAATAACGACGTAGAAGTGCCCCTGAGCACTGCCTTGTCGCCTGTCTTACCAGGATGTACACGAACCCACCTAGGAAGTCTCTGACGGATGAATTGTGAACATGCGATGAGATACAGCCCCCTTGCTAGATCTACGGTAGCGGAGGTCACATGCGGCGCTACAAACAGCTCGAAGGAGCAGACGGACACGAACATGAGCATTACCACAGACGCATAAGCACCCAAAAACGTCAATGGAAAGCCATTGCTGAAAGAGAACTTTTTACGTTCGCGTGTGATTTCTCTCATGCCAACTGAGATACACACCACCCCCAGCCCGCGCCCTAACAGGCATACCGCACAACGCCGCAATAGCACCTGTATCGAGAGTCGTACATAGACAATCACACATATAACGAACAAGACATCAATAGCAGGCACAACAAGCACACACAAACTACTCAATATCTACCATAAGGACACCACTGGGCCATACTGCCTCACTGTCTCGCACAGGCGTCAGATCAGGGTATAGCTGCTCTCTTTTCACAGTACTGATCAACTGGAGGTTATAAGGCGCATACGAACCCGAAACAGCACATGAATCACCACTAGGATCACCAGAAGCAACGAGCTCGAGGGCGTGCACATGTGCATATACAATATCGAAGAGGGCTCGTATCGGAGCGTCACCGGCAATTCGAATATCCAACCGCTCACCACTAGATAAACGCATACTGACCCGAGCGGAGCCCGGAACGCTCGAAGACAACGAATAAGTAGCTGCCCGCCTCGCCACAGCGGCTTCCCAAGCCGAGTGGGTTAACTCCTCCAGCACGGCTGCATCATGCTCTTTCTGTAGCGATTCTTCACGCTCGCGAGCCAGCCTGGACTTTTCGCGGTCCTGATCCAAACTGCGCTGGTAGGCATTGTCTTGGTCTTCTCGGATCATTCGGTCGGAATTGTACTGCTGCCTGTTCAGACGCAATGACAGCAACTTCGGTTCTTGTACTTCCAGCAGCGCCTTGACCCGATCACTGAAAGCCCCTCTAGCACTCTGGGAACTCAAGGATGCGAATCCCACCGCGGTAAAAAGCTGCTCCATAACGAGTACATTGCTATCCGCAGTCTTAGGGCTCGCACCAACGAGTTGCACAACCGGGAGTCCACTGACATCCAAAGTACGAAGCACCCTCTGGCCTTCAACAGAGAGAGCAGAACCTAACCATATACGCACTCTAAGATCCCGAGCAACCTCAGTCTTCAGCAAATTCCGAAGGAATTCGCTGGCGGATGATTCATGCACCTCACTCACGATGACAACGAGCAAGAAGTCGAGACTAGCTTTGGCAACCTCTAGCGCCTCGTTAAAGGAGACACCCGATAAGATACGCATTTCAAACTGGTTACAAGCATCAAGGCCCTGCAACACTGGCTCAACTATGGTACCGTGACACATCGAACGAGCCTCAGAGGGCGTACGAGGAGATACTCCAAACACCGCCTGCGTAAGAGTCGCTACAAAAGGCGAGAGACCCCCCAAAACCCAACTCACAACAGAGTCAACGACACACAACAGACGAGAGAGTCCGAATATTTTGATAGCATAAGACACATTACCATCGGAGATTCTACGAAGCGGAGATTTGACAAGGTCTCGCTTATATTCAATAGAAAGTTGTTCCTGCAACGATGTTGGTTCAGTTGGTCTCCGGCGCTGCTGGCCATGGGATTCCGGAATACTTTCCACTGGGACATATTCTGGCGTCGCGGGAGCATCCGCTTCATAGAAGAGTGATACGGCCAATGCGATATCACCGCCAGCGGCATTCACGATAGCCGCAGCCTCTTCTCGAGAACCAGACCATTGGACAATGTCAATAAACACATCCAGCGTACTGTCCATCCGCGATCCCGCGAATTACACTTAAGCAGATTCGGTTTTTAGCGCGTGGCTATAAATAAGCGTCCTCAGCTAGAAGAGGGGGGGGTTTGGGCATACACGATGTATATATATATATATATATATATATTAATATTATCTTATGACAGGCTCAACCAGCAAGATCGGTCAATTCCAATGCCCATAAATATAACGAAATAGCTTTTGTTTGATGGCCTCTGAATACCACCCAAAGTTGTATGCGGTCGCTGAGATGTTGTCGTTCCTGATCAAAGCTCCAGCTGCGACTCTGTCAAGCCGAAATCGACTGATTCATCAGCTTAATTGTCGAATTCGAAGCAACCGTGATGCTGTTGCTGATGATGTGGCTCTGTGACGGTGCTCTGCTGTAGAGAGAGTGACCAAAATTGGCATGTTCCGGTGTAATGTTTCAACAAACTAGTCGGCTGTTTAAGCACTCAGTAATCACCAACGGTCCAGGCAAGACAATTTCAATGGGTAATCAGAGACCAAGTCTACCCACAAGCCACTTATGTGAATGATGTTGAAGATCGGCTCTTCGCTCGAGCAAGGCTAGAAAATCCAGTTTAGCCGCAGCTGGACTGAATATTAGTTGCCATGCGAAATTATACGGCGACTGAGGCTTTTTTCGTTATGGGCCTCTTCGATATACTGAAGGTGATAGGTGGAATTGACGGCAGTCCAATCCTAGAGACTGTGGACACTTCCGACAAATAACAAATGAACAAATTTGGGAATGGCCGATGATAATGGCCGATGATAATGGCCGACGCTAATGGCTGACGCTAATGGCTGACGCTAATGGCTGGCTGGCCTTAATGGCTGGTAGACCAATGGCGCTAATAGCAGTCTAATCTAAGAGAAATAACAAATGAAAAAATGAAATAAATAAAATAAAATGAAATAAATAAAATGTTTTAGGCACCCGGTTGCTCGATCCCTCGCTGAGGGCGGGGAGAGACGACACCAGGCTTAGGATCTTTCAGCACGTCACGCTCGGGTTCCTATGCCCATTCGAGGCCAGCTCGAATCCTTTATTCCATGGCTTAGATCCCCCTCAGTGGAATCCAGCAATCGCTAGCTTCTCCAGAAGCTGCGTCATGGTGACGGTGGCGAGTCCGTGAAGCTCGCAGGATCCTCGGATCCTTTCTGCTAGGC